>VXBA01004031.1:1381929-1890672 GCA_013399895.1 Serilophus lunatus
GGGGGGGTCCCGGCCGAGCGGACACAGAGCCCCGCCCCCCCCGCGGGGGACCCCCCCCAGGACCCCCCCCTCCTCCTCCTCCTCCTCCTCCTCCTGCTCCAGCCGCGGGCAGAGCATCCCGAGCCCCGCGGCTGCCGGAGGGTCTCGCCGGTGCCTCCGGCGGCTGGGACGTGTCGGGGTCGGGGCCGGGGTTCCCGGGGGGTCCCAGTGCCGCACCCCAAGGGCGGGTCCCGCGCACCTGCGGAGCCCCCGCCTTTGTGCGGTGCAGGTGCGGTGCCCACCCCCCCTTGACGTCACAGGGCCGCTCGCGGGGCACCATGGGANCCCGTGAGGCGCCCGCAGCTGCCCCCTGAGCGCCCGGTGCCGGCGGTGCCCCCCGCCGCAGCCCTGCCGACGGCGCCGGGGAAGATGCTGCCGCGGCTGGTCCTGCCCGGCTGACGCCCCGCCGCCGCCGCACCCCAGTCCCCATTGTCCCCCGGCCGCCTCCGGCTCCATGAGCGCCTCCCCCCTCCTCTGAGCTTCCCGCCCTCCACCTCATGGCTGCATCGGAAGAAGGGACCGGCTGCTTTCTGCCGCGAGGAAGGTCGCAGAGTGACCCGAGCATCCTCAGCGACTCCGCGGGGCCCGGGGAGCGCGCAGGTAACGGCCCCGCTGTGCCCGGCAGCGCTCGGGGGCGGGCGGGGAAGCGCCGGGAGCAGCCGCCGGGCAGGGATTGGGGATGTATTTCCCGCAGTAAGTGGGGAAATGATGCAGCGGCTCCGCTCCAAAAAGGATCGCGCGTCCGGAGGCGTCCGGCGGGTCCCGCACGGGCGGGGGGTCCCCGGGCACTCCCGTTTATTACTTGGGTGCGGTGGGGAAATGAGGGCTAATAAAGAAAAGCTGTTTGCAGGGGATCGCCATGGAGACAAGGGAAGCAGAGGCATAATTAAACGCTTTCTGCCCACAAGAAGGTAATTTTCACTTCACAGGGACAAGCGTAATCTCCTTATGAAGTGCAGGCACAGAGGGTGGTGCTGAGGGGACACAGCCCAGTCGTTAGTATAGAAATAGAATATTGTGATTAGAATTTTTTTTTTTTTTAACAATGGCTAACGGTGTTTTCAGTTTAACTTCACTTGGGGGAGTAATTCTAAATGTCTGTTGGTGGTGACTCAGTAATTTCAGATTGTCGGAATCTAAGCAATGATGAGACCTTTAGAAAAAAACAACAGCTACATCACTTTGATGTGATGTGATTGCACGGAAAGGCACAACAACAAGCTGGCAGCAAAGGGGAAGAGCCAGTTTACTCTCACTTTCCCAGAATAGATGGTGGTCGTACAAGAGCTGGCAGTTTTCTTTATGAGGAAAGGAGTGATCAAAACAGCCTAAAGACAATGAGCGGGGTGTCGATCATCAGTGCCCACTACACGGAATTGGAAGCCTGGAAATGGGTTTGGGTTTTGGGTCAGGCACTATGAGCCTGTAAGAGAGAATCCCTGAATGTGATTTCGGATTGAACTTTGTCCTGGCCCTTTCCAGATTACTGAGTAAATAAAATATCCCAGGCTCTATTCGTACACCTGCTGTATTGCTTCCTCCTGAGCCAGTGAGGATATTAATATTTGTGTCTATTTTAAGTTCTTCTGTTTATTTGTCTTGTCAAGCAATTCTGAGCACCTTGCACTGGAGCGAAATACAAATTAAATTAAGGCAAACAGTAGATGATTTATCTGTGATTACCAACTGTTCCAGTACCCGAAGTGAAGGGAACAAAGGGCTCTTCTGCCATGAACTGCTCGACTCACTCCCAAAGGGGCAATCTTGACTGAGAGAGGAATGTATGTTTCTGCCATTTGATTTCTGGAAGCACAAGTGACTAATGAAAGGGAGGCAAATGCAGTCTCAGTTTTAATTCCTCCGTGTTATTTTCTGCTAATTAATTATTTTGGCCTTTGTGAAATACACAACAAAGAAAATACACAACATGTCTGACAAATAGACAAAGATATAAACATTCTTATGCTTTTTGTTAGGAAAAGAACTGTCAATACTAAGTAGCATTTTTCCCCTTAATACAGACTTCAGGAGCTAGGGCAGTGTCCTATTGATGGCAGAATCTATACTAAAATGCAAGAGAAAATGTCATTCATGGTATTGTGTTATACATAAAATGTGTGGAGAGAAACAAAAGGGGATAAATACATATGGTTTTTGTCCAGGTAGGTATAAATAGGCAGTAGTAGAATTGAGCTTTACAGGTTTTGAATTTATTTATCCAATGGTATTGGACATCTGTATACATCAAATGATACTAAAATGGACATAAATTGTTTAATTTAAATAACATTTTACCCCACAGTGTTGTGAGTAATCATTATGAGAAATTTCATACATTTGGCCGCTCAAAAAGATGGAATACAATTCCACCTTTTTTAATACTATTGTTAAGAATTTCATACTATTGTTAAGAATTATGTATGCTAGATGACATAATTGAATTCATTTTATTATCTTGGAAAAATGATTTGATCATTGTAATACCAACGTAACCATCCATGGACTCCAAGACAAAAGACAGACTTAGGAGTGTGAAATGATACAAAGTTTGTGTTTACATCCCAACCCTGCTCGCAGACAACCATGTAGAGAACTGAGTGTGAACATGTGGGGTTCTTTGTTAATTTAAAAACCACATCAATTTTTATCAACATTTAAGTCATGCATTTAAATTAGACAGATAAATAAACCAATACCAAAATGTGGATAGAACTGTAGGATCACTACAAAGGCCATTCCCACTTTCTCCTGGCATTTGAATGATGCCATATTCCTGTTGGAGAAGTCTTGTTTTGCAACATTTTTTTTGGGTGCATGATGTGGTCAGGGAGGAAAGTACATGGAGATAGAAGATGTGGTAATAGATGAAGCCAGGCTATGCTCTAAAACATTTCCTGGTGTTCATGTGAGTTTCTTTAAAGATATAGTTTATATTCCTCTTCTTGACCTATAGAATTACTTAGCCCAGCTTTTTGCAGGAGATTTCAGGGGTGATAAGGCAGAGCTGGCAGAACAGAGAGTTTCGTGTAGGGGAGAGTCTGTGATGCAAATGTTTCATTTGCCCTTCCCTCTTGAAACACCAGCTTAGCTGTAGCCCTGACCATATGCAGTGTGCTTCCAAACTTTTCTGTCTGTCTCACCCAAGTTCAGAATCTTCTGTCACTGCCCCATATCCATCCCTTTTTGGCTGACACTGAGTAATATAAACACCAAACTCAAGGAACTGGGTATGAACTGACTGCAGATGGAGAGTGTTGGTTCACCTTCCTGGTGCTTCACTTGCAGTTTTTTGATGAACTGTTCTTGGGTGAAGTGAAAAAAGGAGTTTCCCCGTGTGAGAACAAAGCTGAAGTTTGTTTGTTTGTGAAGTTTTTGTCGAGTTTTGTTAATTTTTAAAGAGGACTCTCTTTTCATCCAACAAGACATGGAATTCCCTAGGACCTGGCTGGTTCAAACAGCCTTAGGTGTTGATTTTTGAGAAGTTGTGGATGCTCACAGTTCTGACTAATGCCAGCAGAAGCTGCAATTACTCCAAGCCTTGAACAATAAGGGCTCCGTGATAAAGCTGCTTATCTAGTGCACTTTCCTTCACAAGGCATTCACTGCACAATTGAAAAGCTATTTTATAACCTTGATTTAGAACAGCTGTAATCTTTACAGACTACAGTGAGTTTTATCACATGGAAAAAGCCTCAGAAAGTTAACATGTGTTTCTATGATCTTATGAAATGTTGCTGTAGTAAATAAAATAAACAAGGTGTTCAGCACAGTAGACTAGAGACAGTTTATTCTAAAACAGAGACACAATTTCACTGATTTAGATCCTTCACATGCAATTTTAATTAAACAGCAGCTCCTCACACTGATCAGTTAAGATGTCACAGTCTTGGTCTGAGAAGAAAATAGGGACTTAAGTGCTCTGTGCAGGCTCTTCTGAAAAATAGATGATTTCCTCCAGCATTTAAATGGTGCATAGAGTTCCTATTGGTGGTGTAGAGAATACTGGAAATAGGATAAGAAAGATAAGAAGAAAGAAACGTTTCTTTGTTTTAATTGGATCAGTGATTTTCTCCTTTAAGATAAAATCATGCATTTCAGCCTGTGATTTAAGTGAACTATTTTATGGCCACTGAGCAGTATTTTATGAGAATTAGTAGAGTGTTTGTTACACTGGACTTCATATTTGAGTCTTTTTAAACTCAGTCACACAGAATGAGCAAGCCTTTAGAAAGGGGAAGGTTCTCAGTTTGAGAAACAGACATCAAAGTACTTATGTCTTCCTGAGCTATGCCTCTAGACCAAGCTGTTGTGAAGAAAATGAATTTCATCTTTCTTATCCATAGAAATAATATAGTTTTGGGTTGGAAGGGACTTTAGAGCTCATCTCATTCCATCCCTCTGCCATGGGCAGGGACACCCTCCATTATCCCAAGTTGCTTCAATCCCCATCCAGCCTGGCCTTGAACACTTCCAGGGATGTCAAGAATTTCCTTACATATATCTTAACATCTTATATGTCTTTCCCCTCCTCCATCTTTCCAGATTAGGATGAAGAGAGAAAGGAGAGTGTAAAGAGAACAGATTTCAGTATCACCATCTAATTGAGAGACAGTTGCGGGAAGCCAAAATATTGCTCTCATTACATCCTTCCAGCAGTCACGGGGCATAGGAAAGATTGACAACCTCATTTGATTTGTAGTCGTAAAAGAGAGGGTTGCACAGACTGAAGAAGAACACCATGTCAAAACTCTGTATTACTTGAGGAGATACAGACAACCATGACAATGTGTGAAAATCCCATACCCCTCCCCCTCTTAATTTGGGAATAATCCATTGGAATTCGTATAAGTATTCATTGGTGCCATCACGTTTTGCTCTCTGTGTTGCTACTTTTCCCTCCTGGCAGTGTGCAATTAAAGAATGCTTTTCCAGGGTGGGCATTCCTGAGTTTTTCAGCAGACCTTGCCGATGGTTACTGTGGGTTCCTTCTCCTCCAGTGCTGGATCTGTATCAAGGCCAGGAGCTGCTGTGGTGCAAGCAGTAGTGTTAGATGTTGTTAACAGCTCTGTCATCATCGTTTCTTATTGTTCTCCTTGGAGAAAACTGATGGAGGGGGCTCCTCTCCACTCTTTGCTGTGATGTTCTTCAAGATCTGACAACTTAAAGCTACTTAATGGTTGTTCCAGAAATGTACAACTGTGTCTATGCCAGACACTAATTTCCTTTTTATTTCTACTGATATCATGAGTAATCAGCAGCACTAGGCCCTGAATTAACTCAAGGAGAGAACAACTGCATAAGACTTACAGGTCCTTCCTTGCCATTTCTAGTTATCCTAATGCAAAAGTTCTGCAGCAGGAAACATTTTTATAAGTATTCTTCTAGGATGCTGAGAAGTGTTATGTTCCTTTCACATCATGACCTGTAAGCCTCAGAAGCAAATATAAAGAAGGACTTCAGCCTTGTAATGCCCAGGGAAAGTTGTAACACAATAATAAATAGCAGGGACAAGAATACTCTCTTCTAGAGCTTTTGCTTTCTTCTGTTTTAAAGCTGCAACCTACCCTGGCTGGACTGTGCCACTCCTATCCTTGTTTTCTCATAATGTTTTAGGGTTCATTGGTGCTGCTAAAGATTTCTTTTAGCTCTTGTTACTGATTTATTTATTCCTTCAGGGAGTTTGTTCGGTTCGAGTCTTGTGCAAAGTGTTAGGGGGCAATTGGCAAGTTGTGCTTTTCCCCTTAACCTTTAGAGTGCCAACTGTATGATGTTGGAAGCTACTGGCAGGGGAGGTTTGGAAACTCAAAAACATATTATAAGTAAAATATAGGAGGTTTGGGCTGTAGGTGCTTGTGGAGAAGGAAGGGAATGCAAAGAGAAACAGGAATACAACTGGAGTGCAGATAGCTTGGTTCCAGCTTTCTCAATCTGTGAGTCATTTTTTCCTGCAAAAATATTAATTCCAGGCCCATTATCCCAAAAATGTCCTAACCGTGTGCTTAACTTCAAACATGTGCTTAAGACACGAGGAAATTGATAGCAGAGGGGCAGAGAAAGATGCTGTTGATGCCTTCCCTGCCTGTGAGCTGGCTGCTCTCATCCTTTTGCAGTCATTTGGATCACTGCAACTTAAATCAGGGACTTAAAGGCTTATCTCTGATGTCTTTAGTTGTTGCATAAATTTTCAAATTCAATCCTAACACTTGAGCCAGAGCACCTATAAAAAGTTTGTTGGGTTTTTTTCCACGAGAAAAATTTTGGTTTCCATTTCATTTTCCTGTATCAACAAGTCTGTTCTTTTATCAGAGTTTATTTCACCTGCATCTCATTTCTTCTGAAACAAGAAGTGTACCAGGTCTCCTATATCCTTTTCCCTATTAAGTTATGAACCAAATTAACTAGTTAGTGCTTTTGCTCCAGTTTATGGATGAGCCCTGTGTTTCATATTTATGAAACTTTGTGATATTCTCCCAGTCAAGGCCAGAATATTCCTACTCAGCTGAAGGGCTCTCAGCAGAAACTTACTGTTCCACATGTAATGGGGACTAGACTCAGGAATATTCAGTAGAGACTAGAAACATGCAAGATATTAGTTATTATCCCATTTCCTTTTACATTGAAATCCAAATTTAAGTCCTGTAAGGCTTCCTAAAACAGTTATTATTATATGTGAATGTAGAGTTTTTTTCTATGAAATAGCACCTAAAAATCATTACTGTGTTACCAAGTAATACGCTGGGAGTTATATTTCAACAAATGGTCCATGCTTTTGGGAAGGACTTTTGCTTTCTCATGAGATTCCCAGTTCCTTGGTGGTCTGATCTAACTGGACCTCAAGTCCCTGTGATGCAGAGACTCTTCACTGGAAGCACAGAACTCTGCAGTAGAGAATCTTCCCTTGCCCCAGCACCCTCCTCCCAGTCCATCACTCATCTCAGGCACATGGCAGTTCTCCACTGTTTTCCAGGAGGGGAGAGAGATCTGTCTCTGTTGCTGGAGAGGAGAATGGGCACAGTGTACTCAGGCAACCTGCATGGGTGGGACTTACTAGATGTGGATTATGTTACTCCGAATGCATAGTTTTGGTCCTGCACATCCTTGGCTTTGTGACAGAGGAGGGGTATCATTACACTGCACATTTCTCAAATCAGTGCACACAACACAAACTGCTTCATTATTTTAATTACTGAAGCTCTCCTTTATTTTTGAGGATTCAGGAGAGAGACTGGTGAAGTTATGTTTTAGTGCTACTTTTGCAGAAATTAAATGAGGTCAGTTGATAAGTAGGCTGTTCATGTTGAGAGTTGGTTTTAGGCTTTTCCAGGGTTTGGCTGTTCCCAGTATTTGGAGATCTGTATTTAGCCAAATCTTAGAGTTCTGTAAAGGAAATAATTAGGAAAAATGTGTTTTACAGTTGTCTTTTCTCCTAAATCCCAAGTGGGCAGGCAGTTTGGATGCTGATGAAAAGACACTTAAACTGTTGAAACCTCTATCCAAGGAGTGGAAATACTGATTATACACCATCATAACCTAGTCTGGATTTCTGAGAATGAGGTTGTCAAATTGGAAAGACTTGGTGTTGTCTTAGGTTTATCTTTCTCTCTTTAATACAGGCTTTATTTTAAAACAAAAGTAAACCCTGAATTTGATTGCATACCTTAAGTACAAGAACTCAAACTCAATTTACACACATAATAACTTGTGCACACAAGTAGTTGCTTCTCTGTGCATACAAAATAAACTCATGTCTATCAAATAATAAAAAAAACCTTTCCACTTTAGCAATGAATGATGGTGTAAGTTTATTAATTCAGTTAACGTTTGGACCACAGTTTGAAAATGGAATGAGTTGCATAATGCTGAAAGTCATTATTTATCTGGAAATTTTTAGTGAGTAGTTAAGTAACAGTGTTAATATTTCAGAATCATTAATTTGGGAACTTTGTTTCAAGGCTTCTTAATTTGTGTGTAGTAAATGTGCTTCACTATTTATTTATTATAACATGGCATTATTTTAACCAAATTTGTGGCTTTGTATTTTTAAAACTTAATGTGGAGAATTAATTACCGTGACTTCTCTACGCAGGTCAGATCTATAAAACACCAAGAGTAAGTAAAGCTAAATCTGATACCTTGATTTTTGCTTGGAAATGTAGGTAGGGTTTGTGTGCTGCTACAATGGATTCTTTGTGCCCATTAAATCCCATGCTTTTGCTTGAAATTCAAGTTGATTTATGGTTTAGTGTACACACAATTTGTACATGCCCTAGAGAGAACATCATATGGCTGCTTGACGCAGGTCAATAGCTCCATGCTTGAGTCTGCATAAATATTGCAGTAAGATGATCTGCATCAAAGGGTGTCTTATCCTGCTTTCTGTAGCACAGTAATAGTCTGTAATCACACGTGGGTCCGGGCTGGGGACCTGTGCTTAGGATTGAAGAAAGGCACTTTATGATTGTTCATATAATGAAGAGACAGTTCAAGTGTTAACTTCCATACTCTGATTCTTTTTTGAACATCCTTAGAGTGCTCTGTTGCTGCATAACCAGCAACTGGACAGAGCTCACTGCATTCCATCAAACCAGAGAAGCTTTCAGCATTTTCTAGAGGCTGCTCCATCCCTCAGGCCTTGCAGTCTTCCCTGGGTCTTGCCCATATTGATCTCTTGGGAAGGGCTGTCACATTTCATTCCGTCCTGCACAGAAATCTGCATCTCATCTCCTCTGCCTGCACTAAGACTGGGGTTTTGATCCTCTGCTGGGTCAGGGCTGTGGTCTAGTCTAGGGCTGTTCTTCACAGGGGAGGAGAAGGTGCTATTTAGGGAGTGGGTGCTTGCCCAGCCTAAGATTGGGACAGGCTGGAAGGAAAGCAAAGGATGGGTGGGTGAATGAACATGTGAATTCCAGGTGGAATAAGCAGGGTCAGTCCTCTGTGACTTCCTCCAAAGAGCACATGCAAGTGTTGGTGCTTTGGGCAAGTTTGCTCAGCATCCAGAACCAGTTCGGCTTTCTTGGGGGAGCTCAGACAAAAGATGAGTAGAAATCAGCCTCCAAGAGAGTTTCTTGGCTCCTGCAAGTACTTTTTAATGGTTTCATCATGAATGAGATGAATCCGTGTGGAATATTTAAATAGAGCAAACATGATAGTGTATGCAACACTGACTTAATTGGATTTTTCTGAAGTTACGCTTTGCAGATGGGACTTCTGTAATTTTGTAAACTCTGTATTTAGGATAGAAGAAAAAATGTATTTTTTTTTTCTTAAACTATAGCAACTATGTAGACTGGGAGCAGCTTTCTGGGGTTGAAAGGGTTTCAAGGAGAAAAACATCCTATTTTCAGATACAGCAGTTCAGCTTAACTTCAGCTTAAATGTTTCCTTCTCTGACAGTTGCTTGTTTCACTTCACTCTGTTACAATGCCTAGAAGCAGAGAAGTATTCCTATTAGACTATTAACTATGCAGAGAAAGCTCTAGAAGACAGAAAATGGAGCTTAGTCTTTCACTCGTGCACATCCTCCACTTGTCCACCTTGCATTTTAAATGCCTCATTTCTTGTTTAACTCAAGAAAATGAAGGGAAAAATCAGAATATCAGAGATAAACAAGGTGTGTCCCTTCAGATTTCACATGAGATGCTGAAGTGCAGAGCACCCAACAACCTGTAACACTGCTTCCTGCAGGTGCAACTTAGTGTCATCTGGAACCCTCTGCATTTAGGAGCAGAACAGAGGTCCTGAGAACACACAGTTTTACTCTAAACTGCTGATACTAATTCAGAGTGGAATGTCCTGATGCAAAAAAATGTATGTCCTGACCAAATCCATGATTCTACTGGAGCTGTAATAGAAGCAGCTATCAGCCATTGCCTGGAGCTGGTTGCCTTGAACCCTCACAATAGTGGTGAATTTACCAGATGACGTGATCAGATCCGTATTTTCTTAAGGCAGATGTAGGGAATGTGAACAACAGCTGTCAAGATGGATAGCAAAGGGACTTCTTAGCAGTATGGTGTACATTTTCTGCTGTAATTCAACTGGAAGAATAAGCTGAAAGGAAGCCAAGTAACATATAAAAGTGCTGAGAAGCGTCCTTCAAAAATCCAGAATATCGTGTGTGAATGGAAATGTCTTAAGAAGGGGCCCTAACTTGTAACAGGAATGTATCCCCAATCTCTCTTTAGTCCAAGGAAGTGTCATTGAAGACAACACAGGCTGATCTGGAAAGCTGGCATTCCTTCTGCCTCATTGAGTTGGTGCTTCCCTACATTTACCTGTTCTCTTGTGAGAGGCCAGAGCTTGTCACAACTTCTCTTTACTTTTCAGTCTGTTTTCTCTCCAGTGTTTTCACTTCTCTGCTATTTGGTCTGAGTTCATTCTATTAGCTAGCACTTTTCTTCAGCCTTGGCAAGTGCAGGAACTCCCTGCTCCAGAGGCCTTTCTCCCAAATTATTCTTTTGGGAATAGGATGGGTGTTACTACTGTAACAGCTGAGAAGCCAACAACTTCTGCCTTCCTGCATTCCGGCATTTTCAGCCTTCAATGTGATCTTAAAGTGGTAAAAATTTCATTTATGACTCACTGCTTGAGATTGGCTCCTCTATTGTCTAATGAAGTGTCAGACTGACTGAACACTCTCCCCTGAAGGGCACTCACAGCATCTCTCCTGTGTGGATGCTTTGGTGCATAAGCACCAAACTAACCTCACACTGGGGCTTTTCCTACAGAAAATACCTCAGAGGGTCACTAATGTCATTTTTCATGAACTAAATCCTTTGTTAAAGTTGCCAGTAGGCTCCCAAATTATTGTGGGTGACATGAGATGAAAAGTGGTTAAATTAACCTTGTTTCTGAAAGAAGAACCTGGGAGCACAAACCAGAAGAAGCTGTTTTCAGTAACTTGCTGTTCCATTTATATTTTTCTCACTCTTGCTCTCATAACACAACTGCTAGGATGTGTTTAGGCTTCATTCCAACACATCAAAGGTCTCTAGTTCTACCAACCTATTCTAAAAAAACTGCACTGTGACCTCGGGGATTACTCATTTATCTTATTTGGGAGGTGATATTTTATATAATCAGCTATTTTGTGTCCTGCACCTGCAGAAAATCTATTCTGCTTCTCATCCTGGAATTTAATGTTTGTCTATTCATCTATTTTTTCTCAAGAATTTTAGACATATTTTGCAGTAACTTATTAAAACATCAACAACTGAAAAACCCATACCAGGCCCCCAACACAAACAAAAACCACACTGCCAAGAGCTTATACATTTTGAGGTCATGGTCTTTATGGCTGCTCTAATCAAGTAATTACAAAAATTAAGCTACTGAATATACTTCCAGTGGCTTAGCCATCATAAAAATGTCAGCAGAGAAATACACCCAAACTTTCTGAATAGGTTTGTATGGGAGGATGTTTTCACTCTACCCAAAAGAAGAGATCTCTCAGAAGGAGGATACACCTTCATATATATTTTAAAATTTATTTTCTCCTCCTGTTAAAAGAAATAGAAAGCTAATTCTGATGGGTTTAATTAATTAGTTAGAATTCAAATTCCCCTTCCTCCCTCAAGAAATTCCCCTGCAATTTGCCAGCATAGCATTGCAGAGATCTTTTTTAGGGCTTGGCAGCTGAAGTGAAGTTGTCTGAGAACAAAAACTACCTCTGAACAGATTAATCTAAATGTACATATCCAAGTAGGAAAAAAGTAGCAGTTGATACCCTGGATCTTCAAAACTAAATTTCGTTTTAAGTAATTTCTTGAAGAAAGAGGAGAACTTGGGTATTACATCATGGTTTTTCAGAATTGCTAATTTCTATACACAAGAAAACTTTTTTTTCTGCTTTACATTAATAATCTGATTTTTAGCTGGATATTGTCTGTTAAAATGAAATCATGCAGACTTAGAAATATCTTTTCTGACAGAAAAGATGAGATTAAGCATATCAGAGCCAATGGGAATCGTGCAGTTTAGAGATTTTGTTGTTGTTATAGATCATAATATTCTGTAATACAGGAGAGGTTACAGAAATATGGCATAGTCTTTTTTTTTTTTTCTGACATTGTAAAGAAAGAAAGACTTAAAGGATTAGTCTTGGTAACTTAATAGTTCCTTTGCAAGGTATTGTGATATAATAGGAAATAATGCAGTGCATATCCTGAACATGAAATAAAGCCTCTGGTCAGAATCTCGTTAATGCCAGAAGTGATTTATACCCAGCTCACAGTCCCAGTTTTCTGTCCCAGAAATGACAACACAAGATGTGACGCCTCTTACTCTAATGCTCCATAAGAGCATATCATGCATATGATTAAGATATGATTCAACACGACTAATTCCTCAAGATTCCCTTCTCTTCATTGTTAGAAACCCAAGGACAGCACAAGGAAGCAGGATTAGGTTTTACATGGAAGCTGCTGCTTGACAAGGAATGAAACTACTTTTTTTTCCAATGTCTGTTGAGAGGGATGGGCCAAGGATGCAAAGTTAAGTGTTTTTTCACTGAAGTAAGCCGAGCACCTAAATCACATATTCATTGGACACAAAGCCTCACTCACTGCACTAACAAATCACATAATGAGGTATTTGCACACCCACCCACAGTTCTACACAGGCTGTTGCTCATCTTGCACCTGCAGTGGTGGTGAATGGATGTGTAATTGCATCTGGGAGTTGGTGAAAGAAAGGCTACAGGCAAGGTCTCTATAGCTGTAGTCACTGACTGCCTTTTTGCTTCACATTGCTGTGGTCAGCAGCTTTTTGGGAGCTGTTTTACCACAGAAATCCTGGTCTTCTGTTCTACAGCTCTCAGAGGCTGTTCCAAGGAGCCCGTACTGGCTCTGCAGGTGTTGGTATGAAGTCATGAAAATGTTGGGTGACTGTTCCATGGTCTCATGTCTCCTCCCAGCTGATAACACTGGGCAACTCCAAGCTCAGAGCAAGGGCAAGTGCTACAGAACCAAAGTTCAGGCATGTTCAGGTCTTGCAGCTAAAGGAGGTTGTGTAGAAGGGGTCAAAAACTGGTACTGGAAGTCTCCTGAGAATAACCAATATTACATACTGATATCTGCAAATATTGTCATGTATGTGCTGCTGATGGCAGTGCTGTGTTTCCTGTCTTACAGCTCCCAAGTCAGTTCCTTGATACCAGAAATCAGTAATCCCATCTCAGAGGGGCCACTGAAATGCTGAAATCATCCCCCTTCATTAAACATCCAAGTCACATCCCAAACTCTACATTCCTGACTATTACTGTGAAATTTTTAATTATCTCTTCTAAAACCCAGGTTTTTTTCCTTCATTTTCCATGTAACACTGATCTGTGCAAAAACAAAATCATTGATAACTTGGATGTTTTGTAACCTCCAGAAAAAGCACTGCCATTCCTCTGTAGGCATTTTCCCATTGCAACAAACCTGACTGACCCAGTGCTCCTGCTCTCATCCTGTCCTTAGGACAGCTTTCAGCAGGTAGGACTTCAAAGCAACTGTTCCAAAACAGTATGTCTGGAGTGGTTTTATGTAGCTGTTTTATTTCATAGTTGTTCTGCCCAAAGCACACTCTGCCTTCTGAGATGTGAAGGTTCTCTCTATTCCACTGCCATCTAAGTCTGCTTGAGGTGACAGCCTTGTTATTTAGGATTATTTCTCATGACAGATGGGTTATTTACAGCAGTTGTATCCCAAAGATGTACATAGTGTCATGTTCAGAAATTGTCAGCAGCTTTGGGATCCCAGGATCACGTGTGTTTCTTTAGTCTGATCCATTTATCTATAAATAGCAAATTCAAAGTGACTCCAAAATCAGAGTCCAATAACATCGATGCTTGACTAGTAATTATATATTTTTTAGAGTTTAATCTGAAATTCAAAAGTTCTAACTGCGTTTTTAATGGGCATTTCATGTCTGTGTTTGATACCACTGACCATCAGTTTGTTTGACTGAGGTTAATGGGAACTCACAGTCGAACATCTAAACCAGTGCATCATTATTTGCACAGTTTAAATGCCTGGAAACTAAACTGTGATTCCTTCTCAGATCTTGTGCTATCATATAATCCATATCCATTGAAAATTGATTTGACATCTGTAATCACTGTTTAATTGTAGTATCTCCTCAGAAGGCTATTTTATATAAGTGAAAATAATAGCGTAGGACAAGTATATGGTTTCCTCTAATAAGCAGGTTATTCTGATTACCCTGCCCTAATGGCATAATTGCATTCTGTATGTTCTCTCCTCAGCAATAACTCTGGTAATTACAGTCTACATGTCCAGGTCCTGGGAGACCAAGGAGGTGGTTTGGGGTTTTGCTGTTGTTGATGTACCTGTTTGAATCTGAATTTTAAAAGTACGTGTCTAGATCTTTCTGCACTGCACCTCATGGCTACTCTCTAGGATAAGAGAGTAGCCATCTGATTCTATTAATTTTTCATTTTTCACCATTTTTGCAGAAAAAAAATAATTGCAGCCTCTATTGGTGGAGGGAGGTGGGAAAAGCAGAGGTGAGGAGGGGGTGGCAGCTATCACCTGTTTGCCTTTAAATTTGGGGTGTTTTCCTATCTCCACATTAGATGAAAAGCACAACCCAGTCTGGATTTCTGACATTTTCTTTCTTCATGGCTCATGCCACTATAAATCCATCATCCCTGCAGTCACATCCTCAAACCAGCTCAGAATGAGCTTATGAGAAGCCAACCTAGAGCACCGAATTTGCCTCTAATATCCATATAGAAGAGATTGCTCAAACTTCAGCTAAATTTAGGACTGACTTTCAGCTGATGTAGTACTGCTATGAGCTGTTTCTCTCAAACAATTTAGAAGGCAGAGCCGAGGTTGGAGTCATTTGGTCATCACAAGAGATTAGAACAAAGCCTTTTGATTCAAGAGGATTTAATTACGGAATGGTTTTGTAGGAGTGCTTGGACAAATGTAGTCTGATAGTCCTGAAGAAATACTACATAACCATCCTCATTTTCCAATTTTCCCTCCCAAAAATTACTTTTGCAGTTGTAATATTCTAGTCCTCCTCCCCTTGAAAAAGACTCCAAGAAATCCAACCTCAACCTAAGCTTGGTCCTCCGAAGAAAAGTCAGGCAATTAAAAGTAACTAAGTTATTGCTTATGGGTTTATGCAGAAGGTGTTCAAATACTCAGATCATGAACAGCATAAAACCTGTATATAACAGCCAAGGTTTGACAGGATCCAATAACCCATCCTGATGGTGTGACTGTGTCCTGATGAAAAGGACTGGAAGGACAATTTCAGTGCTGTTGTGTGGGGAATTCTTGTTCTGTAAACAACCACCTCAGTTCTTCTGGGAATACTGCAGTCACTTCAGGAAATAATATACTTTGAAATTTGTTAGTTCATGATATGTACTTTGTTTACTGAACAAAAAGAGATTTAATGAAATGGACTGGGGTTTGATTTTTCAGCTATTCATGACTTTGTAGCTGATTTAACCATTCACCTGGAATTGTGATGCAGAGCAAGTAATTGCATGTTAATGGCAATTACAATAACTAACTGGCATAATTATGTGGTTTGCATATGCACTCCTGGGATTTTTGTGCATACCAATGGTTTGTATATTTTGCACAAATTTTCTTCATTGTATGTAAAAGAACTCTCCTATATGTTGTTGCCATGCCTATTTTATTTTGCACAGGATTTGATCCTAAACATTCAAAGAAAACTCAAGCCCACAGTTACCACTGATATGTGTTATACTTGACTGGCTGCTTAACCAGATTAGATGCATAATGCCTTTTTTTAAATCAAAGGCTGATTCTTATTTGTCTAGTTCTCTGGTTGATCAAGGGCTGTCTTATTTACCAGAAACACAAATTTTAACTGAACTGTGAGAAAATCCCTTCATGTATCTTTGGGGCTTTTCTTGAGAATCTATCAGTGGAAGAACTTTCTAGAGTTGACAGCACAGAGGCCAGAATTTGCCAGACTGCTTTTCTTCCTTTGGTTTTGTTTCATTACTTCAGTGTTCCTTTTTTATTTTCTTTTTTTCTTAAGACTAAGCAAGTCATGTTACTACATGTCATTAAGCTTATCCTCTTTCACTCACTCCTGCTTTCTGCACACCTCAGACGTGCCTGTTCCTTTCCAGAGGAACTCCAAGTAGATTCCCCCAAGAGCCTGTGGCTGCTGTGACTCTTTGTAGGGTGAGGGTTTTTCTCTTTATAACTTTACTTCTGGAAAATTCTGATGAGGTTAGCCTTGAGGAATCTGCATAACCCATTTCACTGTGAAATGGAAAAAATGAAACAGGAAAGAATCCCCTAAATTCACGGAAGCAGCTTGCAGAGGAGGACAGTGCAGGAAGCTGCAGCTCTCAGTGGTGGGGTTTGGCAGTTCTGTGCTGCAGCCTAGACTTCATCCAGGGAGCACAATGACTCACTGCACAAGAGACAGAGCTAATGATGGTTGAAGAGTCCTAATGATGCGTTTTGTGTACAAACAAAGTACAAATCCATTATATTCTGCTTTCATTTTATTAATTAGTCATTCATTACCCAATGCACTGTCAATTGAGCCGCTCTAAAGAAATTCATAGTATCCTCCTGTTCCTTTTATCCATAATAAATGTGTCAGTCTCTGATTAAATGCCTGAATGGGTAGAACATGTTCAGAGGATGTGACATCGTCTGCTCTTCACAGTATGACCCAAGGCTCTGATGGCATAATTAAAACATGCTCCAGTGGACAGACCAGCCAGCACAGTGTGCACCCTCCGTGGGCTCATCCAAAGTCATAAAGGTTGGGATCCAACCTGAAATCAGTCTCCAGGAGTGTCTCAATGTACACCCTCCAGGAGAGTCTCAGAACTCCCTGAGTCAGCCTGGGCTGGAATGAAGCACGTGGTAAAACCCACTAACAACCAGCCATGTTTATTAAAATCACTAATTCTTATTTCAGAGCATTTGAAAATAGGGAAAGTATTTAAATTCTCACAAACAAAGTACCACATGGTTGTGTTAGTCTGGGAACACGCTCAAATGGTTCAATCTATTCTAATTTGGCTAATTTCTCCTAAAAATTATAGTGGTCTCTCCCATTTAACAAAATTAGGCAACATCTGTGCAAAGCAAGGTTTGAATAGGCAAGCATATGTTTTGCACACATGCAAATAAACTTAATTAAGAGTTGTACTCAGTCATAGAGGGAACTGACATAAGGTTTTGGTCTAGGACTGAGCAATGGCACTTGTGTTTGGCTGCTAAACTCAGACAATACCCATTTCAAACACACAGTCAAAGGAAATGTGCAGATATTTAAGTATGAAGGGGCAAATACATTGCACATTAGGAACTACTTGCTCAGCTAACAATGGATGTCCTTGCATCTTACCTACAGTAAGGGCTGTAAAAACAAATTTGGGTCACGCTATCACCTTAATTAGTAACTACAAATCTTGCTAAACCTACTGCCTTCTCAACTAGTCTAAAAACATCCAGATTTTTGCCTCCAGTTCCCCTGATGACCTGTAATAACTTTCAGATTGCATTTTATTTAACTGATCCTGACTTGAACAAGTTCTATCCTTCTCAGAAAATACAGAAATAACTAAAAATGCGAGTTGGAAAGTCCTCCTTGCTTCTTTTTATAGTCACAGTTTGAATTTCATGCATGGCAGTAGCTCTAAGGCACTGGAGCTATTAGATCATTTTTAGTTCTATATATTATGTGAGCTGTTTTAGAAGAGAGAAAAGCCTCCTCAAATATATTTAAAGATAAAAGCAAAACATGAAATGCAGCATTTCGAATGTAGCCAGGAGTCTGAATCAATGGCATTCATGAGCCAACTGCATCTAAAACAATCCCACAGAGCCTGAATTCACAGCCTGAACCTTTACAGCCAAACCTGCCAGATTTAGTGTGTGGGGTTGTTTAATCTCCATTGTAGCACTGGGAGGTGGCAGTGACATGAGCTTCCTTTTGTCATTAATTCACACTAATTTCTACCAGTCACAACAGTTTAGTGCCAGGAGGGGCTTTATCTTCAGACTGGAGAACAGCTGTAAGGGAAAGGCACTCAGTCCATGCAGTGGCTGGTACCAAACATACTTGGCCTCCTGTGATCAGTAATGGGATGGAATTCCAGTGGAAAATGTCTGTCTCAGTGGGATTGGGAGAGTTAACTCAAGCTGGGGAACTGGTGTGTTCCTTTTCCTTATCTTTCACTTTCTCCCACATACACCCCCATTATCTTTTAGCTTCTTCTACTGGGTAGAGGAGGAGAAGAGAAGCAAGGTAGCTTTTTGTCAGAGTAATTGCCTTATTCTCTCAGTTTTAATCGAGATGATAAGTCTTTGTACCCTCAGATTCAGGAAAACAATCTTGAATTGCTGTTGAAGAACCAGCCTGAAAAAGTCATCCAGATAAATGTAATGAAACATAAACTAAATGGGGTGCACAAAACCCTTTAGTGTGTATTAGCAGATGCCATTAGTTCCTAGAACACAGACAGGAGTGTTGGATTCACACCTGAGCTTGCAAGCCTTGCAATCCCTGCTGCACTCCTGGGGAGGTCTGGGGTCATTGGACATCCTCCTGCAAATACTGCTTGTTACAACAAGCTCCTGGGCTGTGGGAATACCCACATCAAATGATACAGTTGTCCAGATGCTTGTTTTCTTCCCCTGTACTGGAGGCAATTGTTTGCCTAATGAAGAGATACAATCTTGGTTTTTCTCTGAAGTCTCTAAAAGATTTGAACCAGTTGTGCACCTTTTTCTGTTATATTTTTGCTTCCTTTTATTTCAAAGGGATTTGAGGGTGCTTAATTCTTCACAATCTTTGGAAAACAGTGTGTAAGAGGAATGTGGAATTCAGACTTTGGAAGGTCCTGTGAAAGTCAACAGGAGATGATCATGGAAATAACCACTGAGTGCTAACATTCTATTAGAAGGTCTGCTTGCGATGCAATATACTGTTTATTTTTTTCCTATGCTTTCCTAACCTGGATGTATATGAGATATATTTGATATACACTGCCTACCATTTTTAGCCAGAGGTGTTTTTGACCCAAGGTCTCATAGCATTGTGATTGGCCTTTTCTTCTGATCTGTTACAACCTCTAGGCACACTGATGGTGTCTTCCTGAGGTATTTCCTCTACCCAAGTCACACATTTGTGAAACAGGAAATGGAACTGTACAGGGACTCCACTGAAGATCAGAAGAATCCCTGTTGTAAAATTCATCTTCATTACTGCTACACAAAAAGAGAAAAATATTTTTGCCTTTCCTCTGCACCACGTGATTTTTAGACACAAAGACCTTCATTCTGTTGTAGAAAGATACTAAAACAGGTTTCTTGTTAAAAACTACGATTCTCTCTGTTTTTCTGATACAAGAACATCTGTGTTTTCATGAACAGAAGTTACGTGTTGCTAAAGTAGGAGCTGAAAAGATCTTTCTGTTTCCATTGAAGAAAACAGTTGAACTTCCATCTACATCAAAGAATCTCTGTCTGCACTCCTGGCCATTTTAATGGTTTTCTCTAGTAAATCTGAAGGCTGGAAGATCAGTTGTCATGGGAACTGGCAACAGATGACTCAAGAAAACAAAATTAAATGTTGGCTTGATGTCAACAGCTAATCTAGTGCCCTGCCAACTGAAATCACAGTTAACAGGAGCCATGCCCAGCAAGCTGTGATTTGAATGGAGTTGCAGCCAAAGATAGTTTCTCACCCCATGAACAGGAGAACATTTAAAAATTGAAAGTAATGAGGGAACCCAACAACTTTGGGAACAGTGAAACTTAGGAAAACATTGTTTATAATTGTTGAGTTAGAGCCTTAACAGCTCTAACTCAGAGTTTCTACTTTGACATCAGAATCATGATACCCAATTAATTACCATTTCAGGATCTGTCTTAGCATTTTCAGAATCCATAAGATTGATTTGTGCTGGGACAGAGTCCAAAAATTGTTTCAAATTGTGGTTTAGTGCATCTGTTATCTAGAAAACCCAAATCTTATGCTATAATCTATTTTGTAAAGGAAGATTTTTAAGCATATAATTTTTAGCCTTGGAATCTAAAGGCTCCTTTTTTTCTAATGTATCATATCTAGCTTCTTTTGTTCATCATCAGTAGATTTTAAGGCCTAAAGGGCAACGTTAAGGACTCTAATTCAGGGAATATATAAAAAATTGTCCTTTATATACAGTAATGGAAAATACAGTATTGGTTAAGAACAATCTGCTAATACTTGGCTCCTCCTAGTGACTGTTAAATTAGCCCATATGGAGTGTAATAGAAAATAGAACAGTCTTGAAATAACAGAAGAGTGTGTTTACATAAACAGGGACTGTGAAATTCCGTGCAGTTTGTCTGATGAAAGTACAGTGGATTAATTAACTATTAAAATCTGTGTGGACACTTATGTTGAGAATTAAAGTGATCTCAATTTAATTTAGCTTTATTCTGTTCCAAAGTAAATGAACCTAAATTGAATTAAGATTACTTTAATTCTAGGAGAGAGCATTCATGCAAATTTAGTGTGGTTTAATTAAGCTACTCCAAGCACAGGCACTTAGGTAGTTTGGATTAGATTTTGTAAGCATTCCATGTAAAAAAATCCCTCAGGATTCATGTAAAGGACAACTTTTAGGCTGGAATGTCTTTGTGTGCAGTATCAGTCTGGTCACTGAAGTAAATGTGCAGGGATTGACTTTTGTCTTTGTTTTGGGATTCCCCATGTGCATCATTGCCATGTTCTCTCTAGTGCTGCTACACTACAGGTTATTTCATTGGGAAGATTTTCTTGTAGTTTTGGGTTTTTGAACTCTGAATTATCTACACCCACAACACTGAAGTCTTGGAAGTTTCAGACTGTCAGTGTAGCTTTGTTGTCACAAAGACGAGCAAAGAACTTTGATGCCCAAAGAACTCATTCAGAACCTATGACAATTTGTTCTCTACATCTTAAAGCTCTCTTTGTCTTGCTACATTATAAATCCAGCAGCGTCTCATTTGCCTTTTGACATGTATAAAATATGTTAAGAAACCTTCTGAGTGAGCATCTCACATGCATCTAGATCAGTGTAAAGGCAGGAATAGATTCATCCAAATCTACCCAATGCATTTGCATGTTTCAAGTCCACACTCAGAGGGAATATGAGTCAGCTAAACCTACACTAAAAGAATCTCTGGGGGCATACTTACATCTGCTTAAGGGACTAAAACTGAGTGTCTGGCTTGGTTTCCATACAAAGGGGCACACAGGAAATCTGTTACCTCTGACCCTGGGGGATGTAGTTGGGGAGTAGACAAGGAATGGAAAGAGAAATAGGTTTTTCTTGTGACACTGCACTGCTCTGGTTAGTGAGTGGGTCTGAGACGTTCAGCACATGCTGTGAACTGCTTCAGAAAAAGTTAATTTGTGGCTGGCCTATCATGAAGCAAAGAGGGAGTTGAGCTACAATATCATGTCTTTGGAGATTGTGCAATTTATGATCTTTGTACAAGACTGTGCCTAAAGGCACGATTTAGCCCATATATTGTACACTGAGAGTTCAAAGAAAAGTACATGTAAGTGCTGCAGAATTAATCTGGCTGTTCTTCCAGTGCAGCTGCATTGTGCATTGCTAAAAGTAAATGTTACAAACTCTGTCTCACATCTCACTGTTTGTATTATGTTCCACATAGAGTGGTCTATAAAGAATGCGATTAATGAATAAAATATAAAGTGTAAATTTTTTTTAAAAAATTCTTGCCTATTGCTTATTTTCAACAAGTGTTTTATTACTTCAGGATTTCTCTATATATTTGGTGGGAATTTTGTCTTCCTGATGAACCGAGGTCCCTTTCTTTGGGCTGTGCACAGTCCTGAGCTGACCTTGGTGCTGAACACTGGTCTGCTTCTCCCTGGTCTGCACTAAGACATCACTGTGCCTCCCAGTGTGAGATAAATGTGTGTGGGTGAGGATATATCTCATACTGGATACCTTGCTCTCGTTAGCTGACTGAGGGAGAGGCAGTCTCAAAATCTTACAGCAAGTTTTGAGGGAGGCCTTTGGTCAAGTGGAATTTTCTGTTGTGCTTCAGTGTTTCTGCCTGAAGGTCAAAAACATGTATTTGGGACACCTGTAGAAGTATAGGTAAATAATTGATGGATGAGGACATGGCTTTTATTTATAAGGGTTACATAAACAGCTCAAAGGATCGCAGAGTGATTCAGGTTGGCAGGGATCATCTAGTCCGATACAAAGGTTCTGTGCAAGGAAGAGGTTCTAATTTCTCGGAAGAAGATACACTGAATTATGAAGATATATCTTGTTATTGCAGAAACAAGCATGATTGTAGTTCTCTATTCTGTCAAATACCTCAAGATGAGCTCTTATTCCTGTGGAAATCAGTGCCAGTGAAATAAAAAACACAATCTTGGGTCTTGCACTGCTTTTGGAGTAGTACTTATATATAATTAGTTTAGAGTCAAATTATCCATCCCTCATTCACAGAGCAGTGCTTTGCTGTGGGGATAATCACAGCAATGGTCAACAGAAATAGGTGTGATTTAGTGACAGGAGTGAGCAATGCTGGCAGACTCTGCCCTTTGCATTAATTGTACCCTCATCCTCCCACTTGGAAGAGCTGTAATGCTGTCCCAGGGGTAATAAACTGCAGCAGTGACAGCTCCACCAACTGAGAACCTTTTCCATTCCCTGTATCCATTTACAGCACTATAATGTGTATTGATGGAAAGCCCTCGAGTCCTGACATCGGTGCAGTTGGAACTGCATTTATCATTCTTCATTTGCACTGTTAAGGCCAGGTTAATGATTTTAATAATAGCTCAGCATTCCACTGAGTGGCTTCTGTTTGGAAAACTCTCCATGAAATGGATCTAGCAGTGGTGTAGTGTTGGAATAATCATTTCTGATCCATGGTATTACATACTCCCCATTGGCTACATTATGGCTCTGGGATTTTACCTGTTCCAGACATCCCGAAATTAGGTCTGGAATCTCTTCCCTCTGACATTCAGGATATCAAGGAGAGGAGCTATACAAAAGATGTAAATACCAACATAAAACATCTTTAAATTCTCAGCCTTTCTCCATTTCACTGTTTCCCCCTTACAGTAATTTCTGGGCTTGGACAGGATTTTATACAACTCAGTTGCATAACAACCTTTCAGTGAACCATTAAATTGCTTACACATACAACAAATTCCTGTGACAGATGATAAAAGTTGAAAAAAGGCTTTATTGAAAAATTAAAGGAACTTATTACCACATTTTAAATCCCAAAATATCCTAATTAAGACTGATCAAGACACACAGTGATAGTGGCATATGAATTTTCTAGCCTTTGGAAATACTTCTTAGGACATTTTAAGAATACTCTCAGGAATATATTGGAATATCTGGTCTCTCTTTTTCTACTAAATGTAATATTGATTACAAATCAGCAAAGGTTACAAATGTTAACCACTGAAACAGTAACAAAGAACTCCAAGCATGTTAAGGGTGTTCCAATGAAAAAGGTTTTAAAAATAAGAGGGGTTCAAGTTCATGGACAAGAGAGAACAAATGCTTCATTCTACTGGCTTTCTAAATGTCATCTTAAAGCCAGTTTAAAGAGGATTTGTTTCTAATTTTTATGAGTGCGCCTCTTCCATAGGTATTCATTAAATGTGATGGGAAAAAGTCTGAATATTGAGTCAAATTGCAATTTATGGGTATTTAAGAAGCAGTGGATATTGCAGTCCTAATTTCACCTAATTTAAAAATCTGTTAAGAAGGATTCCTCAAATGCCAGGTTTTTTTCAGTATGACTGTTTCAGAGTCTTCTTATTCTATTTAAAGAGTTCTAAAATTAGCACTCAGCATTCTGATACAGACAAATTCCTTCATGATCTTTTTTTTCCCCTGAAAAATAGGAATCAGAAGCAAAACACCTTGGATTCTCAAGAGGTAACTTAGCCAATTTGCACCCACCAACCACTTCCTCAAGAAAGAAACAAGCTTTTCAGTATCCACATATGTTTTGTATTCCAGGTTCATCCTGTGTCAACTGCTCAATTCATTACCTGGTAACTTCAACAATTTAATCTCTTTTTATTGGGAGACTTTTAAACAAGCTGCATAATAAGACACAGGAAAATGGAATGTTGCCCAGCTTCAGTGAAAGGATTCACCATTTATCACCAGCAAAGGCTCCCTTAGATTTTAGCTATGATCCAAAGATCTATGATCTCATAAATAAATTAATTTCTTCTAACTCAGAAACACACTGGCAGCTGAAATGCAGATTGATACACTCAAAATCATTGCCACATGTACAGAATTTAACATGACACATGCAGGATGCTTTCCAAAGTTCACATACCTGAAACATACTTGCTACAAAAAGCTTAACAAAAGCTCCATGATATGAAGAATCAAAATGTGTGAATGGAGTTCAGATTCTTAAACAGATATTTTAAAAAGGCATGAATTCCCTACTGAGATTATTTATTCCTGCAGTGTAAGTAGCCAGAGGTGCTACATATATGGAAGTATAAAAAATGAGAGTTCTGAACGTCATACAGAAAGGGGAGATTAAAGTCTGGATCCTGTTAAGCAGGAAAAGTTCTATTTTACTTATGGCATTGAAAAATCTGAGTCTGAAGATAAGCCATTCTAAGCTTTAGGGGAATTTTTGCCCATCAGCAAGAGAGCAAAACATCAACTACCTAAATATATTTATTCATTTGTTAGCTCAGTCCTGTGTCAAAAGTTTCCACTTGCTTTGGTTATTGCAGCCTCAGAACCTTCCAGCAGTACCTGTGTGGCCGTGACACGACTCCTCCCCTGGGTAACAACCACTTCTCTTGGCCCAAAGACTGATGATTCATAGGAACTTCTACACGAGAAAAGATGCTTGTTTTTCACTTCTGTTTAAGAAGCTTTTGCCAGATTTTCAAACTGGTGTGCCTAAATTTTAAGTATTGAGAAGCTTAGCAAACATGGTTTTAAATCTCAAAGCCTGTTTGCACATAAGGCATCTCCCTGACAGATGAATCCTATTAACCTTGTGAAGACTAAGTACTTCAATTGAAGCACATGTTTGGGAACTTTGCTGGGTCAGAGTGTTCAATTTTTAATAGAGATTTTTCTTAATACTTTTTATTTACACTTGAAAGTTGTGCCTTCTGTTGTCATAGTGTTTTCCAGAACTTCTGTAAGTAAAAGGGATGAATTCTGTGCACAGAATGGTGAGATAGTCATTGTCTTCTTTTTTTTTTTTTTTTAATTAGCTAAGGACTTCAACACAGCCAAGGAAACACACTTTTAGATATGAGGGTGTTTGTCTTTTTCTCTGTTTGAATTTATCTTCCACTTTTCCCTTCTTTATCTGCCTAATTTTAGGATTATTCCATTCAAGAATAATTCAAGGGAAGGCCGGTGTTGTCAGCAACAAGGTACAACACAAAGATCATTAGACTTTGCAGCACAGGCCCAAGATACTATAATAAGAGGAACTTACTGGATAACAATTAGATTAATGGCCTGATACTGATTGATGGCTCAGGATAAGGCTCACTAGCAAACTTGACTAAAAAAGTGGGTTTTTTTAACTTACCATTGCATTAATTCTCTAGGCTATTTCATCTCTTGTGGCATTACAGATGGAATTACATAAAAACAACCTGGAAACTGAGACTTAGCAAAAAAATGTCCCACTTTCTCAGCTGGATTCCCCTCTGGAGAGAATCTGATTCCTCAGAAATGCAGAAGTCATACTCAGGAAACGCAAGGAAGTCCTTAGATAGAACACATACACACATATATATATATTTTTAACTTAGGTTATGCCATTAATTAAAAGACTCCCAATTATAATAGTCATCAAAACAATACTTCATTAAACTTATTCCCCAAATTATCCCTTAGGGAATAAACAATGAGCTGTCCACTGAAGTTCTGTTTATGTCTAAAAGTCCATGCCTCTGTTTTGCACATGTTCATTGAATTAAAACAAATCAATTTTCCATTATCCAGATGATTTAATGCATTTTTCAGAAGTATTTTACCTGAGTTGCAATGGATCCTTTAGTCACCAACTAAACTATTCTGGAAAATGAACGTGGGTGGTTTTAGATGATGCATAAGAAGACTCAAAGAGAAAGAAACTGCTAATATATATTCCCTGTGGCAAAAAAACAAAAAGGAGCTTGTAATTTACTTTAAATTGATAAGGTTTGTTGAAAATTTGGTTAGGTTTTCTCCCTGGATTTTGCCAGCTCACTAACAGGAGTGAACTGCTCGCTGCTCCCAAGTGGAATTGTTTGTCAGAACACTGTTTCAGGAATTACATGATCTAATACCTACAGAGACAGACAGTGCTCAGTTTATTTTAAAAATATTTTCCTTTAAAACTGAAGAATTATAACTTTGGAACATGAGTTTGATGTCCAACATTTCAAACTACTACAGCTGTAGTACAACAGTGCTCAGTGAAGAGCTGAAGCATCCATGGGATGAAGTTCCAGCAAAGAATTGTGACTAGTGAATAATTTGAAAGTGCACAAGAATTCCTGTACCTGTGGTTTTTGGCCAGTTCTGCACAGACACCTTGGGAGCAAAGACCTGAAACAAGAATTGTTTTTCCCTTTGACCTCATTTTCTGCATCACTGGCATAGAATACTTGCACAGAACAGTCATTGTGGGTTGAAGTTTGCTTTTGCCCTTGTGCAGAAAAGTCAGTGTTTTTAAATTTAGATGGTAATAATATGTTCCCAGTGACAAAATAATGTACAAACTCATTCTGAAATATGGGTGGCTCAAAGCTGAGAGCAATGCAGCTGTTCACTGAGAGTCCTCTCCCGTTTCCTTTAAATCTGGAGCATCTGCCTTTCCAAAACACTTCAATGTTAAGTCTCCCTAATGAAGGCATTTAGGATTGCAGGAAGGAAAGACTGTTTTCCTGCATTCTGGGAAGTATGGCTAAGACTGGGTGGGGAATAATGTGAAATTTAAATGTTCTAGAAAAAAACAGTAAGGGAAAAGGCCAGAGCAGGCTCTCACTACTGTAATTTAGGCTGGAATCTTTTCAAGCCGGGCTGGAGCAGTTTGCTGACAGTGCTGTAAGACAAAATTGCCTTGGCAAGAAGGAATCAGAGGTTTGATGTGGTGGCTGACTGAAAGTTACAGAGGGGTTAGAGACATTTTTAATGGCCAAACCATCTCCAGTGTGTTTGTTTCTGATGTTACACCAAGTCTAGAGCTCTCTTCCAGCATTTTCACTGAAATACATTGGTTAAACAGTGACTCCCAGCTTCTCCTACAGGAGAGAGAGAAACTTTTGCAGCAAAAGTTGATTTGCAGATTTTCATCTGGTTCTTCATTTAGAAAACTGAGCCCAAATCTGAGCATTCCGTGGGTTTTCACAGTTGCATCCAGTGCACTATTAATGAGCCTGGCGCCTGTCAGTGAAGACATGATTTTCGTGGTTAAAATAGGAAACGCATTCATCTGCTTTACATAATACACACAGACCTGGAGAGAGCCCAGAGGGTCCAATCTTGTGCTCCTTTGCAACTTGAGAGGAAAAAGTGAAGGAGTTTCAAGGGAGAGCAGGAACAGGGGGAAAGGAAATAATCATTTTCTTCCTGGGATTGAGCTGCTGCATTTTGTGTGCTCCCAGCAACAGCAGCACTCGGAGGTAAGTAGCAAGGAATAGAAGAAATGAATAGAAAAATGGATAAATACTTCCTTCCTGCTGTGGATACTTTCTTTTGTTAAGCTGATCCATTGTATTTATTTGGAGTTTTAACTGAAATGAGTGAACATTAAGGTATTTTAAAAATATATCTGTAATTCTATATTGAGGCTATGCTGTGTTTAACATGAAGGAATTAGGATTCTCAGGATATTTTGCTTGTGATATAATATGAAAGAATGTGTTATCTCTGTGATCATTAGGCATATAGGAAAAAAAAATCCATTGGCTGTATTTTAACAGAGAAAGTAGGGTTGTTCTTTCAGACTTTGTGCTCTGCAAATCATGTATTTTGTAACCAGGAATGTATTCCTCCCAAATCAGGAGTCAGTGATGGTGCTGGCAGATTAATTGCATAACTGTCTGTTGCATGGGCTTCCTTTCAGTATTGATAGATACACTTTTCCAACAGGGAGGGGGATTTATTTCACAGTTATGTTGCAGAGAAGTTGGTGGAGCTGGGGGGAGCAATAAGCAGAATTTTTCTTCCTGCAAGCGCTACAATAGTTTTAATTTAGGTGTGTATTGAGTAGCTGATCTCTTTTCCCCTGGTACTGATGAGATAAAGAGTTTTGCTAAAAA
The DNA here is from genome assembly GCA_013399895.1 of Serilophus lunatus. Taxonomy (NCBI): domain Eukaryota; kingdom Metazoa; phylum Chordata; class Aves; order Passeriformes; family Eurylaimidae; genus Serilophus; species Serilophus lunatus. The sequence goes on from VXBA01004031.1 coordinate 1,410,286, forward strand.
ATCTAACAATGCAAGAAAGTTTATTTCTGTAAAACCCTTAACTCTGGTCAGGTCATCTCACAGTTGTCCAGCATGCCTGTGACTGCATTTTGCTGTACACTTTGAAGTTGAAGAATGTTTTTTATGCTACTAGTACTTAGATATCCATGTATTTGCATTTTCACCCTACAGTTGAAATCAGAAATGTATTACTTTATAAAATATGAACTCTTTCAGTAATGTATAAATCAACATATTCAGGCATCCAGGAGATTCTTTTTTTGCTATAAATTTGGATCTACATTATGATTAAAATAAAATGCCTGGTGAAATTAAATTCACATACTTAAAAAGAAGCCATCAATTCCCTTCCTCTCTCACTCTTCCTACACATTATTCATCTGGTATGTGAAAAGCTGTTCTGTAGCTTCCACACAAAAGCAAAGCAAAAAGAAAGCCAAAGATGTTTTAGTTAAATAACGATTATTTTCAGAACCCTTTTAAAGCACAAAACAAAATGTTCTCCAGATACTGTGAAGATACAGACACAGTTTCAGATAATCACATCTTGTATATGAAAGCCACTACATTAAAAGCACAGCATTAAGATTTTAAAGGCAACCACTGAAAACTTAGGAACTGTGAGGGCTGTGGTTGTCTGTGCAGTCTTCACTTGGTTCCTGGGCTGCAGCTTTAAAGGGCACATTACACACATTTTCCTCCAGTAATCTATGAACTGAGAAGTTATTAATGGATTCAGAAGCTTTTTTGTAGTGCCTATCACTGCAGTACCTGCTCCACAAAAGCTCTAAGTAGTTTGGGGCTGGTGTGTCCACCTGCCAAGTTTGAGGAGTGTGCAGAGCATCTGAGAGAGATTTAAAAATGTTAATTTTGACTGCCTCGCTTGAGGCATGTATCCTGTAATTTTCCAGAGCCATTAGATAAGGCAACATTTTATTTGCTCTGAGAAGTGTCTTAATAAATTTTCTCATGGATTCTTAACTATGTGAAGATTTACATGTCAGGTGTAGTTTAAAGATGAGCACCTGAAGTGATTTACTCTTTTCCCCCACAAATAGTCTGTCAGGGAAGGAGAGAGATCCCAGTTCTCCAAGGCATTTTCCATCTTTCTTTTTCCACAGTCCCCTCGCCCATTCACAGCTTCTGCAGCAAAACCATCGTATAATTTCTCAGGGATTGCCTATAGAATATTTCACTAAGATTATGTAGCTCACAGCAGGCATGAGAGAGTTCTAGTAAAGACTTCAGGATGTAAATTAAAACAGTCCCAGAGCTGCCACAAAGCTCAATATCACTGTTTTGTCAGACCTACTGCAGAGAGTGACAGGAACAAACTGAACCAGCAGGTAGGAATGAAGGAGAAACCTTTCCCAGCATCCGTCAGGTATTTTCTAATAGACAAACAGTGGAATCCATTTGAGGCTTTGGAGAACAGTGTGCTTTGAGTCCAACTTTTTTCGCTCCCTTTAAATCTCTCCAGCTGAGTTTTGTCTCTGAAAATTTTAGCTCCAGATCTTTCCCTCTCTCATATTTCTAATCCTACACTTCACCATTCCAAGGCAGAGTATTTCTTCTCTTAAATCTAAGTCTGGACAGAGTTTTAGGATGTGTGCTTTGAAGGCAAAGCCAATTAAGAAGTTGTTCTGCCTTAGCTAGCTGTTTCCATTCCCACTTGTAGTTCATCATCCTGCACTCAGCTACTTCTCCTCAGTTTTTGCCCACTGGATGTTTCTGAGGCAATGCTGTGAAGTGTAGCATTGAACTAACCCAGGTTAAGAGGACCCTTTAAAAAAGAAGTTAAATTATCCACATCAAAGGCTTAAGGAGACTTTCAGTGGCTCTTGGGGGTAACATCCTTTTAAAGTAACATTAGAAAAAAACCTTTAATCTCCCTTTAAATAAACAATATGATTTTTTGGCATTTGATTTATGGTGTTAGTCAATAGATTGAATCTATAACATGTAATTCCTAATAGTGCAAATCTTTATACACTAATAATCTATAGTGGCTGTAAGCATTAAATGTTATAAGTCTATTATTCTTGATATTACAAGTGGATAAATTACACTTGATTAATTTATAGATCTCAAAAGTGTTGAAATACCTTGTACACCACCAGCCCCTTTTTTCTGCTGAAGGTGTGGTAATATTTTGCAATTATAAAGCAACCCTGAGCTAACAGAATGTGATTTATGGAGTTTTTGGGGGGTTGAAGATGAGTTAATGGTAGTGAAGCTCATGGGGTACCATTTATTTCAGCATGATCTTGTCCCAGTGAAACCTGCCCAGTACAACTTCAGACCTGTGTGACTGGAACACTTTTCCTCACGCTCCTTGTGTTGTTTGAGGCAAACAAATCTCAACTGAGAATAAGGAAAGTATTTCCAGTTTTATGTATTTTCCTGCTCTGTGGTTTTGCCTTGAACACTTAACAGGTTTTTGTGGTGAAGCAAGAGAGTGGAATACAAAGCTGTTTGGAGAGAGAAATCTGCTTACCTGGGGAAATAGAAATGTTTTTCTTAATGAATGGGCATCATCTGAAATCTGATTAAGCACATAAAGTATGAAAATCCCAAAGGCCCATGTGGTGAACTGAATTAGATTTGCTGTTTGATTTGTAGCAGTCACTTAGCTCAGCATTGCACTTGGCTTTTTCTGCTCCTAATCTCTGAAAGCAATGTCTGGGAGAGGTAACTTTGCAATGGCAGCACGTTTTCCATCAGAATAAAGACTCACTTTTCACTAAAGCAGCTGTAGGGAAACTAATAGTGAAACTGCTTTAGCTGAATGAGGTGAATGTCTGATGTGATTTACACAGTTCCTACTGTGGCCTGGGAAAACTTTCTCATTCTTTCCAAGAATTGACAAAAAAGATTCTATTTTAACTTAAAATTGTTGAAAATGATAGCAAGTTTCATGGCACATAAAATCCTCTTAATATTTCTAATATTTATGAAACCACGTTCATTTGATTTATATTTTCAAACTTACTTTGGACTGGAGAGTCCTGTGGCAGATCCTCTGTTGATAAAATCAACAGATTTCATGAGAGCGGGAACAATTTATAACACTGATGGTGAACCTGCCCCTGAAAAATTCTTTTTGAAATTGCTTAGTTGTTTGTAGTAGGAAAAAGTCTTGTGGTTAAAATGCTGGACCAAGGAAAGGGGCTGTTCTTTATCCAGGTCTTCAAAACTTTGGAAAAATCATTAAAATCTGTGCCTCAAATCTGAAGTTTGACTAACCCCTTTTAGAATATTTAAATTGCAATCTCCTCAGCAAAACATTATTATTTACCAATTATTTCCTTGCTTGCTTTTCCAGCCTATATATTTGAGCTCTAAAAATAACCCAAACCTGCCCTGCAACTTTTACAACAATATTTTTTGAATTCTTAGAGGCAAGTTGCAAAAAACCCAACTCCCCAACCTTCTTATTTGGCACCACCAGAGAGCCCATCAGTGCAGATAAGGCAGAGCCACATACAAATAAGGGCTGGTTTGCTGTGAGCACTGATCACACAATAATCTTGTTATGACAGAGATGTAAAACAAGAATAAAGATGTCAGGGCTACCTAACAGCAAATGTAAATGTAATCTTAAGATAAAAGCATATCAAATGTACCCCAGTGGCTTATTGCCAGGGATGCTAATTGGTAAAAGCTGTATTATGCAAAGCCATTTGTTCCAAATGGCTCTTCAGGGACCAGGTTAAGGAAGAGTTTCCCCTGTGTGGTTTGGTCTTGTTTACAGAGGTTGTTAATATTTGCATAACCATCTCAGTGAAAAAAATATGTCAAGTGAATAAAATAGACTTAAATGTGACTCTGGGAATTTCAGTTTTCAATGAAAAAAGCCACTTTAAGGAAAAGCTGTAAACTCCAGACTGTAGTAATAGGAAAAGATTACAATTCATGTATCCTGGATCACTCTCTTCAGGACAAGACACAGGAGTAAAGAATTTTGGGCTGAGTAAATGACTGTTTCATCAAACAGCAGCCTTAGAACCCACAGGAAAAGATACCATTCTGAATTTCATCTGGAGTGAAATATATGCCCATAGCTCAGGACAGAGCTGTCAGAAAATACAATGAATGGCAATGGGAAAGTTAAGGATATACTGCAGGGAAAAGGTAGGTACTCAAAAATTAAAGTTTGCCAAAATGAAGATAACAGGATCACCTTAGGAACTCTGCACATCCCTCTCATTTCCCCCTCCCCAGCACTAATGTGGTGTTGAATAGCTCCTGTCACAGGGAAAGGAGGATTCTCCTGCCAAAGCAACTGCCAGGAATGTCCTCTCTGTTAAACACACATCCAGCCATTATCTTGGGGCTCCAATGGTCACTGCAAATGATACTCATACCTTTCAAAGTAAATTAAATTTCTTATACTCAAAGAGGATAAATGAAGCCCAGAGAGAAGCAAAAAGTTGCTCAAGGCCACAGATAAGTCAGTGGCAGGACTGCACAAAGACAAAATCAACAGTTCCCTCAGGTTTGGGGTATCTTGGCCCATGCACAAGACAGTCTTTATGAAAAGGGACACAGGAAATGTAAATAATGTTCCATTCATGGATTATTGCCTGGAAAAACCTGACACTGAATACCATAAAACTTGTGGTTGGATCCTGAGCTGACAACACTGTGTTAGATTAATTATCTTTCCTGGTAAGGATCTACTGAAAAATAAGCGAGCTGCCCCTCAACCACACCTTTTCATGACACATCCACCAGAGCCAGTTGTGCCATGAACCACTCTCAGCCATACCAACACCTGAATTAGTTTTGCTAAGCATTTAACAACTGTCGTGGCACATGTCATTACAAATCAATGGTGCATCTTTGAAGTGACAGGTGTGGGAACTGTGAATGAGTTGTTGTTAGAACCATTTCCCCTGGTCAGGGGGAGGCCCAGCCTGGGTGAGGGTGCACAAGATGTTGGCTCAAACAGAGCAGCTTCCAGCCCAGAAGGGAATTTCCAATGGGAATTAATTTTGTCAAAGTGCTTTTGCTTATCAAAAGCCAAAGGAACAACTCAAGCCTAATACTATTACAGTGCCCAGTAAAGATAAAATCTGTTAATTCCCTAATAAATTCAGGAGAAGTCACTGGGAGGTCGTGAGCAGCTTCACCACATCCTTCCTGCCTCCTACACAATGCAAAAACATCAAGGTCTGGGAAGGGGAACCCCTGAATCCTGTGCCACAGCAGCCCCTGGAAGCACCTCTTTGTTTTAAACTCTGTTGCACTCTCTAAATCAGTGTCACTCAGCTCCTAATGGGGCCAGAGCAGAGGAATTCTTGCTTTCCATTCTGCAGTGAAGGTGCACCTGATGCTTTGTTATCCCCTGCTCCTGCATATCCAGCTCCCAATTTCCAGAGGAGCTGTGCAAGACACCTCAGTCCAGTGTGTGGACAAGCTGTGAACCTCCACCGTGGCCACAGCTGGGACAATAATGCAAACTGGAGAAGGAAAAAAGCAAAATATCCAATTAAACCTGAATTTGCTGTTATGCAGCAAATAGAACTGTATCAGTTTATAAATAGTGTACAGAGATTTCCCCTGCTGGATGACATGGAATTGCTGCTGGGAAATCTTTGCAAGTCTTTGAAATCCTGCAAGATGAGGCATTGTCAGGCAGCAGAGAAAGAGATGACAAAGAGAGGGGGAGCCTGGGTAGAGAGAGAAATATGAGACTGGCCTTATTAACAGAAAGCTGAATTTTAACCTGCAAATACAGGTTTAAAACCTGCCAACGTGATCTCCCATTATTTAAATACATGGTACCACAATCACTTCTGCAGCTGTACTACCTTCAAAGATGTTTCAGTTTTAATAGATTATCTGATATTTAAAAGTGTGGAGAGAGTTGCTAATATATTTAGACTAGGGAGCTTCATTTTGGTCATCTCTGCCTCCAGCTTCCTCTTAAAACATTTAATAGAGCTTCATTCCTCTTGACTTCTGTGAAGTGGGGATTTTAATTTATTTATGCTGATGAGGAACTTTTCAATATCCTCTTCCCCTCTTGTCACCATTGCAGAGAAGAGGGCAATAATTTTTAAAGGAAACTTTTTTATCTAGAACATGCAAAATTAAAAAGATATTGGAAAATGCAGCATAATTCAGGCTTACAGCACTCTACAGACCTACTTAAAGAATACCTGTTAATGGATTAATATTTCATGCTCCACATGTGCAGACAAACGTATTTCAGGGAATATATGGGGCTAAAATACAAAATCAGAATCAATTTTAAAAGTAATGTGCTGACATGGGAGGAGCTTGACCTGGTGAAAGCACTGATTTGTTTGAATGACCCATGATTTGTTCAATATACAGCAAATGCCTGACTTCACTCCTTGTGCAGTGGTTGAAGAGGAAAATGCCACATGTGACTAACCTGGCAGTTCTCGTAATATTTGATGCAGCCAAACCCCCTCTCAACCTTCTGGTTAATCTATTGATGTATAACTTTGCTCCCATCTATTTATTACTTTAAAACAACAGGTGAGGTTAATCCATATGAAGATTGGGTCTCTCCATTCTGTGTTCCTTTGATGTTGCTTGTGCCAACTCCCTCCAGATTTGTGCTCCAAAGTCCTTCACATTTATTCCTCAGTCCTTCCCTATTCTTTAATTCTTTTTACAGAAAATTCACTTCCCTCCCCAGAAAACTTGAGATTTTCTTAGAAGTCAGGTAACTTAAATTAAACCATGGGTTGTTGAGCCTTTATGACTCACTCTACCAAGCTCTGCTGAATAACCATGTGGGCCAGAAAATTTAATTAGTTTCTATTGTCTATTTGCAAAATCTATTAATGTTCTTCAAGAAGAAATGAGCTCTGTCACTCACAGCAAACTGAGCTATCAGACCCTAATGTTATTTTTGCACCACTATATTTTTCACCCAAATTAGATCCCAGTCTATTGTAAGATTTTCCAGGACCGATCACCAGGCACCACATTCAAGTACATACATTCAAGTATCAGAAACTTTCAGAAGGCAAATTACAGGTTTTCACTTTTGGAGAATAAACCTTGAAAATTTGATCCATGGGCACTCTAATCATTCCAAAACTAGACAGCCCAGGAGATCCATCCCTTTTCCTTGCCCCTCTGCCACTTTAAATAAAAATGGGGTGGGAGAGATGCAATTTTTAAGATGATGTTACAATTCAGACATCTAAAAAAGGTAATAAAGCCAAAGGACTCTTTCTGTCCCATTACCTCAGATAATGAGACCTTCTCCCAGTTTCTCTTATTCATCTGAGGAAGATGAAAGATAGGTGATAGCTCCCTTTCAATCCAGCATTAACAATCATCTGGAAGGTGGTATGTGCAATATTCTGGAGAGATCAGCACAGTGAAACCCCCCAAAAACAGCAACTGCAACAATCTGCAAATCCAGGGGACAATTTAGGCCAAAAGACACACCATAGTATTTTCTTCTGAGCATACATTGCACAGTAATTTACCGATTATCAATGCAGATACAAATATATATGTCTGTTATTCTGTAACCACTGAAACACAGTTTGATGCTTGTCCCAAATGGGCTATTTTATTTTTTTTTAATAGTTCATATCCCTGGATAACATTTAGGTTTTAGGGACCATCTGTTAATGAGGGGCTAAAATATAAGTTACTCACAATGCAGCTGTACTCTGGTCTACATAGTTCTGGTCTACCTAGTTCTCATTTTTCCCTCAGTTGGGAGTGGAGCTGGATTCATAATCAAACCAAGAAACAGCCCTCACCTGATCCTGAAAGACACAATCCAGTTTGAGAGGGAAAAAAATCCCAGGAAATTGGCATTGAACATTGCTGAAGATTCAAACCAGCATTTCAAAGATGCTTGTGAAAGTCTTTGAAATACTGAACAGGGGTCTAAAAATGAACTCTGTTTATTCAAAGCAAACAGACTAGAAATAAAATCAGTATTGTAAGAAGAGAAAGGAACTGTTTACATTTTTGGTTTCTGCTCATTAAAAGTGTGATTAAATTGAGAAGTGGAGATAAGGTGGGCCATGTGTCATGTATTTACACTGAAGATAGCCAGGCAGCAGCATATTTGACTTCCAACTAAATTCCCCTGTAGCTGTGCATCCTAATAGGGCTTGAGTTTATTAAGTGTCATGCTGGAAACTATTACTTTGCTGGGTTTATATGAAGTAGCTGCTGGTGCCATCCCATCTGTGCCTCAACCCTCATTAGCCTCTGCTCTCATTTTCTACAAAGATTTATCTATTTTGAGAAGAATCATGGCAAGAAATTATGCTTGTTTAGTAGATCTCATTCTACAGACAGAACCATGGAGTTGTCCTTCTGTTTGCACTGAATTTAAGGCCACAATGTCAGAGGGATGATTAACTGAGCCTGCAGAAAGGCATGGACTGGCAGTACTTGGTTTTGCTTGTGTAGCTGAGTGGTTACACAGTGAGAACTGCCCAAAACCAGCCATTATATGATTCATAAGTACAGCTGTGGCAACTGTACCTCAAATTAGGTCTAAATATGCCTGTGCTTCGTGTCCAGCTGCACACTACAATCATTGCAGATGTTTTCCTGACAGTGCAGTCATTCTGCACCACATTCAGGTTTGTTAAAACCCCCAGTTACCTGTTTGTGCACCTTTAGCTCTCACTCCCTCCCTCCCTCCAGACCTCACAGCCTCTGACTTCTGTCACATTCAGAGCAATATAAGGTAGTATTGTGTCCCTGGGCAGCTCTGAGGAACTCCCTTGGCTCGTGAGCACAGTGAGGATTTGCTGGGCTCCAGGATTTAGCTGAAGAAGCTAAAAGGCAGTGCTGGCCCAGCATCCAGAGGTGCAGGTTCTCCCAACACTGGATGAGCCTGAGACAGACCACACTACCCGTGGTGCTTTAGCTTTCCTCCTCTGTAAAGCACTTGAGTATAGAATTGCAAAACAGTCTTATGTAAGCCTCAGCTGCTCTGTCAAAATAACAACTGGCAAACATGATACTAATACATGATACTGAGCTGTTTCCTGTGGGCTTTTACAATTCCTAATGAGTGTAGAGCATCCAGGTTAGTTGGTAGAACAAGATGCTGAGGACCACTTGACTGAAGAGTTTGTGTGCCTGAAGTGGCTTAACAGTTGCCATGGTAAAATTTATTTGCTGAGTGCCAAAGAGCATTGTGGAAGAAGAGAGTTGTTTTCCTTCTTAAATGGTCAAAACATAAGTTAAATGTGCCTTTAGGCAGACTCAGTGTATCCTGAAGCCACCCTGGAACATTTTCAACAAATAAAAAAAGTTTGCCATTTGAAACAGGAACATTTGTTGTTGTTTAGTTTTTTTTTTGGGGGGGGGTGGGTTTCAGCTGACTTTGCCAATTTTGGCTTGGGAAATGCTTTTCATGTCAAAGCTTTTCACTTTTCGTGTTCTCCAAATACAAAGTAGCACTGCCCTTCTCCCCTTGCCCTTCTGTCAACTCCAGGGGGAAACAAAAATAAGGAAAAAAAAAAAAAAGAGTGGACAAAAAATTCAGAGGAAAAAAATAGCAGGAGAGGTGAGGAGAGCTGAAGAACCCTTTGAAGGGAACTGCAGGTAACTCTTGTTTACAATCCCATCACTGTGCATTTAGGCACTCGAGTGTTATAAATATGAACGTTCAAGACAGTGCTGTAATAGATGCCAAAATTTAACTTCTAATGCCTTAACTTGTTTTATTTGAAAGTCATCCTACATGCTCCTAGGATGAGTTAGGTGCATTACTGAGAAGGAGGTAGGAGCAGCCTGGCTGAGTGAGGCCTGGGTTCTGCTGGGGAGCTCAGCTGGGTTTGCAGGGTCACTGGTGCTGACTGTGCCACCCTAAAACCAAGCTCCCAAACCCTCTCTCACTCTGACCTACGTGAGAAGTAGCAATTTTATAATCAAATCCATATTACCAGCAGACTCCCTGACATTTTTTTGGTTTTAGATTTTCAACATGCAGTTATGTAATATAATGTGTAATACTGAATGCATACTGATACACCATATAGATACAACATATAGAGGTAGACAGGCTATAGAATATGTGCCAAATTTGGGGAGGGTGGAGCATGCAGGACTTGGTAGTGCACAAGCCAAAAGTCCAAAGAAAAGCAAACACGAGGAAAGGGTGGTCTGTTTTGCTCTGAAGATGGAGCTGTTCTGCACCAGCCTTGCTGGCTGTGGCCCTGTGGAAATCCTCTCCTTGCTGTTCATGTAGCAGTAGCTGCTGTTGAGAGTTGAGGTCACTGAGCAGAAATGATGTGCACAGAGGCTGCAGCCACCATGTGATGTCTCATTTTGGTTCTTGCCACCCAGACCTCTGAGGTGGGCCCAGGCAGAGATGTTGCTTTGGTGCCACATCACTCGTGGCTGACGTTCACACCAGGGCTGTGCACGAGAGCCTGGAACAGCAGGGCAGGTTTCCTACACGTCAGGCTTGGGCAAATGACCATATTCCTGTCAAAGCAGCCAGAGCTGTGACACACTTCATGCCAGCTCTGTGCTTTTATGCCAGATTGATGCCAACTGTGGGATGACAGAAAATACTTCATATGGCATAAAGGCAAATGGTGCAGACAAATGATACCTGATCCAGCAACAAGCTTGGAGGAACAAGGTTGACTGTTCAATGTATTTTAAACACATTTAAAAAGGCAGAATGAATTTCTACTGGATCTCCACTTTGTACCATTGAGACCATGATCATTTTGAGCTAAGTGCCCTAAAACTGGATTTACTTGATACCAGCTTTGTAAAGCAAGGTTTACTTGTGTCTGTCTTCTAAGGGTTTATCTACCTTGTGGAATAAAAGTTGTGTTAGGGGATCTGAGGTGCTGTATCTCGTTCCATGGCATGCATACATCCTGGAAATAGAGACCTTCTGCTTTGGAGCACCCTGCTGATGGAGAGTGCTGCTCAGCTCTGCATTTCAGAGCTCACTACCATGCAAATGCTGCAGAGATGGAACTGGCTTTGAGTTACTCATAGATGGTTCCTTGTTCACTTTACAAATATCTTGTCTCCATTTCCATATAAAAGAACAAAGTCATGAGATATATTTGATTTTCAGTTTTAAGCATTCTTTTTTGGCTTTAGAAAGTATCTTTTGAAACACATGTTTAGGGTAACATACCCATGTGCTTTTGCAAATATGATCTCTGCAGGATCCCACCAGGAATGCACAAAACACATAACTCTCATAACTCTGGAGTGAGTTCCTAGAACAGCACCTGGGCACGTGGTCAGCATGGGAAGCAAATCACCAAGAGCCAGCACATATCAAGGCAGTAAAGCCTAATGGATCAGGTGCCTGGAAGCAGGATATGAGCTATGCAGTATAAAATGTCCCTTTCAGCTCCCAGGGGGGGTGTTCTGTTTGCTGATTTATTGTGACAGGAATTCTTAGTCCTGTGCCTACATGAAATGTCATCCCAGCCAGTATCAATTTCGTACCTCTGCAGGAAGATCATGGGGACAGAGTAACACCTGCTCTGCTAATCAGGGGGGATTTGGGGCAGGCTTTGCTCAGCAGCAGCTGGGGAGGTTCTGCTGCTGCTTTAGCTCTGCCTGTTTCTGGGCAGGAGGAAAAACCTGGAGCTTTCAGGGCTGTCAATCCAGTATCCTCAAATTTGCTTCCCTCAGCACTAGGGGACAGGCTGTGTAGGCTTTGGGCAAGGATGTAACCACAGCATGTAACTGGGGGGGGGAATTGTGTCTTGTCTGTCCTCCTGCCTTATCTCCAAATAAATGTGTGCATTTCAGAGCCACTATCTGAACTCGTCAGCCAGAGGCTATACTGATAGCCAGATGTCAGAATCTTGTTCTTTCAAGCTTTTTCCCAGTAGCTTTAAATAGAAGAATAAATTTTCCACAGAGAAAGAATCTTCTATTAATAGCATTAGATCATTTCAGCATTTGAAAGGAAGAAATTAGTTGAGTTTTTTATAGGATTTTTTTAATAGTTTTTAAAATATTTAAGTTCTTTTATTGTGCAGGCAAGAGCATCCGCCTTCAGAGTTTTAATTACTAGGGGGAAAAAATCTCGTTTTCTGAGTTCAAAAAATAAAAATAGTGAATAAGAATATGTGAAATGACTTAAAATAAACATCTTCAAACAATCTGGCCCTGTGTGTCAGTTCTTTCTCATGCTTTGATAATCTCATCTCCATTGTTGAAACAGACACAGATTGCATAGGAGGCTTGAAGCTGATTGAAAAGACTCGTGCTTATCCAAGGCACTGAATTGGCAATAAGGGATGATGTTCTGGAGGGAAGTCTCAACTAATTTCCTCACTGTATTTTCTCATAACTGAGAAAATTTGGCCAGTTCCACTCCCATGATCTCACATTCTGAGTTCTCATTCATTTGAGAAAATGAGAGGAAAACAAGCTGTAGGCTTCACTGCCTTTTCCAGATAAACTTTGTTATCCTCTTATGTAAAACACTAAGATATTCCAAGTGGCAAAGAGCTTTATACACAGCCTCACCTAAAAGCAAAAACATAAAACATGTTTTGTTCTGGAGTCACAGAAATTCCAGTCATTTATAGCAGTGAATGGGCAATGTCAAAGGAAGATATGGTATTTTTAGCTTTGCTTCATTACCCAACGTTGTAAATGAATCCCGACTACTTGTAAGGTCTAAAAGCTGTCTCAGAGAAGAAAGGCTTTTCCTGCATAGTCCTGATTAAAGTCAGGCTGTTCCTGTGGTGAGGCTGCACTGAGCAGAGAAGGCTCTCTGCCTGCAGGATGAGGAGTCAGACCTGTGCAAATGGTGACACAATAGCAAAAAGGGCTGTAAAACAGAATGTGTGTTGAGGAGGGAGAGAATAGCCTGTGATAGGGAGATGGAATTTCAGGGTGGCAAACTCTTCATCTGACCTGATGTGGAGGAGCTTGGGACTGAAGCTCTGTGTTAGAGACAGATAAGCTGGAGCTGACACAACAGAGCAGTGTGAGGCACATGGCTGTAAATGCCAGGGAGCTGACAGGCACACTCCATCCCAATCTCTGCCAATATGCTCCACAACATTTTTTCGCTGTTACATTTGCTGTATGAATCCGTTTGACCTGACAGTGAATTTGGTTTATGGGGAAGTCGACCTTTCTTTCTGTTTCCTCTCTTACTGCACAAGACCCTTGACGTGGTTTGCTCTGCCCTGCTCAGACATGTGCCAGAGGCAGAGGGGTCTGGCTTGTTCTCAGCAAAGTTCTGGCATTTCAGAATGAAGGATGGTTTCCTGCATGAGCTTCCCCCACTGGTTCTAAATATTTCTTAGGTATCTTCAAGTAGAGATTTAGTTTAGAGGGAGCTTACACTGTGTAGGGAGGAACGGGCAATGGATGAACGTGATATCTTGGAATACTGTGGATCAGTGGGGCAAGAACTAAACACCCTTCCAATTCTTAAAAAAGCCTGTGGATTTCAGAGTTTCTTGGAACATCACAGGACCAAAACCCAATTGTGCCTAGACCAGTGAAATTCAATGCCATCATTACACAAAACAATCCCCAAAGTCAACAGGAGTCTAAAGTCTCTGAAAATGTGGAAGGACAATTTCATGAATTTTAAGACAGTGATATGGAAATCCTCAAATATCTTCATTTTCATTACACTCATAAGTAATCTCTCTTTGCAGCTAAGATACTGTCACTTGCTCTATTGGTTTCTGTGTAGGTTTCTGGCACAAAGAAGATTTTTGTGGCTTTTTAGTGGCAAACCCCAAAACACACATAGGCTGCCTCATGAGGAAGCAGTTATTGTAATATTGTGGGGGGTTCTTGTTTCCAGCTCTCCATGACTCATGCAAGTAGCTGAGAACACAGTTAAAATATGAGAGCTGAAAAGAAACTGAGAAGAGGGAGTAGTTATTCCGCTTCTCTTTCTCTTGGAAGAACTAAAAAATACATAAATTTAGGTCAGACAGGGTAAAAATATTCCATGCTGGTTTTCCTTCCATGCCATTTGGGCTTTGTGAGACTTAGAAAAACAGGCCTAGGATATGGTTGAAGTGAACAAGACTGTTATTTACTTGTTTAATAAAAACCTCATGCATTGAAATACAAATCCAGTTCATATTCTGTGGTGGTTTTCAAATGGTAGTTTTGTCACAGATCTGGTTATCCCTTTTGCGTAAAAAATAATAAATTAAAAATTAAAAAAATAAGAAAACAAGACGAGAAATTCAAATATTCTTGCTGATGAAAGGCAAATGTTAGAAAAACATTCATTAGAGGTTTCCAGCTCAGAAATATGTCCTGAATGAAAATCAAGAGCTGGAGACCAAAGTTAGTTTAGTAAAACATGAATTTAATACTTTTGTCCAGTCAAATTAACAGACCTTGTCTGTACAAAGAGAGAGCCTCCAGACATGCTTCAGTGTTGGAAATTTTTTGTTCTTTTGCATGAGCCCTGACCAGCAGAATAGAAGTGTAATCATGTGCTCCCTGGACATTTCTCAATATTATGGAATCTTGTCAATTTTATTTTTTTTTACACCATTACATGGTAAGCCAGGTCTGGCAATGTAGAGCCAGAGTAACCTTACGAGTTCCAAGGGTGCACAGCAGGGTTTGGAGCAGCAGTTTCTTCAAGTACATGGGACACAGGGAGGGATGGTTTGTTATCCCAAGGCAGATGGAAGTTGCTCCACATCCACCATGCTGGCCCCACCCACTGAGTTTTCTTGACAAAGCCAAGGGAAAATTTAGGAGTAGGAAAATGTTGTGCAAGTCAGAGTTGCTACAGCCCCTCTTGTTTGATCACAGGCTGGTCCAGGGTGACACATGGTGACACTCAGGGAAAGCTCCCAGCATGTAATGGGACATGTGGGGAACTTCTACCAACGCTACTGCAGAGTTTTAAATGCAAATTCTGCTGGGAGATCCTTAAAATACCCCCCAAAAAAATTCTCAGCAGTTATATTTTAGTTTAGCTCATGGCATTCTTTGTACCTACTTTGAATATGTGTATGTGCTACCTCCTTCCTCCCCCAGGTATTCTGTTGAAGGTGTAAGCACTGCAGTCATTAAAGATCCTGCTTGTTCCTACTATTGTCTAATATTCCTGGAGACAGTAACCAGCTGCAGACATTGCAAGTCTGTTCTCTGACCTTTGCAGTTCTAAGCACAACAACCTGACTAACCCACAAGTCTCCCCCTTGAAAAGAACATGAATATTAAACTGGACTGTAAGACATAGATCTCCCATTCTTTTAAACATAACCATTTCAATAAATGATGATGATGATGCATTTTCTGACTTGTTTTTAGCAACAATTGTCTGGTTTGTGTGCGAAGAATGGTTTATGAAATAAAAAATGAATACAGAACTCAGTTCTTGCACTGAACTACATAAAGACTCATAGTTGATGAGATCAATACAGCTCTGGTTAAATGCGGAGTCCTTTCTCCAACAAATTCAGTGCACAATAAACCTTAGAAAAGAAGCTGAAAGAAACTCCTCCATCTGTGCATTAGAGTAAATTTGCTTTTTCTGTCAGAACCACAGCATCATTCTAGCAAGTTTTGAATTGCCATTATATGTTAATTTATGTGTAGAAATTTAATTGATGCTAAAATATATTGCTGAAAGGCTCAAGAAGGGGATCTGCCACTCTGGCCACAAGGATAGATACCAGAACATTGTAAATAAGCTTTAATATGGGCTAAAACACAATACAGGAGAACTTTGCCAGAAAATTAAGAGTCAAAATCTTGATAGAAGTTAATGACTTTTGGTATCAACAACCTATGGAATTTGCATGTGGGATTAGGGGCTTCTGAACCTTGTAATTTAGTAAGAGTAATAATGCTCTTTATCCTTCCTGTGGAAAGAAAAGACAGGAATTCTCAGTTTATTTTTGGAAGGATGACTCTTTAGTTTGGTTGGTATTTTTGTTATAGGGAAGAATCTTGTTTCCTTTGCACTGTGTAAGGAAAGGGTTCATTCTCTGTCGAGTTAAGAGTCACAGGATCACACTAAACAAATGCACCAGAAGGTGTTGAGTCCTCAGCACCAGCTGCTCACAGACCCACTTCTAACACTGCCTTTCTTGCTCATGCAGACACACCAAAGATCACATTAGCAAAAGGAATTGCATTTATTCCATAGGTCTCTCTGCTGGGTGACAGAGCGAGTTAATGGACAGACATTGCTGTTCTGCCAGATCCTCACTTTGATGTTGCCATGTAGGACATTGTCTCTCTGTTCTGTTTCTTACACAGGGCAGGGATTACAGCTCAGTGGTTTGTTTTTCCCAGTCCTCCAATAGAAGAAGGAGACAACCTGGAATGGAGTCATTCTGAGAGCTGCAGAGGACACAGCTTCATATACCTGGAGTAACTCTCATGTTTATTTTTGCTCTGAAGGTCCTGCAATTCCCATTAGGAATCGATTGTGGTCTTGTTCAGGCAAACATGTGATTGTGATAATTTGATAAGCAATTATTTCTCTTGGCCCTTGACCAGTGAAGAATTTAATTGCAGAAGGCATGTGGCAGTTTGGTTAGATGAGTGCTTTAAAGCCCTTCTCTGAGCCTTGAGATACTTCCATGCTGAGGCTCATGTTCACTTTAATGCAGGATTTAAGAGATGAGAAGTTCCATTGCCCTTGAGGACTTGGTGGCTCTGACTCTGCTCTGTGTGTGTGTTCATATGTGTGTCTTTTCAAAGGTGCTGAGGTCACCAGGGGCTTGTGGTACCTTGCTGTCATTTGAGGACTGCTGAGGATTTTGTGTAATTGCTTCTGAGAAATAACAGTAGACAGTGGGATAAATGAATCTTTAAAAACAATGCTCCCATCAAAGTATTTCCTACATGTGTCTCATGTTTACAGAATGTTTCATGCAGCAGAGCAAACCATCCCTAGGAAGTATTTAACCATTCATTCAGGTGATATGACCTCCCAAGAAGGGTTTCCCTACAATTTACGTACCAACCAAGTGTGTAAATCACTGGTAGCTTTAAAACAGTTTTACAGGGAGCCAAATTGGATGCATAACCTTAGACAAAAGCTGAATTCAGTCACTGTGCCTGTTTTCTGTCTACATTTCCCTGGAGCTGTTCTGGTTTATTTCATATTTTTGTTGTATAAGTATTTCTTCTTCCAGATCTCTGTCCTGTTCTGGAGTATGCACCAGAGACTATTGATTGATGTGTATTTGTTGCCAATGAGTGTAAGGAGAGTGAAAGTGCAAAGCAGCAGGAGTGATAAAGGAGAAAACAAAACAAAAGGCAGATGCTCTTGTATTTCACAGAGCAGAAGGAGTGTTTTCCATCTGCAGCAGTGGCACTGAACAGTGACAGAGCACCAACAGAGCTGTGGTATGTTCGAGGGAAGAAGGAAATGATGCATTAAATTACAAAGGCATAAAAGTGGATAGGACATGAGGATTTGATTATTTCTCACAAAGACAAGTTTGGGATAGATAGAAAGAGCTGATTGTGTGTCTGACAGACGTAGACTCCCATAAACTGAAGACACTCCAAACAGATCAGTGCTGGGCTGCAAATCCCAGAAGGAAGCAGTGCCTGCATCCCTGTTAGCAGACATGGTGCTCTACATCCATGGCTTCCCTGGGTGTTACATGTGGCTCTAAAGGCAGCTGCTGTCAGGGATAGGCTGCAGGGAATGGATCTGAAGGTGCCTCTTGGAGACAGCACAGGGTGTGTTTCAGTCTGCAGACTCCCTGAGGAAGCTATAAAAAACATCCTTTCAACAGGTTTGCAGCAAGGCTACAGCTAATTAAACAACTGCAGGTGATGGAACACTGCTCCTGCAGTGCAGACAACGGCTTTACTACTATGAGGACATGGCAAACTGAATCCAAACCCTGCCTGTGCTTCCTGGGCCTGACTGCCCTGTGTCCTGCAGAGCAGCAGCTCTCCAAGAGGCTTGAGGAGACTGCTCAGCCCTGGGAGTTTGTTACATGTGTGTGGTACAAACCCCTTTGCAGCTGCAGGAGGGACAGACTTGGCACAGTCTGGGCCCTGGCCCTCTGCAGAGGCTGTGCCCATTTGAATGGATTTTTATTTTATTTGAATGGATTTTTTGTGAACCTCAGGAGATGCTTCTCTGCTGCCTGAGCCAGCTCTCACTGAGTGCCAGGCATGCAAATGGCAAATCTCACATCTCAAAAAGAAGATACTGTACAGCTTCAGGTAACTGAATTAACAGTGATTACACAGCAATCCTTCATTAGTCTCATTTTCTTCTTGTTACTTGGCTCTTTCTTTCCCAGGTGAAGCATGTTGTGGGTTCCTTTATGGAAATACTGACAAACTTACTGTGTTAATGAACTGCTAATGTCACACCATGCATTGTAAATCACAGCAAGTGCCGTTGGAACAAAAAACATGAAAGGTTCCTGATGAATTTCTTTGCACCTTGGCTCTCATGGTGGTAATGCTGTTAGGTGAGATGTCAGATTCCCAAAGGAACATATTCTGGAAGAAATCACAAATCTCCAGCATACAAAGTGTATTTTTACCTATGAGATTTAGCTGGAGTTGCCACTTCCCTGCTCTTTTGCCTTTGATGAGCATAATCTGTTTCCCCATTCATTTCAGTGAAAGCTGGTTTTAAAATCCAAATACTTTGGAGGGAGGCTCAGCATGACAAAATGGAAATAAACTGCCCTGGAAGCACAGCCCCCTCCTACCACCCACAAATTACGTTTTGGGCCTTTTTTTTTTTAACCTTCAATGAAAGAAAAATGTTAAATCATAATTTAACATACTAAAGAGCAGGGGAAATTATAGAACAAGGACAAATGGCAAACATTTGAGTATGAAATGGAAATGGAAGCCACATAGATCACACAGTAAACCTGCATTTTCATGCAGGGAAGTGTAAAAACTTCATCAGGATTCATCCCACTCAGCTAAAAGAAAAGTGATTGAGCCCAAGAACAGCCTTTACTCGGGGAAAGCTGAACCCAGAGCTGTTTCTGTATTTGCTTTTCTGCCATTTATCTTTACATTTTCCCCCTGCCTTCATGTATCTCCACGAGTCTGAAGTCTGCACAAATTTACTGTGCCAGATTTTCCCCCCAAGGTAACTGGAGGAATGACGTAGTTACCATGTGGATGAACCTGCCCCACTGTCCATCTGCTTCCTCAGGAGGTTCAACTATGTGAGATGAAATCCAAGGTGGGAAAGCATGAACATAAAGGATTACAATGAGAGAGAATTCCAGCCATTTTTACCTACACCACTTACCATACAAACTCTGAAAGTTTGGATAGGTAAATGCCCGAATTTGTACCTGAATCCTGCAATTTTCCTTACTTTGTTTCAGTATTTTTCTGGGGTAACAAACATGATGTGTCAGAGTAACAATCGATGTCACGTTAGAAGCTGTGCATCCAAAATCAGCTTCTGATTACATTCAGTAATGTACTACAGGTACCTTGCCTTTTCTGAATAACTAAACTGCTAAGAACTACATTTTTTGTTTTACAAAGGATTCTGTGTGAATTTTTTCCAAACAACCCAAATTGAAACATTCACAGCTTCAAATACAAAGTCCTTCAAAAATTAAATGAATTTCAGGTTCATAAAAAGCTTCTCCGTTCTCATTTTAATTTCTAATTTCTAACAGTCAAAATTGGGGAAATCAAAATACTATATGTTCAAAAAACTGAAATGGAAACTTCAAACTGGAACATTCCTCTGCAGTTTTCTTTCAAAGGGAGTCAAGAAAGAGAGTGTGTCTGCAGAAATGCAGGTGACAGAAAACATTTTTAGAACAAGGAAGAGCTCCATCACAGGAAACATCTAACTAGTGCAACAAAAAAGCTCTTCAGTTTGAGTTCTGCTTCTCTGGGACGTCACAGAAGTGTTCAGAGACTCCCAGACACAAGCAATTCACCCCTATCCTGCATATTCAATCACTGGGATCAGTTCTTCATGCTTTAGGATGCTGAAGGAAGGAAAAGAGGGATTGCTCCTGCTGGTAATTCTCTTTCACAAAGCTCAGGATAGTCCTTACTCTGAAACCAAGAGCACCTTTCTGCCCTCTTTGCTCTGCAGGTTTCTCTCACCAGATAACAAGCACTCCCTGTAAGGAGCACCTTTCACAAGAGTCTGGCTCAGTGACATCCTCCCTCACATCCTTTTTAGAGGCAGATACGAATTCTAAGCAGCAGATTAAAGTTAGTGGTAAAGGTACCTTTATCCCAAATCCCAAAAGGGTCATTTTGATTCCACTCACTGTCTCTACCCTCTGCAAAGGACCAAAGGGAACCTTTTTTAACTCAGTGTCTGAGTTGCAAAGACAGATGCAATGACAGTAAAGGGGAAAACATGCAGAGCTGCATCACAAACCAATTCATCAGCAAACAGAGCACGCCTGCCTTACAAATTTGCCTGCAGCTCTTGTCTGCTGTGTTATTTTTAAACTGCCTGCAGGTTGCAGATTTTTCAGTAGTCCTTCTCCTACCACTGTACATACAGGATTTAGCAAGGCACAACTTTCATTACCAACAATTTAAGTCACCAGAATTCCCAGCACATTAAAATTCAGCATCCTTCATCTTCTCTCAAACTTCTTGCTGCAATTTGTGTATTCACAAGAGGACACCCCATGTCTTTTGCAGCCTCTCTCTGTGGCAAGGTCAGCGTAACTCAGCTCTGCATCCCTGATGTTCCCAACTGCCTACATGAGCCTGCAGGTGCTGGCATCAGCAACCCAGAAACCAAGCTACAGACTCTGTCTCGTCAAGAAAAACCCAAGAAGATGGACCCAACTGACTGAACCCAGTGCTCAATTTAACAACACTGTTATCACTCAGACACAGTCATCTCAGCACCAAACCCAGCTGCTGTACAAATGAAGGCTGTGCAGGCACAAGGCACTTATTTCCATCACATATCCAGGACACAAACTTCACAGAACTCCCAGCAAACCTGCCCCACTTCTGGAATAGAGTTAAGATTTGACATGTGCAGGTGGGAGAGCTTCTGTGTGGAGAAACCCTTCACAACCACCACACAGTTCCTACAGGGAAGGGACTAACAGGAAGAGTGATCTGTTTATGGCACTACAGTATTTTAAAGAAGAAAGCAAGGAGGTGCTTTTCAGAAACACTGATCACCACAACTGCTGCTGTCGTAAACAGCAGCTGCAGATGCTCAGACTTTCTGAGGGGTCAGACCCTGCAGCCAAATGTAACGAGTATTATGGTTTGTTTGCTTCTTCTCTGTTGCCTGGTTGATTCTACAGCCCAGAGCTGCACTGCAGAGCAGAACCCATCAGTTTGGAACCTCTGCCCTCCTCTGATTTGGGGTGTCTCAGACATGAAACCATTCCCAGGTGACCACTGTTAGGAGCTCCAGGAATCACCCCAGCTGGCACAGCAGGAAGCACTTGCCCAGCATTATCAGCAGGGGCACAGCCACACTCACTTCCACCCCTTTTGGCACACACAGAGCAGAGGACAAGTGTGTGATAGATGAGGGGCTTGTTTTGGGTCTGGAGCTCCAGCACTGAGGCTTTTGCCCTCAGTGGGGTACAGCAGGGAATTCAAGGTAATTTTGACATAAACAGGCAGTATGCTTCAGTCAGAGCCCCCCAGGGCTGACAACTGTGGGACAGCGTGGGGACAATTGTTCCGTGTGGGCAGTGGGGGCCAAGCCCAGCCTGACCTCCCTGTGCTGAGGAGGAGCAGGTTCCTGGGCTGTGGGTTAAGCTTGTGCTCCCTGGGCCCTGGTAGCGACTGTCCCTCATCCTTCCACAGCGAGTTAAGCTGTTGCTTGTTTTCCCTGCTGATTTGGAGAGTCAGGATTTGGCTCCTGGCTGTTTATATTTTGCAGACATCCCTGTAATTGCGTGGCCTGGCCCCAGGCTGTCAGGCTCTGGGAGGAATAACCACATTATTCCACAGAACAGTTAGCATAATTAAAATATTGACTGCAGATTAAAAAAATGTGCTGAATATTTCACAGAGTGGTTGGAGGGTTGGTAAGCCTTGGCAGCTTGTTGGCTACAGGAACTGGCTGATATTTAGGCACTCCTTCTCCTTCAGTGTTCACTGCTGTACGTGGGAACTGCTTTTTGTGCTGTCAACTCTTAACTCCCAAGCAGCCAACCCACAACCAGGAAAAAATGAACTGACTGGAAATGAGGTGCTCCGAGGGCTTTCTTGTGATTCTTATTGCCAGTGAGACCATTTCCTTGTTATTTATGACTTCAGGACATCTGTCTTGCTGTGTCTCTGTCTATTTTTATTTGTGTCCATCTCTCCAAATGCACAGTATAAGAACTGCATATGGTAAGAATGTACCAGGTGATAAATCCATTTGCTTAAGAACTGTTTGTACCATAAGAGAAACATTAATAAAGTTTAAAAGCCCACAAAAAGCTCCACTGGAACATTTGTTTTAGCTACTATTCCTTCTTTGTCATTTGATTTCTATCTGTGCTTCTTCTGTTATCAAAGTCTAAGGCACAAAATCCTTACATTTCATCCAAGAGGGCAGGGAGGGGGTGGAAGAAACCCCATTGACAGGATTGGAAAAATGACAAAAGGAATGCTTTGTGTCTTTGCAATATCTTCTAATTCTCTAATTTTATGGGAGTATCTGGGATAATAAGCACTGCTAGAGACACACAGGTTTGGGTTTCAGTGATTTCCTGGTTCTTTGTGCATCCCCTGCTATCTGGCAAAAAAATGTAAAATGATCTCATGCTACCAGTGTTAAACCAAACATGTGGATGATGTCTAAACCACTTTGCAGACACCTACATCCTGAAGGGGATGCAGGAACTTGCCAAGGCACTCCTTTAAATCAGCTTCTTATTTAATCTTCACTTACATGCTTGAGAAACTCCTGGAATGGAGGAGCAGCAATGACCAGGGACAGCTGAGCTGAGACTCTTCTCTGCAGCTCCCAGGGACAAGGCTCTGATTTATAATCTGATCTACAGCTCTTTTGAGATGAGCTAATTTTGTGAACATTTCTATTCTCACTCGAGATGTCACAAGAAATGACCAAATGCTATTTTCTGAGGCTTCTATTACAGCGTTCAAGTGATCATAATAGCAAATTAATAGGAGATCTTCCCTGCCATTTTCCATTCTCATTGCCATCACTGTAATCAGGAGCAGCTCTACTTCTTCAAAGCTTATTTCTGTGATACTTCTCATTTTTGAAAATGCTGTTAGGAAAGGATCAGAATATCTTGACACTCCAGCTGTGGTCTGTAGGCTACTGCCTGTCTTCTGTGCTATTTTCTGCTCTCAATACTGCCCTCCAAACTGTAAATTATAAGTATCACCTTGGGTAAACATCAGGCAGAAATGTATTTTTATGTACATTTTAAATCTCTTGTAAATTAAGCCCCAAGATAATCTCAATGGAATGAGAGGAAAGGTGCTCTAAATTCAGTACAAAGAAAGAGAATTTCCCTGGGCACACGCAATGTGTGTGTGGGGAATCGTTACAGCTTTTCTCTGCTCTAATAGTTCATCTGGCCAAGTTTTTAGTTTGTCTCCACTGAATGATTCATCTCTATTACCAGTATTTTCAAAATTAAATGGAAGAGGAGGAATGTATTCATTCCCCTGCTGTGTTTAATAATCTTCAAAAAAATGTTTCCTGTTTACTTGGAAATCCCCACCTCCACGCTGTGATTTAGACGTTTTCACTCTGTTAACTTAAAAACAAAGCCTAGAAAATGCTGCATAGTTTTTATCTTGCAGTAATAAAGCAATTTGTGATGAACGCTGATGTTCCAGAGAAAAGTTATTTGGAAATGTACATAAGTTCATAGCTTCACGTTGCTTGTGTAAATCATAACTGATGAAAAAAATACAAACTGTTGTTAGTTTTTATTCATGTAATATGTCTGATGGGAGCTTCTCTTTTAACAATTACTGTCTTGGTGCTCAGTAAAGACATCAATAACCCCATTTATGGGACTGTGCTGGTTTCCTCCATGGTACTGGTTAGCACACAACTCTGAATAGTCAGTGGGTATTGTTTTGTGCAAGAATTGTCTATAAGTAAAACTTAGAGTGGATGTAGGACAAAATATTAAAAATACCTAAATTGATTTTCCAGCTGAAGTATTATCTCTGATTCCTGTGGCTTGGCTGGACAGAAGGGAATGAATTTTACCCTTAGCTTGCTCTAGGAATAAATTTTCATGATAGTTCTAGGATTTTACTTACGTAGCACATATCAAACTATTCTTACATAAAAGATTTGCATTAGCTCACAAAAGCCAGTGAGTTCTGTGTTAGCTTATGTGGAGAGTTCATTTAAAAGGCAGCAATATCCTGTGGCCTGACAACAGAACTGGAAGCTCGAAATTCCAAAGGGACCTGAGCTTTCTCACACTCCCTCTCAGCTTTTCATAAAAGTCTGTGTTTTTCCAAATGAACATTACATTTATGTGATTAACTGGAGGCCACATGGGCCTGATTTACAGATGTGTTAAATTTCTCCTGCTCCCATTAAAGCCACGGGGAACTCTCGTTTCCAAAGGCTGCGATGCAGCTCTTGGAGGGTGGAGTGACACCATTGCCTTGGTGAGTACCAGGCATGGACAAAGGTAGGAAGGTGATGGAAAAAAAGCATGAGGTGTACAAAGTCAGCACATTCCCCTCTCTAGGGGTCTGGTAGCTCTGAGGGAAAATACTTGGCATCCAGATGGGTTCTGTTCAAAGGCAGAAACAGTGGGCTGGCACAGTGAGGATGAGTCCCTCAGCCTGGCCACTGGCTGCAGCAGTGCCAAGGCTTGCAGTGCTTCTCTGGGTGACTTCGAGTGCTTGGTTTCTTTTGAGCCTCTCCTGGGAAGTCTCTGTAGAAGCTTTTTGCCTGACAGGCGCTCCCCTCTGTCCCCCCAGATGACATGGAGCAGTCCCCTGCAGTGCGCTCTGACTACTTGGTCTCAGGGATTCGAACTCCCCCAGTGAGGAGGAACAGCAAACTGGCAACACTGGGCAGGATCTTCAAACCATGGAAGTGGCGGAAAAAGAAAAAT
Source organism: Serilophus lunatus (assembly GCA_013399895.1). NCBI lineage: Eukaryota > Metazoa > Chordata > Aves > Passeriformes > Eurylaimidae > Serilophus > Serilophus lunatus. The sequence continues at coordinate 1,435,281 of VXBA01004031.1, forward strand.
GAGAAGCTAAAGCAGACGTCTGCAGGTAGGCTGAGAACAAGAGGGTGATCTGCTCAGAGCAAAGCTCAGCTTGGGGGAAACGGGCTCACACAGGACTTGTTAAAAGTGACCTGATCTAAACCCAGTTCAGAGATTTCAGCATTCAATCGGTTCTTAACATTTAAGGTTATTAACATTTATGGGCTAGAAAGAGCCCATATAGGCTGACTTACTATATAATACACTATAGTACATTTAAAAGGTCAAAATATGAGAGTGAAGCACAAGCCTTGCCACAGACTGCATTCCATGGGCTGTCCCTTTCTCCAGATAGGCTACACATTCATGGCCCCAAGTATCATCACCCCTTTTGTTTGGGGTGAAGATTACATAGGTCACAGTAACATTATGGAAAGTGACAGGAGGGAGCTGCAGCATGCGAAAAACCTTCCCTCAAGCAGCTTCCCTGGGGGGAAGGAGCCCAGCACACAGCACAGCATGAGCCTGCTGGTCACCAGGGATGTCCCAGGAGATCAGTAACAAGACAAACTCACTTGCCTTTTGCTAAGATGGGATGGTGCCGTTCCCTCCACTTGCTCCAATATCCTGTGGGAGTGTCACAGTAAAGGACACCATTTCCTGAGGCAGCTCCAAGGTGCCTTATTAAACAGCATGAAGGCTTTAATATCCCCATTACTCTGCACTCAGTGTGAACTGACAGTAGGTCACGTCATAAAACTCAGCTCTACATGTGGGTGATTTTACATCTGTTTTAACAAAGGAAAAGGCACAAACAGTCTGACCAGCCCATACTCCCCAAAACAAAATCCTTGCAGTTTTTTCCAAGCACACAGTAGTTGAGACTAGAGGGAATTTCCATATTGCATCTTTCTCACTGCATTGTGTGAATACTCTGTTGTTAACTGGTGCTGTGTTATGCTACTCCTTTGTGCAGTGCTGGAGAAGAAGATGACAGCACGGCAAGGTCGGGATGAACTCATTAAGAAAGGCCTGCTGGAGATGATGGAACAAGGTAAGTAAAAATTCCTAATCTTTTTTATCACTGGCTCTTTTGGGACAATAGGAAACACATAATTTCAAAAGCAGAAAACTAACAGGCAAATGAATAAAAAAGGAAAACCTTCAAACAGAGAGGAAAACTTAGTGTCTGAATTAAGACCTATCTTTCTTCAAACTCGCCCCTGGTGCAGTCAATCCATGTAGTTTATTTTTTGATGCTTTACCATCTTGAATGCAGCTCCATCTTCCCTTGGTTTATACATGGCACACTCTGAGCTGGTAGGTGTTTTATGCCAGTGCTCTAAACCCAGCTAAATCCTACTGCCAAGAAAGGCAGCTAAAGCTGGATAAATATAAACTTGCACATGTAGTCAGCTAACATGTGTAAGCCATGGATCCAAATCTCCTCAAATGATACTAATCTGATGTTTTCAGCTGTCTTTGTGGTGAACCAAGTTTGTGATAAAACGTGTCACCGTTCTGCCTCCTTTTCATTCACGTGGAAAAGTGAAGCTTTTGGGTGCCTTTTAAAGCTTCCCTGAGTACAAACCAGGAGAAGTCCTTGAAGGAAAGATGACAAAGTGTCAGAAATATATACAAAGGGCTGTGGTTCGTGTACTCCAAAGCCCTGACAGATCTCAAGGGTGACTATTCTGTGAGACCAAATGAGCTCCCAGTGTAACATCAACATCCCATCTGCCATTTCCACCTCAAAAGAGATAAAACCCAAAAATCCATCTTTGCTTTAAAAACTTTCTAGCAGAAAGTGCTGTCATGAAGAAAGACTGCCCTTTTGGGTTTGGCCAATCTGATACACAGAAGTGATGTTCTTTGGAAGTAATAATTGACTTTCTTTGTATAAAACAAACGCCATGTGTATAAATAACCAGTGGGACAATACTCAATGAGGCCATGCTGGAGTGTAACTGAGCAACTGAAGAGTCAGAAAAAGAGCATTTTAAACAAGACTTGTTTTAGTCATTGCATTGAAGCAATTTTCTTATTGTTTCATTGCATAGATTTTAAGATGGGTTTTATATTCAAGTAAAAAAAAATCTTATCAAACCATCACCTTATTCTAAAATGGATGTTCTGAGAAAGCTAATTTTTAATTCCTGTCCATTGAACTCATTGTGTCTCTCATAATTCTAGACAATTGGTTGCCCTATTTGCATACTAGTACTATTGGATAGAAAAATACAACGCATCCTTGCTAGGAGTAGAAACTTCCCTATAATCCATGAATTTGAAAACTTACCTATCTAGAGCTGTGCAAAAGCACAGTAAAACAAAACTATTGTAGAGCACATTAAAAGGTAATAATGGACCTCTTGCACAGATAATGAACTGGTTGGAAGGAAAACGTGGTGTTAAGTTGTAAGATCATTTTAACAACATGTAAATCGTTTATATAAATATGTATAGTCCAGTGAGGAGTGATGACAAGCTGTGCTTTTAACTAGACAACTGTAAGCAGACTTCTTACCTGTCTGCAAGAAAGTTGCCTAGAGCTCCTCTAAACATCAAACAAATTTCCAGAGCCTGGAAAGGGGAGAATAGCTGACAGTCAGCTGAAGGACACTGCAGCTGCCTGCAAGTTATTTTTCTTTACGGAGTGTTGTGAATCTCCAGGGTTCTTTTATTATATTATTAGGAGAAGCAGCTTATTAACTTGGATAAAAAATTGACCCAAATAATTCTTGGTAAATGATTAGTGCCCTACTTGGACTGAGCTGAAGTGACAGCAGTTTCAAGGCTAAGTCCTTGTTTATGCAATAAGTTGCAATTGTCAAGGCAGCAATACTGTGCTAAAAGACTACAGTAAATCCTAAAATCCCTCTATTTCATGAGGCTTTACTTCACTTCCACACACTCGAGTCCCATTCACTTTGCTAAATAGCCCAGGGTGGGTTGATGCTGCAGTCTGAGAAGCCTCATGCATTTCCAGTAGCTGTGTGTCCCTCAGAGCTGTAGCACAAGGTCTGTCGAGCAGCATTTTGGAGTGGCCTGTCTGGCTCAGGACACACCACAAGGCTGGCACAGGATCTGCATCCGTGTGGGAGCAGCCCAGGGTGAAATTGCCCCGTTCTTGCTTTGGCGATGAGTCATCCTAACAGGTTATGTCACCCTGTCTCCTCACACAACCCCAAGCCCAGACACACTGCGCCATTCCCTGGCCTGGGCCCCTTCTGTCCTTCCCTCTCCAGCTGTGCTCTCGCAGGCCAAATGCCAACCTGCTCCCTGAAAACTCCTGGAATACGGCTTCACTCTGGGGACCCTGCTTGCACTCTCTGAGAGATTACATGGGGCAGGGTCTGGCATAGTCTGGGATTGATTCCCAACAAAATCACAGCCCTTCTTCTTGTGATTACTTTGGAATGCTCAAGACTCTGGTGCTTTCCTTCCCCGTGGATCCAAGGTCTGTGCTTTCTCCCGTCCCCAGACAATCTCTAAAACACGATGGGACCCACTGCCACTCAGAGCACACCCATTCTGGTCTAAGCACGAGCTGATCATTCCTGCCCAAGAACATCCCTGATGTGAGTCTCAGATGCTCCTCACAGAAATCCTCCAGCAGGGCTGGAGGTCTGCTGCTTGTCATTGCTTCGTTAGTCATCACACTTTCCATGGGCCGGGATCTGAAGGAACTCTGACTGCAGTTCCATTGTGGCACAGCTGTCAGACTTGCCTTTCCCAAGGATGTGAGGAACGTGCAAGGCACAGTTACCTTGAAAAACATTCAGGGAGCTTCCCCGGATATTTCTCCCCTCTGTGAGCACAAAGGTGATCAGATGTATCTGCACTTACAGCACCAGAGGGGTCAGGGCTGCTGTCAAACAGTGGGGGCAGCTGTTAATACTCCAATGATTATGTATAGGCTGCCTTCACAATGAGCTGAAATGTAGGCAATGAACTTTTTCCCCCTCCCCTTCCCTGTATCATAGCAACTGTGCTACTGCAAGGGCTATTTTAAGAACAGTAACTTTTCACCAAACGTGATTATGAGGCAGACTGAGTGAGCTCAGTGTGCAAAAATACTGCATCCCTTCTGCAGCATCTCTGGGCCAAAATCTGATACCCTCACCCAAAAGCACAGGAAATTATTCTGAAGATTGTCCAAATAGCATTACAAAGGGATATCTGTGAATGCTCAATATTTTAAATCAATGTTCAAGAAACTTGTCATGATATCATTGCAAGAAAACATTGTCCTGTCACGAGCTTCCAGAAAGGAGTGTCCAGGGCTGAGAAATACAAGCTGGGAGGTGAGGGGTGGACAGCAGGCATGTCCATCAGCATGGAACACTGCCCAGGGTGGGAAGTAATTGCTTTCTGTGGTTTGCAAGAGTGATGTACATCTTGTAAATTCTAAGAGAGTAAAAGGATAGTTTGTATTCTGAGGACTCTTGCCTGAATAGGAGAATAGTAGAAAAGCTTCAGTCATCAAGATGCGTACAGCTGCAGGGATCATGGCACAAAAATCTCCCAGAGTAAGCAAAGGGAGCAGTTTCTAGGTCTGCATCAAGAGGGATTTGAATTTCTGATCAGCTCAATCACACAAGACACACTTTTCAAAGCTGAGTAACTAAAAACTGTGCTGAAAACCTACAGCTTGGTAGGGAATATGAGCAGCCTTTCCTTTGGCAAGGCTCTGGCACTGCTGCTGGGGCAGCTGGGTGGCAGTGTGCTGTGAGCCTGACACACCTCACACGTGTCAGACCAACCTGGGAATGAGCACCATGGGCTCTGCTCATACCAGGAATTGCCTTCTCCCAGAGACCTCTGATTTCCCACACTTGGGCTCATCTCCCACATGGCAGGTGCTTCCAGAGTGCAGTGGCCATTTACTGAGGCTGCTGGATAACCACAGAAATAGGTGCCCCCTTGAGAACACTGAGTGAGGTTTTAGTATCCAGATGGACTGGTGTCCACAGGATGTACATCACAGATGGCCAACACTGTCAGAGATCAGGTGCTGCTCTCAGAGAAGGCTCAGTCCCCCGAGCACAGCAGCTTTGAGGCTCACTCTTCTCGAGAGGAGAGAGGGAGTTTTAGCTTTCAGCGCTCCTGCTTTTGTTAAGGTGAAATGATTTGTTGTTTCAGATACTGAAGGCAAAGCCTGCAGTGGGGATGATGCCACGAGAGCGACACAGGGTGACCCCCCAGCAGCCGTGTGCCAGGCCCTCAGCCCCGAGGAGGTGCAGCAGGAGAGCACAACAGCAGCCACAATGGATGGGACCTCCTTTGGGGAGGAGCTGCCTTTGGATGAGCTGAAAGAAGACACAGGTATTGGATATAAAGTGTTTTCAGAGCACTATAAAATGTTCTAAAAGTATTTCTGCTCAGCTGTTCAATGATGTCAGTGCATTGGAGGGTCAGACCACCTGGTTCAGCTCAGGCCATACTTAGGTTAGCAATCAATATTTAAAACCAGTGATTTTTGAGACTTCTGCCAAGCTGAGGGACCACACAAGGCTTGGTATGATGGGAATAATTGGATTATGAGATGATCCAGTCTTGGCGTGGTGCCCCTTTGGTATTAGCAGTGGCTGGTGTGAAGATGAAACAAGCTTCTCTTAAAAACATTTCTTCTGTGCCAGGGCTGAAATTGTTCCTGGCTTGGGAGAACAATGTCAATACACAGCCCACACTGCCCATATCATCACCCTGTCCTCAACATGCTGCAAACACAAGTTCAATACCAGGAGCACAGATAAGCTAAACCATGCTCCTCTCATGCTCCAGCAGAGCTCATCCATGACAGCAGTTCCTTGGGACTAGAGCAGCCAGGCACGACCCAGCAGCTGGAGGGTTTGCATTCATTTCCTGACAACCAAGAAATGCAAAGCTGCAGAGATAATGCTTTATCCCAGTTTGTGAGGAGTGCCAGGTTGCATTTATGGATCTTCCTGGACTCTGTGATTCTGTGGTCAATCTTTACACCTTCTCCATCTGCCCTGGCTGCCTTTTGCTCTCTGTCCCTCTTTCTCATTCCCTTTTTCTGGGGTCCCAGCCTCTGGCTGCTTTCACCAAGCCCACCCCTACCCTGCAGGTTTTGTTGAGTGATGCTGCCTGCTTCTGCCCTCAACCTGCTTCAGCAGCTCAGAATGGAAATCATTCCCTTGTTAGCTGAGGCAAACCCCATTCACCTCCCTGTTGTTACAACCAGATCAAATCTTGACCAGAGTTCTTCAGGTTTCTTTTCTTCTTATCTTCTCTAGAGGTTTTCATTCCTTATCACTAATGAAATTTCTTTCTGAACTTCTAATTCTTACCCTTGGGACAGGCTATCCTGGAAAAGATGGCACTATTAAGGTATCATGTATTTAACCTTATGGCTCTGCAAAACCCGGTGCTATGATTTAGAATTTACCTTACCCTGTGTTCAAAACTGTGTAGTGAAACTTTCAAAATCACCTCAATTTCTCATGTCTCTTTAATCCTTTTATTGTCTCCCTGGCACAACTTTTCCTCCCTTCTATATTTCTTTTCCTCCATTTTTTGAGGTGTCATTTCCCCATAAAAAATGTTCCACAAAAAATAAATGGATCACCTTCTCCTGTCTCCCTAGTCTGTGAGACTCCACTTCCATTTATTGGAAGTCCTCCTACCTCTTCCATCAGTGGCCTCTGGCTTTCAAAATAAAGATTGTTGATCTAGACTTCATGTGCTAATTTATCCCTGCCTGTACGTTCTATCATTCCTGCCTCTAGTCTGAAGGAATTCACTGGGGGAGAAGGGGGAAGCTCTTCAAAATTGTCAGAATATATTGTTTGGTTTCTTATAATGTTGTGCTTTTTATAACATTTGTACTTGGGCTCAATCCAGGTCCATTGCAATGGGTGCCTTTCCCCAAACTCATGTGATGTGTGACCAGCTAGAAACAAAACGAATGTATTTGCTTTATACCCTTTATATATGTCGTGTGCCATCCTCAGAATGTGAGATAAAGGCCAGGGAGGGGGAGAGGAGGAAACACAAGGAAATATTTGTAGGCTTCATGTTCAGTTCAATACACAGACAAAGAAGAGCCCAGGCACAAGAAGGGCAGCTTTTCCCACCTAACTCACCCAGCAGGCTTGGAGACAGTCCCAAGGGAAGGATTTCTACCTGGTAATGAGATGGCATTTTGACAAGTGACACTCCATGAATAATTCCTTACTCCAGCAGGAGTCTAGTGCTGAGCACTCGGAATATTTTCAGCAGGATAATATTCACTCTGCAGTATAGAATCTGTTAATAGGTTTATGTACTCAGGACTCAGGTTTGCCTTAGTTACCAGAAACAACCACAAAATAACCCAGAAGCAATAGTTATTTGCAGGGGGTGTCAAATGGACATTCGTTAGACATCAGTGCCCAGGGCCAGTTTGTTTCAGGATACCACTCTCAGAACAGGATGGAGTTCAGAAACAAAAAACTCTTTCTGAGGTTGGGTGTATTTTGAATCCACCTTCTCTACAGCAAAGGTCCCACTGTGGCTGCTCCTCTGCACATGTGCCAAACAGAAATTCATGTCACAGGGAGATCCACGGATTTCAGTGAAGTTCCTGCCATAGAAATTATCGCTCCACTCAGGGGAATGCACTCAAATCTGACTAATTTTCCCATCAAGCTCCAAACATCTACTGGGGCTCTTGATCTTTCAGTAATGTAACCCATTAGCGATTTTTTTTGCCTCTATTCCGCATTTTGTCTTCTCTGCAGTGGGCACAAACATGCCAAGTGATGTCACCTTGGAACAAGGCATTTCCCTAGAAGTACATTTAAAAGGAAATCATTTCCTTCAATAATTCATGCAATTACCACATATGGCAGCTTTCCTATCAAGCCAAATTTTACAAGAATTCCTGTTAATGCATATTTATTCTACTTTCTTGTCATTTTTGAATGATAAATACTCACTCCTCCTCTTCTAGGCATACTCATTAATCTGTTTGTCATCAAATTAAATGCTATTATCTTGCCAATGCTATTGTTTCCAACTGCTCAAGTACTTTGGTGCCTCCACACACTCTGAAGACAAGGCTGCTGGATGTTCATTGATACAGAGTTTGTGTTCCCAATGAGACATAAAACAGCAAAGAAGAGATTTGTGATGTGGTGGCTGTGGGCATCCACTGTAGTGAGATGTTAGGGGATGTCCTGGAATGGTTTGGAGGGAAAGGTGCTCTGTTCAGACAATCCAGAGTGCTGAATGGAGTGAGGTTTGCCAAGTAGTTTGGACTTCTCTCATGCTCTGCTTTTGTGTGACCCTGGGTTTCTGGAGTCCTCAGCACCAGCAAGACGTGGACCTGTTGGAGTGAGTCCAGAGGGCCACAAAAAGGGTCAGAGGGATGGAACATCTCTCCTGTGAAGGCAGAGAGTTGGGGTCATCCAGCATGGAGAAGAAAAGGTTCCAAGGAAATCTTATTGCAGCCTTTCAGTACTTAAAGGGGCCTCATAAGAAAGATGGGGACAAACTTTTCAACAGGGCCTGTTGTGGTAGAGCAAGGGGTAATGATTTTAAACTGAAACAAGGTACATTCAGACTAGAGGTAAGGAAGAAATTTTTTACAATGAGGACGGTAAAGTGCTGGAACAGATGGCCCAGAGAGGTTGTAGATGCCTCATCCCTGGAAACATTCAAGGTCAGGTTGGACTGGGCTCTGAGCAACTCGGTCTCATTGAAGATGCCCCTGATCATTGCAGGGGAAGGCTGGACTGGATGCCTTCCAACTCAAACTGTCCTGTGATTCTGTGCTGAGGAGAGACTTACACTCATCTCCCCATTGGGTTGAACGCTTCACCTGCCAGGGTGAATAACCCTCCTGGCAACTGCTGAGCCCATAGTGGCTGGAAATGCAGTTTGGAGAGAGCCTGGGCTCCTGGATCTGAATCAGCCTGGAGCCTCTCCGTGGGCCCCACATATGCCAAGGCAGAGATCAGGACATGGAACAGAATGTGAAAATCCAGCAGTGAGGCACTGGGAGAGCTTGAGTACTGCCAGAGCCAGCTGGGTATCTGAGCAGAATTCAAGGATGCTAATTTTGGACTTCATCACTGAAATTCCACCTGTGTCCTGCTTCAGCCTCATGCCTTTCTGGATCTGTTCCCCTGGGCCCTCATCACAGCGTGGTCAATTTGATGAACTGCTCAGTGATTCAGCCTGCACTAACTTTAAGAGCTAAGTGCTTTGCAATCTTTATGGAGACAGTCCTGAAATGAGCACTGCTGCACCATCTCAAATTAAGGCTTTGGAGACTGAATTTTTTCTTAAGTACTTCCCCAATTCCCTGTTCCACACTTGCTGCTGAGATCCAATAGCAAATCTCTTTTTATGGCAGGTTCTTCTTGGTTATCAACTTTAACCTCAGGGAAGACTCAACAGTTCTGAGTCAGGTACAGTAGAAAATGACTTGGGAAGCAAGTTGAAGTCATGTATTAAATAAGATAAAAATTAAATTGTGAAAATAAACATGTACATCAAACTATGGAAAAGTCAGATTTTCTGTAATATTACTGGTTTGATACTCTTTGCCCTGAGGCTGTGTGTTCCTAGCACTGAAGATACTCCTCCACAGCTGTGTGCTGAAAGAAAATTCATTGGAGTTTTCAAAAGTTGCTTTGCCTTGCTATCTTAATTATTTAAAATAAAAAAAAAGAAAGGGAAAAAGGCTTTAGGGAAGTAAGGGAAGCTCAGCAGTTTTCTCAGGAACATCAAAACTGATATTTCTTCAATACCCTCGTAACATTTTATTCTTCACCTGCCTTGTCTGGTTGGCTATTTCACACAATATTTATTTCAACTATGGAAAAGTGCTTCTAGCTGTGTGCCATGTGTTCTGTTCCTCTGAATGTTCCTGGCATTGTCCCCTGGCCTGTCATTATTAACTTCGTGTTCCATTAATTTTGCTCATCTTCCTACTAGCCAAGAATCCTTCAGCACCCACGGAAGAACTGGAAGATGCCAGCCTGCCAGCATCTGAAGACAGTCCACAAGCCTTACTTGTACCTGAATCCACAGATTCCCCCCACAAACAGACAGAAAGAAACCCAGCACAGCTTCCCAGCCCTCCATTGCTCCCAGCTCCACCACCTAAGGCAATCTCCAAAATCACAAAGAGCATAACAGGTCAGTCATTACTGCTCAGTGGAGACTTCCCCATCCTTTGTGTGTTGTTCACCTACACAGCACAGTATTTAATTCTTGTCTCATGTCTGGTTTTAAGCCCTTTGCCTCAAAGTGCTGTGAATCAGGTTTGTTATACTGCGTGAACAGCACATTAATGACTTCCATGTTCAGTTGCCTGATGAAGACTCACTGATCTTTGTACTTCACATATTTATTTGAATCTCTCAGGAGATTATTTGTTGTCTCTATTGCACTAAACACACATAAAACAAACCACCTGCAAACAGCTGCTGAATCACACACTCATATCGATATGCCATAAAACACAGGGAAGATTTAAATGTTTTCATTACCTAGACTCCCTCTGCACAGCAGTACAAGAGCCAAAATCAAGTTCAAGTCAAGGGTTCTGCAGAAGTTTCTGCCTGAAGGGTTTTCTCTCTAGGGTAGGTGTAAAATCTGGTCTAGTTAACACACAGAAGTGACACACCTGGCTCCACAGAGCAGTCCTGTGTGCCAGACTTCATGGAACATTTCAAGATCAATTCCTCTGGGCCTCATTTTCTAATGTATTGCCAATGTTGTTACATTTTCCAACATTCTGGCACTGCAGAAAGGGTGTTAAAATGAATATAATTTTAGTTGGTTCCAATTTTAGGGCCCTTACATATGGTAAAAGCAGTTAAAAGGGCCTTATTGCAAATTAGACTCAAGTCCTGACATCTAAATGTCAGACCTGTTGGATATTTAGACTTTTAAATGACAGCCATGATCTCAGCCCTGATTTACATCCACACTCATCCACTGGCACAATGAATAGAGTTTTCAAAGTCAGCAGGAAACAAAACATCAGAGGGGCACTGTGACCTGACCACTGGAGCTGATAGAAAATAATTGAGGTTTTGCAGTCTTTTTGAAGAGAAATACAAGTATTTGTTTTCCATGGAAATTGTCCAGACTTTGTCCTTGCTTAAAAGCTGTAAGAATTTAAGTGGGAGCTGGATTCAAAATGGTATCTTAGTGCTCCTTGGGAGCTGGTGTTCAGGTTGCTTCAAATTTGTGTGCTCTGGGTCAGGCTCAAGCCTATTCTTTCCACCCTGTCACATGAACAGGCAGATCCACACCCCTCTGTGACTTTCCTGAGCTGAGGAAAAGGCCATGCTTGGCCTCAGATGGATTGGGAAACCTGATTTATGGAGGGTGGTGAGATCACACCTTCACCAGACACTTCAGAGCATTTGAAGTTCAGATACTTTGCTACTTAACCAAAGTATTTCCTGGAGCATCCAAAATATTCTGAATTTTGACATTTCATTCTCATCTACATTTTCCACAAAGAAGAACCTTTAATTTTCTCAATGGCACCAATAACTGTGGACCTTTTTTTCAGTAGTGATTATATATGTTTATTTTTGTGGGGATGAGGAGGCAGCACTAAGTTAAAATTAAACAGTGAGTGAGTGAAAGGGGATACAAAAGTGTCGGGACAGAGAAAGGGCGATTATGAAAGAAAAAGATGGTGAAGAGGTTGAAAAGCTCTTTTATGTTTAGTTTCCCCTCTCTTAACAATGTTAGAGACGCTCTTAGCAGAGGAGGAAGTCAAGCACCAATTAATCAGAGAGAGGAGTAACAGGGCAAGGTGCCAAGACACCACTTTGCAAGATTATTCACTGCACAGCTGTCATTAGGACAAATAAGGTGTGATCTAAAGAAATTCTCAATATTGTCCTAAGATGCAATGAGGACCAGATTGGCCCTTGACCTGTTCCAGGAGCAGGTTGCTATACAGACAGAACAAAGTCTCCCTTCCCTTAGGGCTGAGCTGAGCCCCTGGTTGTTGCTCTGAGGAAACATAGACACCTCCTCTCACTGTGCAGCAGGAGGAGAAGTGACTGGGGGGGGTGGTTTTGTTTATCCCCTCAGGCCATGATTCAAAGGGCAGTGATTCATCATGAATGTGCATCTCCACAGCAGCACATAATCAAAATCCCCTAGAGTCCCCAAAATTGTCTTTCCTTAGCAGAGGTTGGCTGGCCCTGGCTGCAGAAACCGTTCTGATCAGAGCAGGAGCAGCTCTGGGGTGGGAAGGTGTCTCCTGGCCAAGATACTGCACATCAGGCACGTAGACACTTGAAGAAATGCCCTGGTGATCTCAGACAGCTCACATTTTAAACAGGGTAACTTTTGGGCTGCCCTGAACTCTGTCTCCTGTGTGCACAGAGATTAATAAAGCTCTGGACGTTGATGAGGATTCTGGGTTGGAGGGACAGAAATGTGCAGAAACATCTTCCAGAAATGCAAAAATAATTGTTAAGACCTCTCCTAGAGCAGGAGAGATTTTACTGAGGGTGCAACTCTCCTCTACTGAAGGATTCTCTGCTCCTCAGCCCACAAATGTGAAAAAGACACCAGGCTTAGTGTTGTCACTCTCAAATTTTCACTGATTAACTTCAGTTGTGACTACAGGAGCTCTTCCTCCTTGTGCTTTTTAATAAGGATATATTTAATAACTGAAGTTAATATTCAAACCTACTCTCACCCTCTCCAGTTTTCTAGTAAGTTCCCTGCTAATAGGAACCAAGTCCTTTTTTTACATGGCTATTTCAGGATAACCCTGACTTGAGCAATTTTTCTCTGCTATGAATTAAAAGATTTTTCTCAAAGGGGGAATTAAGGGAAAAAAAAGTAAAAATAGCCCGTGAAAACAAGTTTGTACAAAAGCTACCAGCGGTGTCAGTTTAAATTCCTGATGAAAGCACTAGGTGGCAACAAGAGACAAGAAATACTCTGGTATGAGGCACTTGCACTGCCTTTTTACACCCACCCTGGGCTGATGTAAACAACACCCTATGCCACAGGCTTGGGACACAGATCTAAGGGAAAAGGGAAAGGGGAAGAGGAATCCAGGGACACAAAATTAATCAGCATCTCTTCCAGGCCAGATGTTCAGTTGTCCTAAGGATGCAAAACTACCAAATTTACAAGCAGAGAAATGTCCACTGTCTTGGACTCAAATGCTAGAGAAATACAGAGATCAGTCTAAATGGATATATCAAGTCTAATTTCCAACAAAATGCTAACATTGCATAGAAAACAGCTGAATCTGGGGGTAAAAAAAATATTAGATTTCTCCACCCTTCTTTTTTCTTGTTAATTCTCAATGCCACATCTTTCACTTGGATGTCATTTGGCCAGTTTTGTTATGCAAACATCCTTATATTATTGTGGTCTTGGCATTTTCTTAACGGGCATATGAAAGACAGAGGTCTGAGCTGTGCAGCAATCACAGAGGAGCAGATAATGGACACTGGTACATTTTGTCCAGACCAAGAACCACAGTGCAATAAATTTTAATACAGTCAGCCAGAGTCCAGCAGGAAAAGTGCTGGATTGGGAAGCCACCAGACTCCGAGACATTGGTGTTTGGGAGTAAGTGGGAATCAAGAAGGCATTGGTGGGCTGGGAAAGAGGATCTGATACAAGTGAGAAACAGGGGAAATGGGGGAGGCATCTATTTTGATAGATCAGAGATCTGGATTTGTGTAGTAAGAGCCTTTTGAACTCAAATAGTTACTCAGCCTAATCAGTTATGTCATAGCAAGAGCAAAACATCACCATTTTCCTCTGTTTGACGTGACAAATTAATTTCAGTGCAGACTCTGTGTGAGACAAAATAAATAAAAAAAATCAAAGCACTGCCCAACCTTTTACCCTCTTGTGTTTTAACAGCAGGAAGTGAAGCAGATGACCCAGCCATGAAATCTCCTCCTTCCACCATCCTGAAGAATTATGTCATTGTTGGTTCCTCCCAAATCTCAGGACAAGCTGCCCTCTTCCACCCCTCTGGCCAGAAGAGCTCTGAGCCCCACGGCAGAGGACAGGTCCCGACACCGACAGGTTCCCCTCACCTGGCTGCTGTTCACCTGCCTTTACCTCCCAGCAGAGTCATTGAGGAGCTGCACAGGGCTCTGGCCACCAAACACCGGCAGGACAGGTACCTACAGCCCCCTGCAGGGCCTGAGGACACTCAGGCCACTAAATCATTTTGCTTGGTGCATGTTCCTGGCCCTTTATTAGCACTTAATTGATCCTGCAGCCTGGGCTTGCCTTCCTTGGGATGTCACTACTTGGAACACCCATCCCTGGGTAAAGGGCTTAATTTGGCAGTTACTTCGAAGTGTATTCTTCCTTTATAAGGAGGCTACTGTGGGATGGAAGTAGGTTTTCAAGCAGGTTAAATCATGTGATAATCCTTGACCTGTTGCAAAGGAAAATCTCCCCACAAGATCCTAAATTAGAGCAGTGAGGGATCTCCTGCTCTAAGTACCAGCACTCTACATGTGAGAAATGCTGCTGTTTCAGGCTGTGTCTCTTGGCTTACACATGAGCATATACAATATCCATTTTTAACACAAATGCTTTTGTGGGAGTACATTGAGTACTTTATCTGGATTTCATTATAAGCTCTCCTGTATATTAGAGGAGGACAGAGATAAACTTTTCCTCCTAGAGCTCCAGAATTAGGTTGGTATCATTTCTCAGTTCCATAACAGCTACTGTCATATGTTATTTCCAGACCCTGTTAAACCTTTGTTATAATAATAAAATATCAGAGGGGTAATATTTCATGCCATGCATGTTTTACATTAGAAGGATGTGCTGTTGTGGGTTTTTTAATCAGTACAGTGTATCTTGTGACCATGTATCAAAAAAACATTACTCACCACCCTTCCATATATTATTTTAATGACAGAGACAGTAAAGTAGATCCACACTGGCCGTTCTCAACACAGTCTTGAGAATTCCATCCTGTTTTGGAATTTCTGCCCTGGCCTTTTACGAGCTACAGTTCTGCTCATTCTCATACAACAATAAGTTTCTACTGTGGCAGTAAAAGAGTCTTTCTAAAAGCTGGGCTGTTCATCTTCCACCCACAGCTTCCATGGAAGAGAAAGCAAAGGCTCTCCAAAAAAAAGGGTGGATGTGCGTCCCTCCAGAACATCAAGCATGGAGCGCAACAAAGAGAAGGAGAATTCCCTGAGTTACGGCAGCGACTCGGAAAACAAGCGGAACTCAGTTAAAGAGTCGGATGAGAACAAAGAAAACATGATCATGAACTCAGAGCTCAAGGAAGACACAGTTTTTTATCAGGATGAGGAAGTTTTGAATGACTCCATTATTTCTGGTAAGGGAAGTCCCATTACAAAGATACAGTCTCATACCCTAAGGGAGTGCTCCCAGCAAGGCACCGTGCAGCAGGAAATATCAATTCCTCTATTGTCACATCAGCTTCTCCAAGGAAGCCCGGGGAAAAGCCAAATTTGAGTCAATGGTTTTTGTCTTGCCAGGTACTGCACACTAAGATGCCGTTTAGAGAAGTGTGGATAAGTCCGTGTTTCAATGTGTTTTACTCGGTGCAGGCTGGGACATTCCCAAGGCATTCCCAGTGCGGACACTGGGTGGCACTGCTGGTGCCAGCATTCACTCCAGTGCGCCCTGTGCGTTTCTGAGAGGTGCGGTAGTGACAGGGATAGCCCCAGAACAGTTCCCTGACAATGTCCAGACTCCTTCAGTTAGAAAAAGTCTGAGCTGGTTTCCAACTCAGGGAGTAAAACTCTTCATTAATCCAGAGGTGCTTTACAGTTAATGTGCTGCCTTAGAGCAGCACCCACTTTGCCACTGGCACCACATTGCAGAGCAGCAGTGCCACAGCCCTGTGGCTACAGGGAGATTGGTACAGGCAGCTGAGGAGTTTTCTCTTGGCTTTCCATCCCCATCCTGCTCCATAAATCATTATTTGAGACCTCTGAAAACACAAGGCAAGACAGTCAACATAATTAGCATGTAGCCCACAAGTGATAACTGGTTCAATCAAGGTCTTTCCAGCATCATGAAGTGCTAGGATTTGCCTTTTGCTTGATAGAAAGAACTGTGAACATAGAGGAAATTAAATGTCATGGTTTAACTTAATTAAAACAAGAAGTTTTTTTGGGAATCTGCGGCCCAAACATGAAAAGGGTGTGAATAGTCCAAGCATTTCTTGTTGATGTAGCTGAACTGGCAAAAATCATGAAACAAGCCACAGCCAAATTCTTGCCTGAGACAGCTTGGCCATGGAGCAGACTGGCACTGATTGTGCCTGACTGACCAGGAAAAAATAACCCTTAGGAAGAAGATACTGAAATAGGGGTATTTGCATTTCACTCTCTGCTGAGACAAGGGTCAGGAAGGAATTTGCCTCAGGGTGCTGAAAATGGATGTGGGGAAAACTAGTTTGGGGCTTTATTTTCTCTTTTTTCTCTAGTTTTGTTTCATTTATTTGTTTATTCTGAAACATCAGATACGAGTTAGGGAGTGGCTGTAGCATAAACGTAGAAATCCAGGCACCTGGATGAGGTGAGCTCATCTTATCCTGAGGGGTTATAAGCTCTCCATGATTGAAGTACAACAGCAGGATTTGGGTTAAAGTTGAGGTTTTTCAGATATGACTCGTGTTTTTAAATTCACCAAATAGACACTTTCTTAGTGTGCAGCACAGCAGCCTGGGAACAAACCTGGAAACGTGTTCAGGGATCCCTGGGAGTTTTCTAGCCCCAAATGTCCTTCAGATTGTTTCCTTAAGGAATTCTGTTGGTTCCTGTGCACTCCAAACCCCACTCTGCACCCACTCCCAGTGTGGTTGAGGCTTAAAAAAGTCCTGAGAGAATCCCAGGTCTGTGGTTTTGTGAGCCAAATGCTTCTCGTCGAGTCACATATTCAGTCAGCAGAAGGCTCTGTGTGGCTTCAGCCAAATCATTGAACTTCTTTACCCATCTGTTAAATGTATACCTACTCCTGGTTTAATTGAGTTAATGCTTCCAACAGACTTTGAAAGCATTCCAAGGAAGGTGCCAAACAAGGGCACAGCTTTTACACTCCCAGAGGGGGTTTGAGCTGATTATGGTTTCTAAAAAGTTTAATTTTAGACCAGTGAAACTATCAGGAGACTTGTTGCTGCTCCCATAGGGAGACCATAACTATTCTGCCTCAATCTTCCCAACAGGTTTATGTGGGAAGGAAGTTGTACAGACTCCTCCTCTCTTCATGAAGAAATTCAAGTTCTGTAGTGATAATAATAATAATGTAGGTCCCCATATGCCTAGCAAATAAAACACCAATATTTGGGAATGAGAATCTATTTGGGATTTAGAACCTTACCAACCTCCAAAACATCCTTTCAAAAATAGACTTTAATCCTATCTCAAATGCCAAACAAAAATACAAATTAAATGTCATTTTCTTTAAAAATGAGGTGACCTTTTCTAGAAAAGGTGAAGCATTAAATTAAAAAAAAATCCCACAACAAAACCCCTTTAAAGTAAAAAGGAACCAAAACAAATTAACCTCCTATTACACATGATGGTCCCAAAATGAATCAAAGATTCAACTGTAATTCCTGACAATACATCAGTCCCTATCCAACTGGTGCTACATTGCAGGGATAATTTTCAGACTTGGCTGAAGGCCTGGACAGGACAGGAGTCAGTGTGGAGGGATCTGGTGTAAATTTACTTGCCTATGACCCACCTGAGACGTTGCTGGAGGGGCTGCAGTGCTACCAGTACAACTCAGCAGCTGCTCACTGGTTTTCATAACACTTCCCTCTTTGTTTCTCCCCATCAGAAACAAGCCACCCCTCACTAAATACTGGCACCACCCCAGACTTGCAGTCTGCATCTGAAAATAAAGCCATTTATCCCTGTACCTTCCCAAACACAAGGCAAGAAATGGTTTTCTAAGCTCAGGAGTCCAGTTTTCAGTTCTGAAGACTGAAGAGTTACACCAGAGAGAGAGAAACACCTCCAGTCAAACAGTAACCTCTAGTGAGGCTGAAAGGATGTTTTCATGTCAGAGGAGCAGCATCAAGGACTCACCATCCAGCACGCTCTACTCCAAACAGTTGCTGTATATTCTCCTCTGAACAATTCCTTTGCAGTGGCAATGTTTTAGGTTTTAGGTTGTCTGGTTTGATGGAAACAATGTGTTATATTTTTACAATAAGCACAACAGGTCACACAATCACAGTATTTGTGACTCTTTTTCCCCCAATGTCCAATTAAGTTGCCAGCATTCTGCAAATCGTCTGTAAATCGTCGTAAAACCTGTCCTGTTCTGTTTCTTTTCAGAGGGAAAGGCCTGGTGTCAACAATATGATCCTGCTGCTAAATGAAATTGTTAGGATACGGTCACACTGGCCAGGATGTACATGTACATAGTGGCTGACTTTTAGTGTCTGATCACAATTCAGATTTTCTAATTTCTAATGCCAGAAAACCAGAATGACATTTAATATATGTTTATATTTTATATGTATTTATAAATACTTGTGTGTATGTGCATATACTACACACATGCCAAGCAACAACTTTGATTGTTCCAGTTACCATTATTATTCCTGGCTGTACTGGGGACTCAGAGAGGAAGGTGTACATGTCCCAGCCACTCCTGCCACTGAGCAATCCAGTCCTTCTGCACAGGAATCACTAAATGGTTCAGAAAACAGGGATTGGGTTACAGAGATGCTCAGAGGGCTGTGGCAAGATGCACAGTCTTTGACTTTTAAACTAGGGACATGACTTACGTCTCAGCTACAAATAATTTTCACCAGAGAGCAGTGCTTGGGTATCATGGATAACAAAGATAAAAGAGGAATATGATCCTTCTGCTATTGTAGTGGCTTTGTGTCTGAGCCCTGCTCAGCTGTAGTGCTACTTACATTAATGTGTCCAACTCTTATTCCCCTTTCATTCCCAGGAGCTGCCTTTCTAATAACTTTGTTTTCAATGCATGTCCCAGGTACTTTGCCAAGAAAATGCAAGAAAGAACTGCTGGCAGTGAAACTACGCAACAGACCCAGTAAACAGGAGCTGGAAGACAGGAATATTTTCCCAAGGAGGACAGATGAGGAAAGACAGGAAATCCGGCAGCAAATTGAAATGAAACTCTCAAAGTAAGTGTTGTAAATGAGGACAGGGAGGAACCTCCCTTTGCAATGGGGCATCCTCTGAGTCCTGACAGATGAGACACTGTCACCCAGCCCTAAATCCATTTCATGCAGTGACCCCACACAAACTAATATAGCACATGTTCAACTGTCAATCAGCCAGAGGAAAAAAATCTTAATGCCCATTTTGGTCAGGATTGCCTCGATTTCAAGAGAAAACAAAGCAGAAATTCTGTGGGAGACAGAATTCTGCCAAATCTCCCTGCTGCTCCACTGATATCATCAAGATTTTGAGGTCCTGCTTTAACAAAAATGGTAATACAATTACTTATTAACTTGATTGGCTCTGTCAGCATGAGCTGAATTTGAGGGTAAGGACAGTTGTTGCAGCTGCATATTCACCTGCACAGGAGAAGGCTGTTGTGTTGGTGACTGCATTGGTGCTTAAAAGAAGAAGGAGCATTGCCCTTACCTGGGTAAGGTGCCTGTGTCAGTCCAGCTGCAGGCACAGCAGGGATGGCTGGTTTGGATCAGTAACCAGGGCAACAGGACAGAGCTGTGGGAGAAAAACTATCACCATGGCATGTCGCCTAAAGCAAAGATTGAAGGTAACTGTGAGGCTCAGACTGCACCATTTGGTTTGTGTGTGTCTGTGTTTTTTAAGAGCTACATTTGGATATCTGCAAGCATGAATATTTTAGATGAGACAAAGTGGATTGTTAAATAATCTGTGCTGTGCCTGCCCACACTGGGACAGTCAGCGCTGCTCGCCGCCAAAATGCTTGGAATCAAACTGAGAAACATGAATAGAAGTTCATTTTCAAGGCTTATTAAATATTAAATATCTCAAGCCTCTCCTGAAAGAAACATTTATTGATATTTAGACTGGCTCGTTCATGTGTGTGCTTCTGATTAAACTTTACCCCAAGGGACAGGGAATGAGGAGGACGCAGATGGATCAGAGCACGAGTCCTAATGGATCAGAGTTTATGGAGGAAAACACCCCCACTCTTGCCCTCAGCTAGGGAATGTGCTGTTCAGTGAACAGAGATGAGATTTTGGGGGGCCCTCCATGCCCCTGCCTGCAGTCATTGCCTTCCTTCAGTCTCAGTGAGTGCATGGCAGCACTTCAGTCCCAAAGAAGAACAGTGCATTGTGCCAGTGACTGCAAAAGACAGTGCAGGTAACAGACCCTGTCACAGAAAACATGTACATCCCATCCAAGCAGAAAAGATCCTACCACAATTTACATTAAGTCCCAAGAGTTACAGACAGAGCAAATCATAGATGTGCCACATTAATACCCATTATTTTAGGAAGGAAAATGTCATGGACTGTGACCATCTGGACTTTGCAAGCTTTGTGTGTTCATTTCAGGGAAATATTTCAAGCTGCTCCCCAAAATGGGTAATTTCAGTATTATGGCCAATCAGTCGTTCATGAGATCATAGTTCAGGAGCCTAATTTTTTTGTTCTAAAATACAGAAAAAATGTTTTCCACACTCTGCATCCCTAAACCCAAGTTCAACCATCACAAATTAATCAGTGAGTGAAAAGAATATGTCACATCCAGCCACATCTCATATTGCTGAAATGCCTGGAAGGTCACATCTCAGTCCAGCCTGACTTCTGTTAGTGTGAAAAGTCTAATGGAATTGCAGCTTCAGGTGGTGTAACTCCAGGCTTTATCCCTTTCTATTCATTTACTGTTTGGCTTTCTTAATAATGAGCCTAAAGTCATGTGTCAGTACTAGGACCTAGAGAGGAAACTTCTGTACAGGTGAAGACCAGGGCTGGTCATGACCAAGAGGTGTCTGTAGGTGACTGCAGTGAAAGGACCCTCCACCCTGTGTGCTCTGGGCTTATGGAGCAACCTGTGGTGCAGCCCATTCACCTCACTGGTGATGTCTAGAGGATGGCTAAGAGCCATCTTTGTTCCAAATGCTGCAAGACAGGCTTTCATTTAGCTCCTTCTTCCTGGAATGGGGAAGATTGAGCTCATTTCGGGGAACATACGGTACAGAGATTGCTGGATTAGCCAGGAATGGCAAAACAGATTGGAAGCCATCTCCCACACAACTTCCAGTACATATGTGAGCTGGCAGAGCTCGGCTCTTAACTCATCCACCAAAATAGAACATGAGCGTGCACACAAGCTCAGGTGAGGGATGCATCCAGGAAAATATTTATGCCAGGAAAAGCAAGTAGGTGTTCAAAAAAAACCAACAACCAACCCACCAAGTAAAAATGGGTACTGGCAAAGGCCAAAAAGTCACAGCCCAGAGATATCCCTCTAGAGTTTCTGACCAGGACTCATCCCACAAACCCAGACCACCCCAGAGCCCACACTCAGAGGACAACCTGCACTGCCAGGAACAGAAATGAAACCACACTGGGAAGAGTGAAGGATGGGAAGGATGGATGAGATGCTGAGGTCTTAACGTTCATCCCTTTCACTGGTACTGATACTTGTACAGCACAGTCTCTCTGTGTCAGCCTGGAAGTTCATAGCTACTGATTGTACTGCTGGGTTCTGGGGTGAGAAGTACTGACCAGGAAATGGGATCCAGTAGAAATAGCTGTTCTTGGAAGGGTTTTGCCACTACCTGTGCAGATAAGGGCAGGTTACTGCTGCTGCTGTAGCACCTGGATAACAGCAAATCATGAATCCATATGTCCCATCAGGTTATAAACCTGTACTTTAGCACAAAAGAATATGGGCAGATTAGGAATTAGTTATTCAATAGCTGTCGGCATAAGGATGGCGAGAAAAGAGGCAGTTGTTTACCAGATCAATAGTTTTCAGCACAGTTGTAGAGATTTGATGGTCTATAGCTGTCTGGCAAACTGCCTCAGTCCCACAGCTAACACAGCCTAGCTCTGGACTCTGGAGGAAAAGTTGTGCTGACATGTATAATGTGAAAAATATACCAAACAATAGTATTTATGTAAGTCCAAAAATGGGGAGACAATAACATCTTCTTAAAATCACTGTATTTTTAAATGGTTCTGGTTGTAACATCTCAACAGTAGCTGTGAACCTGCTGAGAAAGCCAACTCTCTGCTATCACTCTGATGAGTGTTTATCAAGTCAAACCTGAAATCCCTTTTTTCTTCACTTTCTCACTTATTCCATCTCAAAAGAGATGGAAGAGTTCTATCTTTTGAGCCTGATCCTACTTTTGAAGCAGTGCAAATCCACTGACTTCAGATCCGTTATTGACTGACAGCAGCATGAGATTCCAAGAGTCATTTATGTGCATTGCTGCTTTTGAAAAGTGTATTTCCTGTATTTTGTGCTTCCAGCCAATTTAATCTACCACTTGTTGCCATGGAAACACGCACAGCTCCCTGCTCCTCCATCCAAAATGGCAGCATTCCATTTTTCCCAGATTTCCCTATGCTGTAGTGCTTCTCTTACTAATTCATGCATCCCCAGTGCCCCAGACCATGGTGTACATTTGCAATATTCTACTGTGCATTAGGCAACAGGGCTCCCAACAGGTCTTGGTTCCCATTATTGTGTGTTTAGAGCACAGATAATAAGCCCTCGATGGAATTCAGTGAATTTAGAGCTCTTTGTATCACGAGGCAGAAAAGACATTTGCAAGTATGATTATTTGCAATATCTGCTTTCTCTCTTACAGACTCACTTTGTTCTAGGAAGGGTTTAAGCTGAAACCTGGGGGAGCAAAATAGTTGCTAGACTGAAGAGTGATGCAAGAAAATGTTGCTTAATTAAATTTGATATCTGACTGTTTAGAAAGTTGATGTTTCAACTGCCTGGGTGGGTGATACTTCTCAAGAATCCCTCATGTAACCACAGATAAAAACACTCCATTACTTAATGTTTCTGTGAATACATAAATTCCTGGAAAAGACTGTACTTTTCACTTCATGTTCTGTGTCACCTCCTTGGGTATTTGCATAAGTAGACATGAGGCTTTAAGTGGCATTTAAGAGAGAGACTGGAATTCAGAGATGTGGGCATCAAAGGGGTCAGACAGGAAGAACGATGGGTTTGTGGACACAGAGCAGAACCAAAACTTGAGCACCTAAACCCCATCTTTACCATGTGGAAAAACTTGGTGGGGTAAGTGGGACAAGGCTGGGACAAGGCTTCTTGGCAAGTGAAAAAGGAGGATCTTAGTGCTTCACCACATCTAGACTCTGTAGTACTGCCCTGAGGTTCTTGGAGAGGCATTTTGGAGTTGACTTGCCCAGACACTTCAAATGTAACTAAATGCACACCCACATTAGCCCCTGGTTTGTACCTCAGCCCCGAGTAACAGAGTGTGAAGCTTGCAGTGCTGCTGGAGAGGGAACAGTAACAGGGAAACAGCACTTCAGATTTGCAAGGCTTAAAGCCAAAGAGCAAGACAGTTCCACATAGAGCATCATAAAGGCAAATGTTGCCTATTGACAACTCAAGAGCTGTCCCCTGTTCCCCAAGGATGGCACATCCAGTGCCACATCCTCACACAAGTGTCTCTGGAACTTTGCTGGCTGAAAAGGCCCCAGCCCTCCTGACAGAGATTCAGCAGGAAACTGGGCTGAATCCACAGAGCTCTGGGGAATATTTTCTTTAGTTTGACCAAAAAGGGTGTGTGTGTATGTGCAAACTGCTCGTAGCCCTAAGGCAGGGGTAGATATTGAACTGAGCCTAGTTTAGAGGTTTGTCTAAAATCACCTGCAGATCAGCAATGTTTTTTGATGAAGCTCCAACTGTGCTCCAGTTCTCAGGCACTGCACTAAAAATCAGGGAACTGCTCTGATTTCAGAAGGCTGGGAAGACTTGACACAGATTTATTCCAGAGACAAAGGCAGGGGCAGGTACAAAGAACAGCTCGTCTGTCACCACTAATTAGCTGTGTACAGCTTAATGCATTTCCTTCTCATTTGGCAGGAATCAGCCAGGTAACCACATCCCTGACACTAAAAATAACGCAGGAATAGCTGTGCAAGCCTCAGCTCCTCACAGGAGACAGGAGCTATAAATAGAGGCACAATTTAATCTGTGTGTGTGTAAGCCCAGGGAGTCTCCATCTCTGCTCTGCACCAGACAGCAAGATGTGGTGCTGGGGGGGACTAGCTGGGGGGCTGCTGTTGGACATTTCCATGTGGCTGCAGGATTTTGTGAAGAGCTTGCACAGTGTCCCAGCGCTGTGTGAGGATTTGGGGTTTTTTTTAGTGTTTTGCCCCTTCTCAGTTATAGCCTCTGCTTTTCAGGCTATGGAAAAGAAAATTATTGTGGGGAATAGAGGAGGGGCAAGTGATGCCGAGATTTTTTTGGTGCTGCCTCCTTTAGGATTTAGATGTCTGGATCCCACAGGTATTAATATTCCCTTGGTGTCAGGCAGTGACACACAGGTGAAATCCCTTCTAAGAACACAGTGACAGGCAGCAATGGCCTGGTTGGAGGGGCTGAGCTTTAGTGCCTGCTGCCACAGTTACTGAGACAGCCTTCAGTGATAAAAATCGGGAGGAAAGGGAGAAGGCTCAAGTGTTTCTAATGCCTCCAAATGATTAGTAGATTCAGCCTCCTGTTTACAAGGCTTTTCATGTCCAAGGGAGTTGGAGTGCAGTTCAAACAGGAGCATTAGAGAAGGCTCAAGTACATCTGTACATGCTGTACCTTGACTACACTGTCCCCTTGTCTTAAGGGCTGAAGAGCTCTTGGGAAAGGTTTGTTCCCTTTTAGGTACTATATTCACAAAAATAGAACGATCTTCACTATCATGAATCCTGGTCAGCAAGGAAAGCCAAGCACCTGAGTATGTGATCATCCCAGGCTCTCTCACAGAAGCTCTTACACCAGAGGCACTTGCTCTAGCAATGAAGCAGTGCTTGCACCATTAATTATGGAGCACCCTCTCAGCTCTGGGCAGGAGCCATGATCTGCAGCTGAACCAGGAACAGCAATTTGCTGTCTCAGACCAGCCCACAGCTTGTCTGGCAAGAATTTTTGAGCACACAAATTCATTTATAAGGGGCTGAAACAGGGATGACTTAGTCCTGGGTGATTTTTTGCTTTGAACACATGCACAGGACCCAGAGCTGCTCTCAGGGCAGGTGTGCATTGCTGAGGATTCAGCACACAGACATGGGGCAGAGTCACTGCAGAGGCAGTAGCTGCTGCCAGGACAAAAAAATAAAGATCCAAATTCCCAGGGCACAGCTGATGAAATATTGTCTTCTGGGAAGGCACTATCTCCTCACACTGTTCTCTGTTCTACTTCTCTGGCTTCAGTTCTGGGAATTCATAATCAAACATGTTTTCCACAGCACAGTGAAGGCAAGGGCAGCAGGTCAGAGCACAGCAGGTAAGGAAAGAGCAGAGCAGCAGGTGTAAACAGGAATATACAGGGCCTTTTCTGGGACACTCAGTCAATTCCTTGAATAGATATTCTGGCATAAGTGTCACGAGTGAAACTAGAAATAAAGAGTTGAGAAATCTGTGAAGTATCACAGGGGAGCATAATTACGTAAATAACCTTACAGGAAATCTGCTAAAGCAAGTGTATTAAATAAGGAAAAACCATTTTAGGGAAGAAAACAGCACCCTTGCTTTTGCACTGCCAGAGTGCCTCCAAACAGGAGCATATGTTCAGGCTCAGCTCCTCCCTCAGAAACTGGGCATCTCCACAGCCTGAAGAGCTGGGCTCCAGCCCTGGGGAGTGACAAGCACTCATAAAGCAAAATGGAAATGCACAGAAAGCCAATAATACCCTGTAATGCTTCACCTTACACTGGATTATGATTCAGGTCCTTAAGCCAGTTGGATTCTGCAGCACAAGTAATTACAGAAAGAAATTACTTTAATTTAATTTGCAGAGCTTAATCGATAGAGACCAAAGTAAGCTGCTCTGGTTGTCACAGTGATTTGTACTGTTTTGTGAGGCAAACCTGACCAGAGAAGGTGCTGTAGCAGTTGTGAGCTCCTGATAACCCAAGGGCTGAGCAGGGATTCAAGCATTCCCAGTGGCAACCCTCACCCTTTGTGGGGATGGTCACTCTGTTACTGAGATTATTTAGGATTAGGGTGGGTTTTTTAAATTCTAGACCTGTTAATGACAATCAGGAAAAATGTTTTATGCACTTAAAGCCAAGCACTTACTTCACTTAGCTGGAACAGAAGCCAGATAGGAAGGACAGTGTGTGTCTGAAAAACTATGAACTGGTAAAAGCAAAATCTCCTGCAGAGAGGGTTTCTTTTTCAGTTTTAATGTATCCATTTCAGATGTGCCACTTGAAAGCATGTCAGAACAAAAAGAGAGGGGAAGTTTTGGTGTTGTGCTGCCCTTTAAACCCAACCAAATTTAAATGCAGACTGGATATCAGTGAGTGTCACCATGGCTGTTGCTGTGAGTTGCCTGCAGAATACCAAAGTGGACAGAAAACGCTTCTCCCACTAAATTTGAAGTGTGGCTGTTAGTTTGGAGAAGGGAAAAGACACAACTTCTTCCCTGTGGAGTGTCACACCTGCACACAGCACACCTGGAGGGCACAGGGCTGGTACCACAACAGTGTTTTCACTCATTGTTGGCAGGTGACTCATCTGCACCTTCACGTGAAGAACTCAGTCATATTTTTGGATTCTTTTCCAAGAACTGTCTCAGCACGTGTGATCCAAGGAGACTAATTCATACAGAGCAGTTGCTGGCTCTTGAAACACTGTGAGAGTTACTACAGTTTCCTCCTGCTGTGGCGCTGGGCACAACTTTTGTAGCCTGTTTCATTCAGGATCTTATTTCCTTCAGGAATCGGAGGCTGGGGCTTGCTGCTTTCACAGAGAAAAAACTGGGTCAGTCTGGCACAGTTTGTACCTTTCTGAGATGTCTTCAGAGAGGGTGAGGGGGTGAAAAATGAAGGAAATAAATATTTATAAAGTAGAAAGGGGGTGAAGGAGAGAAAACGGGTCAGAACAGGCAGTCATTGAAATCAATCAACCACTGCTCAATAGATATTGTACACTTGTATCAATTATTAAAACAGAGCTCCAGCTAAATCTTTTTGATTCCTTTGCATGTGCCCACCTGGCAAGTTGCAGCTCTACAATCAGGTCTTTTCCTGTAGCTTGGGAGCTACTTGGGTCACACAGAGCATTGCAAGAAGTTTCCTTCAGTATCTGTTTTCCAGGATAATTAACTTATCCAAGTGGCCAGCACACCTCCTCCACCTCTCTAGACTCTGGAGAGTGGGTTTTTTTCCCTGGAAAGCACTCTTAACTTTCTATCTTTTTCTTCAGCTGTCACATGTAACACACCAAAAGACAAAAAAAGGACTCCCAGATTTATCAATCCATGCTCAGATATTTATGCAGTGAAATTAAAAAGAAAAGGTCGACACTTCTGGAGGCTGAGGACCTTTTGTCGAAATTCCATTTATGCAGAGAGCTGTATCAAGGCAATTAGGAAACAAGGACCAAGCAAGATGGCAAAATCTGAGTCTTAAATCACATTAGAAACAGGTACTTCGTTCTGGTTCCTCCACTGTTGTGCAAAGATGCGTCAGTTGCTTTGTTTTGTTCAAACTATACAAAATACTACTCAGCCAAGAGACAAACAGCAGAGTAAAACTATGAGTGGCTCACTTGAAAAAAGCTCTCAAAAATCAAGACTACATAGCTCACAGATGAGCCACCAGTGTCATTTGCTTGAGATGATCACATTCATTAAGAAAATTAAATTCTGAATGAATTAATACTTCATTAGTTTCCCAGAAATCATGTTTAAAATAAAATAACAAAAAAACACCCAAAAAACCAGGCTCTCCCACCAGTGCCTGCAGAGAGCAGCTGGCCTGTTGCAAAGAGATCAGTCTGATTTGGGGGTATTTGCAAAAGCCACGTTCTGGCCAGGCTACAGCACTTCCAAACACCACCCAACTGAGGAACAATCCTCCTTGGGAACAGGTTAAACAAACCAGGACTGATGGGGTAAGGAAAGTTATATTTATAGGCATCATGCAATTAAGCTTAAAGAAATCCCTTTAGCAGCCTGCTTACAGCCGAAAGGAAAACCACAACGGGGAATGTGGAGATGGGAAGATGGGTGTGCAGGGGTGGTGGGAGCAGAAAGCTCGGGGTTAGCAGGGCTGTGGGTGAGCAGAGGCCCAGCACTCCAGCGCTGTGACTTGCTGTGCATCAGCTGCAGCGACAAAAACCCAGGACAAAAGCCAGGAAAAGCAGCGAGTGCTGGAGGGCGTTGGCAGAGTCAAGGCCTGTTCCAGCTCTGAGAGGGCACTGCCAGCTCACTGTGCTCTGCTGAGCTCAGCCCATCCCAGCAGTCACTCCACAGGCACAGAACAAATCTAAGGATACACGGAGGTGGGAAAACAGAAGAACACGAAGACCTCAGCAATGTTTTCTGTCGCAGCTTTGTGCGTTGACAGTAAGAGACAGTGCATGTTGTACCACAACATCAGAGCTGGAACATCGAAACTAAATGCTCAGGTAAATAGGGAATATTACATAATTAAATTCTTACATTTTATTCAATAGAAGGACCCAGATTTCAAAAGCTCAGAATATTCTGTTCTGCCTGAAATTTGCCAGCAAATTCTATTTGTGTTTACATGGCCATAGTTAAACACAGGATCCTAAACAAAACTAAGGAGGGTCCCATAAAACTTTGGGGAAGAACAAACAGAATGGGAGGATGATATTTTAAAATTCAAATCCTCTCTGCATTTCCCTGTAAGTTAACCTGTCTGCAATGCTCAGTGTCACACTTTGGGGCACAGAGTGATAGGTCATACTCCCCACCATGTCCAATTGAAAACCAAAACAAAATAGAATCACTGAAATACCATTTGCAGAGGGAAGTGGATAAATCCCTAGAGGGTCTGCAAATCTGGTTTTCCAGATAAGACACTTTGCCACATTTTCCTATCCTGTCCAACAGAGATAACCATATAGACAAGCTTTACAGAGCACTATGACACTGCTGGAGAAGGAATTACAAAATAGAGGATTATTGAGACCAGAGAGGGGACTCACGCTCCTACCAAGTGTTTGGGCCACATCTCTGAGTTGTCAATGGAATTTCTCATTTTGCCTGCACTGATGGTGGGAACACTCTTTGCGTTGAAAGTCCGGATACTTTCAAGAGAAATTTTGAAAAAAGCAAAATACTAAAATCAAGTAAATGGGACTGCAGTAAAAACCAGGTTTCAGAGCCTGCCCTGGGCAAAGGCCATGTGTCTCTGGCCAGCCGGGGTTAATAACAGCAGGAGGACAAGCTGTTGGTCCAACTCTGTCCTGAAAAACACTGGGCCAACGATAGCGTGCACGAGAGACCGAAAATAGTACAGCAGATGGTGAAATGCTGTCTGAAGGCAGGGATAGCCCAGCATTTTGGAGATGCTGTGTGGGTGAGTGACAGGCGAGAATTAGAAAGCACTTGCCTTGCCAGGGGGAGTGTTCCCAGAGAGATTCCTGCTCTTGGGTAGCAGGTGTGCAGCCACACAGGGGATCCCAGCAGGGACCGTCTATCCCAGCAGTGTTTGCAACTTCAGGAATCCCTATAATTTAGGTTTTCTCTTCAGGGATTACACAAAGTACTTGGAAAGTACTTCATGTTCCTTTATTTACTTCAGTGATTAAGGAAGCCACCTCTTGGCATAAAGCCTGACATGACAAAGGGTTTGGAAAGTGCCACAGCACATCCCCCCCTGCTGGGCCTTCACACATCTGGGTTAGGAGGTCCCACGCAGCTCAATACCCCCAGCTCGGGGGTAAAGCCATCCTGCTACTTTATGCAACACCTTGCAAAGGCAAATACACCTGCAGAGGTTTATTTGTGACTTCACAGACTTTGCGGATTGCCAAAGGGTCCTTTATTCACAACTGCAGGTTACAGGGAACCGGGAAGGACATTCCTCAGAACTCACACTGCCTGAGGAAATCCTGGGCAAGAACGGCCATTCTCAAACCATCCTGCACTAAATGAGGGGGAGGAGGAGAACTGACATACACTCGGCAGAGGAGGCTGACAGGCCACACATGCCAGTACTTCTGTCTGCTCTCTGCAAATCCAGCTGTGGTTTCTTCCAGTGACCCAAATCCCACAGCTGCACATTGCAGTGGCATCTGTTGGTCAGGGCAACTGTTTCTTTGTTAAATGGACAGTACTGCAGGATCTTGCTGTGCAGCAGGGAGCATCCCAGCTGAATCCAGGATGATTTGGGACACTTCCATCCATGTATCTCTGTTTGAAGCACACATACACAGCTGGTGCTCCAGTCCAAACTGACAGGTCTCT
The DNA here is from genome assembly GCA_013399895.1 of Serilophus lunatus. Taxonomy (NCBI): domain Eukaryota; kingdom Metazoa; phylum Chordata; class Aves; order Passeriformes; family Eurylaimidae; genus Serilophus; species Serilophus lunatus. Next base: position 1,465,641 of record VXBA01004031.1, read on the forward strand.
GTCATCCTGCTCTGTTCCCTCCCACTGCAGTGCTGGAAATTGCATTCCTGGCTGCCCAGAAGTTGAATCACAAACCTACAGACACTTCATTTCTTACAGGGCTTAAGGATGGCTGCCAGATGAGTCTGAGCCACACTGGAGGAGAATAAGCACAAACACTATATTAGGCATCATTTATTCGATGTGAAATTAAATTTTTTATATATATATGTATCATTGCCCATTAAGCCCCCAGGAGCACAGAACTGTTTCAGTAGGAGATGGGAAAGTCTCAGGACAGTGACAGTCCCCACCACTGGGATGAGATTTGCTTCTGGTCTACTTGCAGGATCCCTACTGCTGCTCAAGCAGTTGCTCTCAGAGTTGGATTTAGTATCACTTAGCAGTGGAAAATGTCTTTATTTAAAATAATATAATGGTAATACATAATGGGATAGAACTAAACCCCTGGGATTTATATGATTCATTTTATTTGCCTGTCCTGAACCCACAATGTTCTCAATTCATCCAAATTTGAGATATGTAACATCACTTTTTCCTTTTTCATTCTCTGTGAACACAGAGCTCCAGAATTTTACTCCTATTTCAAAGGAGGGGGGAGGTGAGGTGAAGAATGTGGAAACCTATTTCTTTGCAAGGAAATATTATTAACCATTTTCATTGACCTGCACAGTCTGACCCAAGCCACAACCACTGTGTGGTTTCCCTTGGAAAACCCTGCAACATACATTTTAATACACAGCTTTAAGCCCTCAGCAGAGGAGGTGCACAGGGAGGCTGCAGCACTCACACTGTTATTTGAAGAGCATGTTCTTTCAGCACTTTTTCTGGCTGAGCTATGTTTAGCCTGGATGTATTCCCCAAACCAGCTCTTTGCCCAGCTGCAAGGCAGAGCAGAAGTGAGAACAGGCAGTGGTGCTGCTCACACTGACATTGCCACTGAACAAAGCACTCGTCCAACTACAGCCTCGGAACATGTCTTTGGCTGAATTATCAGTTGTACTTTTGCCACTCCAGGGACTAAATATTGTAATTCTGTTACAAACAGGACAGGTCCACTATGTAGCAGCTCTGTGAAACCACGGTATATTAAAACTATTGTGTTACGTCAGTCCTGCAGGGTCCCACAACATCCCCCGAGAGTTCTATTGAGAGAGGTATGAAAGCAAAAGCCTCCTGAAGGTGATGGAGGGCTGCTCAGCACCTGCACTGAGCTTTGCAGGAGGCCTTTGAGCTGAGGCAAGCTCTGCTCCCAGCCAGGCCTGGCCTTTCTTCCTCATCTTGGGAAAACCAGGAGCCCAAGGGTCAAATGCAGCAGGGCTTTCACAGGTAGTGAAAACAGTGGTTACTGTAAAGCCTTCTCCCTGTGAATCCTCTCCCATAATTAGATCTGGCTCTGGGAGTGTATTTCAGCCCACACAGTGCTTATCACTAACAGCACGATGCAGGACAGGACGTGGCCATTCAGGGACACTGGGTGATGACACCTGGGTCGTGCTGGGTGAGGATGTGGAGTTTATTCCAACTGAAATGTAACCTCCTTATTGCAGGGCTTATATCACAGATATTACAATGATGGAGAACTGTAGTTGCCTGGGAGAAGAGTGACAACATAATTAACTGAACTTGTGCTGATTCACAGCCTTGAAAATCCAGACAGAACTAAAGGCCAAACAAATTAGTAACACATGTAATTATGGCAGCATATACAGCCTGTGTGTTTATCTGCAGTTCTCTTATTTGGATGCAAAAAACAGCTCATGAGGGAACATAAACACAAATATTGGTCAATTTTAAAGCTTGCAACTCACAGTATTTACCATACCAACTCACCCTTCTCATACTGCTCTTAGCTCCTTACTAGTAGAGAATGGCAGCAACTGCTCTTCGGATGATACTCTTGGATGCTCCAAGGGCTGGAGCACCTTTGCTGCAGTGTCAGGATACAGCTGGGGGTGTTCAGCTCAGCCTGGGGAAGAGGAGGCTCCAGGGACACATTATTGTGACCTTCCAGTACTTAAAGGGGGCTTATAAAAAACGAGGCAGAGCCACCTTTTACACAGGAAGTTAGTGAGAGGTCAAGGGGGAACAGTTTAAAACTGAAGGAAGGTGAGTTTAGATATAAAAAAGCAGATTTTTACAGTGAGGGGGGTAAAACATCAACAAGTTACTCAGAGAGGTGGTGGATGTCCCATCCCTGGAAACATTCAAGGTTGGGTTGGAGAGGGCTCTGAGCAACCTCATCTATTTGAAGATGTCTCTGCTCATTGCAAGGGGGGTGGAGAGGATGAACCTTTAAAAGTCCCAACTCAAAGTGTTCTATGACTTTCCCATTATGGGAAATGGTGGCACATCAGTCAGCTCATGCTTTTTACATGCTCCAGAATTACCTTGGGGTAAAAACAAGTTTGTGTCTCAGTGTCTGCCTTCTAATTCTGTACAGACAGTAAAAGAGAAGTCCCTCCTACCATGGATTTACTACTACCCATAATTGTACATGGCAAGCAGCACTGCAGTGCCACGGTGCAGTGCGTGGGTGACTCAAAGCCCTGGCACACGTCCTCTTCACAGCTACTTATAGGAAGGATGAAAATAAACTTCTTGATGAATCGAACATGATGTTCTGGTAACAGAGATGCCAATTTAAGAGGCAGAGCCTTTGCCTCCTGATGGGCAGCAGACACAGGCAGCTTCATGAGAAGCAAGCACAGGGCACTCCCATTTCTCCTCCCTTTGCCTGGAGCTCTCCTGTGAGAGAATTCCTCCCCATCACCTCCCTCCCCAACTCATCTGCAAAACCACCTGACACAAGAGACAATCAATGCAATTGCTGCTGCCTGCAGCTCATTTACTGATGCCGGGATTGATTGCTCACTTGTCACTCCAGAGTCCACAGGTACATGCACATGTCCAAGTCTACCCAGCTCAGTACTCCCTTTGGAGAAAGTCGTCAGAATCACATGGATCTAACTAAAAGCAGAAACAGAATTCCTTAGTATGTCTTTCTGCTTCAGCTACCTATCCAAAAGAAATTCAGTTTTGTGACAATCATGCGTACAGATACTGTGCAACAGATTCTATGCAAAAATCTTTTTGAGAAACAGAGGAACATATTTTGGGGACAGTTTAAAGACACACAGACTTAAGAACCTGAGCTGGTTTTCACTGGATTCTGCTGAACACTTGCCAGGCAGGTGAGAATGCAACCAATAAGAAGAGCTAGAAAGGAAGGACTGTCTGAGGTGTGGGAAGTCAGCATAGCCCCATATGCACACAGGTGGGCCGTACCTATTCCACATTTGTCTCTCATCAGCCATTCTGTGCCCATACCTGCAAACCCTCAGCTTGCTGTGGCTTTGCTAGGATGCAGTTCCCACAAGAGACAAAGCAGACACTGCTGAGGGTGAGGACAGAGAACTTGGCAGCACCTCCTGCTCGTGGGGCATACTGATGCATTGCCCATCTGACAGCAGACCCTGGGTCCTGGTGACACGTAAATCCTCAGACTCTTGAGGATTCAGTCACCTGTAACAGTCTAATATTACCAACCTTGGCATAATGCCAGTCCCACTCCCTTAAATGTGAGCGAGGCAATCTGGCTGTGTGAAGTAAATATTGATCTACTGATCAGCAGTCAAGGCACATGTGGGAGTCACTGGGCTCACAAACATGTGACCTTGCCCCGGAGGGGACGAGCAATTTGTGGTTTTCCCCTTGACTCTGACCCCAGCGTCTGCAATTGTGCACATGCCAAACATGCTGGTTATCACGGGGAAGGGCTGCAGCCCTTCAAACCCCACCAAACCCACCGTGCCCTGCCACCCACTGAGCGTAGGGCAGCACCCTCCTCTTACCCCTGAGCAGCCTGTTTTGCTACAATTATACACCACACATGTTCATCAAGAGAAAAACCCACGGATTTCCTGCCCCTCTGAGAGCCAGCGTGGAGCCCTCACCAACGTCACAGGCTTCCCATGTGCACATTGCACAGAGAAAACAAATACCTGATGGCCATGTGCAAGCTCTGAGCTCTGAGGGGGTGCTTTGAGACCAACCATCCACATGGCTGTAGCTGCAGGGTGTTCCCGGAGTGAACCACAGGTGACTGAGGTCCGCCTGCTCCTCTCACCCACAGCAGTAACACTGCAGGGGACACAGGAGCAAGCAAAGTCCTTGGCCTCAGAGATGGCAATATATACATTTATCTAGTTATCTTTCTGGGCCCAAATTACTGCAAAAAATGTTGGAAAGGTAGTCTGAAAACATACCCAGAACACCTCCAACCTTCAAACAGCTAAAGAACACCTGGTGCTTAGACAAAGCAATAATAACACAGAACCTTTATAATTTTTCTGAACTTAAGGAATAGCCACACATGCAGTGTTGTGTGTCCATCCCCTTTTACTTTCACACACTTAGAGTGACTATTTTAGCAAAGATGCTCTGAACATGAGACAATGACAATACCAGTAACACTGGGGTGGATCTGGACAGAAGTAGGATTTGCCATAGAGTTACTTGAGAGTTTTCAAGAAAGTTTCAAGACCTTCCCAAAAACGGCTGGCCCTGCAGAGGTGCTCAGAGGGAGCACTCCTGTCTCAGCAGATAGCACAAAACTAGTCAAGCTTAGATTTTAATAACATATAAGAGCACAACAGCATTAATTGGATGTTTTTCCCAGAAACAAGAAATAGGTACCAAAATCAACTGAAAGGAAATCATTACTGTGACACAACAAGAGTGGTGGGCTATGTGATTGCTCCCCATGGAGCCTACAGTCACCTCACTGAGGTGAGTCCATGTGGGTCTGTGTGAATCCTTAGGTCAATAACAGCAGAAATGGAAAGCACAGGACTTATCCAGCCATGGCCACATCTGTGTTGCTGCAGTGCTGGAGTCTCTTGCCCACCACAGACCCTCAGTGGCTCCTGCAGAGCTGCCAAGCAGCACCACAGCCAGGCTGGGGCGCAGGGAGCCCTGGAACCACCCACACTGAGGTGCAGGGACTGTGCTGGACCCACAGGCAATGAGCCAGGCCTCTGTTTCCAAATGGCTTGCACCTGTGCAATACAAAACCCTTTCTTTGCAAAACCTGTGGAGAACATCGAGGGGTCGGGGTCGGCTTTTAGCCTTCACAAAGGCTCTGTGATGGCACTGCCTCCTTAATCCCTCTGGGATCACTCACTGGTAATTGTTACTCAGCTGGAGTTTGCTTCCATTAAACATGAGATTTGAGCATCCCCTCTCAGACTCTGTCTCTGAGTCCGTGGTCCCCGGCCTGTGCTCCCCAGCCGTGGTGTGAGGGCAGGCGGCCGCCATTTCCCCAGGCCGGGTGTTCCCAAGGTTTCCAAGGCCACAGCGCTGGCTCTTCACAGGGACAGTCGGTCCCTTCCATGGAAACACCCTGAGAACAGTGTGCAGGTGTGTTTCTGGCTCTGCCACAGGTAGGATTTCATATTTTAACAGCTTCAGAGAGAATGCACAATAAATATCCAAAGTAGAGCACTTGTTGCTCGGAGCCTCGCAGCTCCCAGAGAACAGCTCACCCAGGCAGAGGCACAAACTCGTGTGAAACAGTTTCTCACATAAAAGCTGCCTTCAGGAGAGATGTGTAACTTTGACAGGGGTAACCTGTGGCTTCACCTGAGCCCCGCTGAGCCACTGCCCTGCCAGGAGCCCTTAGAAACATTCCCGGCTGCAGGCGAGTTCTGAGGGCAGTCAGTGGTGTCAGAGGGGCTGAAACCCCTTCTGAGGAAACAAAGTGCATCTTAAGGGGGTGAAGTTCCCTCGTCCGTCCCCCCAAAGCAGCTGAGCAGCTCGGGCAGGATGGGCTCTGCTCTCACAGTGAGCACCCGCAGCAGCCACTCCTTTCTTGCTCTGAGGGGTGATCAGACAAGGCAGGGAGTTCACTCCCTGTGCCCACGCTCCCCCCAGGCACAGAAAAGCCCCTGCAGAAAGGGTCTCTCGTGCCCTGATTCTCTCCAGCTCAGCTCAGGGGGATGTGTGGATGTGTTTGACCCCCAGAATAGCCCTTGGTGGGACATCTAGAGTCCTCCACTGACTCCCCCTTTGCTGCAAGCTCAGCCACCCCACAGCACAGAAAGGAACTGAAAGTTGTGTCTGGGCAGAAAGAGGCTTCTCCTGAACAGAAAAAATAACAGATAGACAAAAAAAATGTCTCTGGACTTTGGTAACAACATGTCAGGGGTTGTTGCCACTTCTCCCTTGATCATGACTCTGGCTTTTATGTGGTGTTTTCAGTCTACTCCCAGCTTCCCAAAATCCTGTTAAAATTTCGATTTGAAGCAAAATCCACCTCTAGTTTTGTGAGAGTGACACAAAGTTTGGAAGTGTGGTCCACATCTCTGAAAAACTCAGGGAAAATACCTGCAATACCCTCATGGACACACGCCTGTGTCTGCCTGCCCCTTTTCCTTCTGCTGTAGATAAAGCTGAGGGTCTGCTCAGAAATTTGAGCACTTATATTTTGTTTATCAAAGTCAAAAGTGAAATAGGACTTTAAATGTCAACCATCCTACATATTTTATCTATCTGTATATATATACAGAGCATTCATATAAATATGCATTCTCCTACTGCTTTAATCATTTCCATTAGGCTTTTAATCTCCCAGTTTAACAAAATCTGATGTACAGATTCAGGAAAATCTATCAGTCTTGCCTGGCAGGGCTGTAATTAAGAATGGCTAAGCAAGAGGCATGGGAGGAGCAGGTTGGGTGGACCTTTCATTTGCAGATAAGCTCTTTGAGTAAGTCATTCTTCCCTGATTTATGTTATAAAATGCACTTTAATCTGTTCCACACAAAACCTAGCCAGAGTTGTATCTTTTCTGAGACAAACAGGGGAACTAGTGAGGAGGGAGAAGTCCAAGGCTAACAGGAATTAAAAATTGCAAAAATTATTTACATTCTTTAGTAAGATATTTCAGCATCATTCCTGTTTCCGTTTGGATTATTGCAACTTCCAGTAGTGGAGGATCTGGTTTATTACTCCAAACAGTACACAGAGGCCAGGAGAAAAACTTTAGGGGATACAAAGTGTTAGGGAGAAAGAACAAGAATCAGGTTGGGGTGTTTCTAAGCACAAGAGCTCATAACCCAAGTTTTCTGCCCGTGTGAATTTGGTGTAGCAGTTGAAGCACATTCATGTTGCTGAAGATTAGAGTTTTCCCAGTGGTCTCAGGGAAATTAATTGAAAAAGGGTAAGGAGTTGTTGGTGTGATAACAGGACTACAAATTTGATTTGAAAGGTATATTGGGTAAGGCTTACAAAAGGAGAATTAGAATCAGATACTCTTAGAAGTTCCTTTACAGTCTGTTAACAGTTACTGCATTTTTCCACCTCTTGTGTATTTGATAATAATTTATTTCCTATACACAGTAGAGGAATAACTGCTGCAGCAGTTTGCAGGGTGGTCCCTGCTCTGGGCGTTTCTTTGTCTCTGTAACTTCATCTCCGGCTTGGCAACATCTGCTGGGAGCAGGGGATGAGAATCCTTAACCCTGCCAGAGCACAGGCCAGAAAGCAGCTGAAACTCTTCCCAATCTGCTTGCTGGATTATTGCATGAAAACCAGCAAATGCAGCGTGTGTTTGTGTGTGTGTGTGTGTGTGTGTGGCTGTGAGTGTGTGACTGTGAGTGTGTGTGACTGTGAGTGTGTGTGTGTGTGTGTGTGTGAGTGTGTGTGTGTGTGAGTGTGTGTGTGCCTGCGGGAGGGTCCCTGTACCTGAGATCCTCTGCAGATCCTGGCAGTGTCTCGTGGGGAACTCTCATTTAGTATGCGGAATAAAATCACTGTGCCACCGATCATATGATTGGAAGACTCAATCCTGAGGCAGCACTACTGAAAAGGGGAGGTGAAACCAAGACATTCTGTTCAGACAGCGCGAGGCTGAGAGCAGCACACGAGCTGCATCCAGCAGGCACAGCACAGCTCCGTGTGTAGTCGGGGACCCACAGGAAAGCTGATTCCTGGCCACTCTGCATTTGGTCAGGATGCACCGCTGGTGTTACTAGAGAAAAGGAAATCTGCTGCTCTGTGTGATTAAATGGGAAGGCAGGGATAGCTACAGAAGATCACTGTGCAACTCATTTGATAACCACCCCCTCGGGGGTGAATTCTATCCTTGGAGACCACTGGTTCCAACTGCCTGTCTGGGAAGTGCGATGGAAAGGATGCGCGTTCCGAGGAAGCCTTTCACTGACAGCACAGCAAACTAGAGAAGAACTTTTAACCTGCATTGCTGGCATTTGGGAAGATAGCATAAGAAAGAATTCTGGTGCCAGGATTCTTTTTTTTTTTTTTTTTCTTCACAAGTCCTGGGGAGAGATTTTGTAGTCCTTTCTGAGGAAAACACCAACCAGAACTCACAATACTGCAGACTTTCCAAAGATCAGGCATGGTACAAAATGTGATTTTGGTGTTTTTCCGCAGGCGACTCAGCCAAAGACCTGCTGTTGAGGAGCTAGAAAGAAGGAATATACTTAAACGTGAGTATTTCTTTTCTCTAAAGTATTTAAGATATGTTAGTTGAAATCACTCATTGCATTTCCAGAACATATTGTTTTTAAATAGATTCATTCATTTGCTGGGATTATTTTCCGCTCCTAAAATTTAAATTTTTCACAAAGACGTGCAATGTAGGACAGAAAAGAGCTGTTCAGACTCAGGCTTTCCAGTAACCTCCAGTCTGATTACACTGTCATGGGTGTCCAAGAGGGGAATACAATCCCCTCAGTGCCATGAGAATTGGACTGACATTTCTCAAGACATGGATTGTCAAGGCAAACCACACACTGGGTACCACTGAGGCTACAGTGGAAGGGGGAACATCCTTACAGAGGTGGTTTTCTCCTAAAATACATTTGTATGTCACTGGAGGTCTCCCCAAAGCCAAATCAAAGCTCATTCTGAGGTATCAGAGTTCCTAGGGGATGGGCCCAGGCCTGTTGCAGAGGCTGCCACATGGGAGTGTTCCCAGCATCTCTCAAATTCCCAAGGCAAAACTTGGAACTCTTCCTAAAGGCTGGTGTTCTGACCAGGGGATCAAACAAGTGCTGAACATAATCCCTTTCCTTACTGGGAATCCTCTAAGTTTTGGGAAGGTGAGAGAGAGCTTTGAAATTGTCTCAGACATGAGAAAGGCAAGGGTCCATTTGCCTGAAGGAAAATGTTATTGTTCCTTGTATTTTCATGGTCTATTTAGTGTTGAAAGACAAAAACCAGAATGATGTGAACTACAGTTTCTCACTAAATCAGCATAAATCTGTCAAACAAGCAATGCTATCTCTGCTATTTAACTTATATTTAATCATGGGATTGTAATTTGCTGGGGGAAAAAGTTATTTCATTGTCTCAAAACTTTCTTGGTGATTCCTAGAAAAAAACTTTATGCTCTTGCCATGGAGGTTATTGGGGATTTCATTTCAATTTTAACACAAAGGAATTGCATAGTCAACATATTTTCAGCGGTATTTTCTCTCCTCTTCCAATGCATAGATCACACACAGTAAGATGAGCTTTTTTACCACGTGCATTGCTCCACAAGAAAGGGATCCTTCCTTGTAAAATGAGGGATGAACGTGGCCAAACTTTACTTGTCATCCACCACAGGTGGCAAGAAAGTGCTGTAACCCAAAATTCTGAAAGATGCTGGGTCAGATTTTCAAGAGTCAATAACCAAGACCTCTGAAAATCTGTTTCTTTGTTTCTTTCCTGGCTAAGGAAGGGCTGATCTCTGCTGAAAAATCTGTTCCTTTATGTTTACTTTTTGAAATGTGCTGGTTACATCCTTCATCTGGGTTAAACTGACCAGCTTTAATAATAAAAAAGTTTGAATACATTCATATAATGAGCTTAGAGAGAGATAAAGCAGAAAGAAGATAAAGCAGAATTAAAGATAGTTCCTGAATGCCAGCTAAACATACTGGGCTAGATTTGTATCTCATTTAAAGAGCTTCCAGCATGGAGCAAATTTATTGACTTCTGTTGGGTTGCTCAGGCTTTACACAGGTCCAGTTTAGATCAGAACCTCTTCATTTTATTTACCTTTGCCATTATATAAAAAGCTGAGCAGCCTGTGAAGAGCTACAGTCACCATGTAGCTGTGCCAGGTGTAAACTTAAACAGCTGGACAGGTGCAACAACTCTGGTCTGCTTTGAGTGAACTTAGAAATTAGTAAAGTCTCCTTTTATTAATAGAGATTTTTGTTATGGACTTGAAATTAGCTTTTAAAGTAGACTTTAATAGCATTCTTGGTCTGGATTTTATTCAAAACCCTCTGGGTTGAGTGTGAACTGCAAAGCTATAGCACTACAGGTGCCCTCCAGTGAAATCACCACAACCTCTTCTAGGTGGAAAGGTTTGTACAATTTTAAGTTTGAAGGTTCCCAACATCTCTGATGTTCATAATTCACACTGCTGACAGAAACAATGCTACTCCCAAATCTCTGTTAAGGACTCATAATTCACATTTGTACAGTTCTGGCAAAGAAGGCATGTACAATGTGCTTCTCTAAGTGCAACTACTGTTATTTGAAAGCAAATCTCAGCAAGATTTCAAAAAGTCTTAACCTCCCTTAGGGAGATGTTTCTGAGATGAATACATAAAAAGCAAACTTAAAGCCAGCACTTTATTACAATTTTGTAAATCTTCCAAGTCCTTTAACTACAGAAAAAGTTCTGATTTACCACCAAGAATGAAAAGCTTGAACTAAAATCATGAGCCAGGTGTCAATGTGTCCTTCCTGTACTCAACACAGAGCTGAATTTCACATTCAAGGAGGCATCTCTTGAACCACACTGAACAATCCCTGTTTCATGCTTAACTCAAGAAATTGTTTTAGTGTCACGCAGAGCTGAGAGTTCCCTGAAGCAGTGAATGAATTACAGCTCTGCACAGGCTCCCTCAGAACTGGGAGCATTTCTCTGCTGAGACTTATCAAACCAGCCCCCAGTAGTGAATGGATTTGTGTGGGCAGAGTGATGGGGATGGGAAAAGCCTCTCTGGTTTGTCTCAGTAATAATGCCTGTGTTCTAAAATGCCCTTGCCAGCATTTCCTATCAAATGTTTTTTTTTAAAAAAAAGACCTGGTTTTTTTGTTTCTTGGAGCTGGGAATAAGCACTGAACCTGAATGAATGTCTAACAGAAATGGGTCACTACACGTTGAGTATTTTTGGAAAAGCTTTTTTTTAATCAGAAATGTGTAGTTTTGGCTTTTCTTTAGGAATTAGAATCCTAGAATCACAGAATGGTTTGGTTAGAAGGGACCTTAAAGATCAGCTCGTTCCACGCCCCTGCCAAGGGCAGGGACACCTCCCACTGTCCCAGGTTGCTCCAACCTGGCCTTGGACACTTCCAGGGATGGGGCAGCCACAGCCTCTCTGGGCAATTGTCTCACTGCATATCACATCATATCTTAGAAAGGCACTACACCACAGAAAATTCTCTTTTTTGTAATAATAATAATAATAAAGGGAATGTCTACTCCAGAAAGAGTGAGTTAAAGCTGAATGAATAACCTCTTGCAGCTATCTCTATATCTAAGAATATCCTCTACATTTTAAAGCCTGTTCTCTTTTTAAACATTCCAGACTGAAATAGCTGCTCATCCCTGACACAGCAGTAATTTTAGCTGACCTGTTCTCTTTATATTTGGGCCTTGCCACTGAACTGTAATACAGCACATTATTGCAGCGTTTTAAATTCATTTGATTTACATTTCTACTCTAGCCAGTTGTAGCTATGCACTACTATGTTACTTTAAATAGATACTTAGGATTCCATTTCAGTGTAATCTAATGAGCATAAAAATCCGGGAGGAGAACGCTTCATTATTAAAAATATCTTTTTGGAAATTCATCTGCAGTGCTGGTGGGTGTTTGAGGCATATCAGAAATCACGTGTTTGCTGTAACACTGGAAATATCTAATGCATGTGGTGTAATAAAATCCACAGGAGTATCTAGAGAATCCCAGAATGGTTAAAACCTTTTCTCTGGGTCTGTAGCTTTGTTCAGGTCATGGGCTCATGCCTTAATTTAGTAACAGATAGTACTGGAAATAGAAATGCCATTAACTTGTTTCCTAGGGCAGGGGACGTATTTCCCAGTGTTACAGCATTGCAGCCTATTTTTAGAGCCAGTGTGTAGGAGTTCTCACGGCTTGAATGTTAATAGGCACAACACACAAAGCCAGGCTGGCTTAGGGTGGAGGGAACACTCCAAGGAAGCCCCAGGAGGATCAAGAGGCTCCAATGGCAGGAGCAGCAGGGAAAGCAGAACGTGCAGGTCCCAGCCAAGTGCTGCAGCATTGCCCCCACAACGATGGAGCCTGAGAAAACGTGAGGGACAGGACACACTTTCCTTGGAGCTGCTGCAATGAGTCTCCTCAGCATCCAACAGCACTGAATGCCTGCAGCAATATGGAGAGTAAAAAAGGATCATTAATCAACTATGGGATATTTTGATTTTCCTTCTCAAGTTTATACGAGGGGAGAGTTGGTGTGGCTGTTGTTTGATTAAATCTCCCTGGAGCTGCAGGTCAGAGCACAGGAAAGCTGACACTGGAAGCAGTGCCTTGTCCTTACAGAGAGGTAACTCCATGTTGTGATACAGAACTGAGACATGCACTGAGTTCACACGACACACAACTACGAACCAGCTCCTGATTCTTCTGTGCTTTTTATTTTCTGGAACTTGGGAAACCAACCGAAATTCCTCATGAGGAAAGTCACCTTTTTCTTTATATTCTCCGCAGAACGAAATGATCAAACGGAACAGGAAGAAAGAAGGGAAATCAAACAGAGACTGACAAGAAAGGTAAAATCTTGCAATATCTGCTACTGGCTTTTAGAAATTTAGCAGAGCTACTGTGACAACAACCAGTCATAGAGGCCATTGTTACAGAACATCCCAAAATATGTGTCCTCCTCAGCAGTGCCTGAGAGTGTCTACTAATATTAATTAAATTACCTACCTTAGCCCCATGAGACTTAGAATATTTAGAGACTTAGAATACTTACATATAAACTGTAAGTTAAAAAATGGGTATTTGCTTGCACACTCTTATTCTTGGAGCAGCCACTGGCAGAGCTGAGTCCCTGCTGAGCCCCAGGTGTGCTCCCAAGGAACAGTCCTCTTTGCATTTAAAGCACTCTCAGAATCAGAATTAGATCTTGTTGTCCTGTTCCCAGGAATCCCTACTGGAATTATAAACCAAACATTATTTAACTTGTTAAAGCCAAACTGAAATTCTTACAGTGGGTCCAGTCACAAGAATCTCACACAGACAATGTGCCTCTGCCTGTAGAACACCCCAGCATCATCAGAGAGGTCATAACAAATCCACCAGGAGTCCTTTATAGTTTGCAAATGCATTTGATCAGTATCCAGGTTAAAATACTTTCTTCTCTTCTCCATTCTAAATGCACTGTGCTGTAGCCCACAGCTCCATTTAAACTGTTACTACTCTGCTCAAATGATCAGTATTCCCCTGGAATTTCCAAGGGTTGGGTGGTTTTCCATACACATAAATGCTCAGTAAGCTGAGAAGAAAAGCTAAGAGAATATTGCATATTTTACTGGTATGTTTGTTATTAATCTTGGTTTTATTTTACAAAACTACTGAAAACAGCTTAACCAGAGACCTACAGTTGATGAACTGAGAGACAGAAAAATCCTGATTCGATTCAGTGATTATGTGGAAGTGGCAAAAGCACAGGACTATGACAGGAGAGCAGACAAACCATGGACACGACTCTCAGCAGCAGACAAGGTACTGACAGAACTAAAACCACAAAGAACGGCTTTCTCCTTGCTTTGTAATGATACATCACACTCTGCAAAGACATTGGACCTCCATTATGTTTTATGCTGAAATCACACTGACCAATTCATACTGTCAGAAGAAACGCTCCTTATAAAAATGCATATTTTGTACTGTGAATATACCCAGCCCATCCTGAAAGGTGGACACCATCACTGGGCTCCAACTCAAACCCATTTCCAGTCAATGTAATACCAACCTTTATTCTCAGACTGGAAGTTTTGTCCCACACATGCAAATATTGTGCTTCATTTCCCCTCCTTTCCAATGAATGCTCCAGGAGTCACTTGACCCACATTCTCAGGAGCAGAACCAAACACTCACTTTTTTCCATCACATACTTGCCACTGTTCTGATTTACATCCCAATTCTGATTTACATCCCAATTTAACTGTCCCACTTAGATCTTTGAGCAGCAAGAGCAGCTCAGCATGATCCCAGCTAGAACTGCTGCTGAGTAACTCAGGAGCAGGATGCTGAGATTTACTGGAAAATGGCAAACACAGGACTGTTACTTATGGCTTTGTGCTGAGATGTGGGGACCAAACACCTCAGTCTCCATCCCAGTGTCTCCCCAGTAAAAAAACCAAATGGGTTTAGTGGACTCACATGGAAAAGGAACAGTTCTCCCATCCTCACTAAAATGGTGAATAAGCTCTTTTGTAGTAATTGATGGAATAATGACTTTGTATTTCGTAGTTGGCTTTTATTAGAATTAGGCTTTTCCTAGTTTCAATAACCAAGGCCAAGTTTATAAGCAAAAAAAGTGATCAACTGCATGTGGTGGGGACTCATATCAGGGAGTCGGGGTCAGGAGCTGGACCACTGAATTTGGGACTGAAAAACCGATCAACGTCTTGGCAACTGCTCTTATCTTCAATAAATTTTAACTGGAATCTTATTAAATGTGAGACAGGAAGCCCTGAGGTGTTATTGTGTGAGAATTGCTTCGAGACAGCAGTGGCCCTGTCAGCAATCAATAATGAATGACAAGTACTGTGTCACCAATCCATATAACCTAAATATTCAGGGTCTGGCAGCACAGTGGGCTCTGCTAGAACCCAATACCTGGTATTTCTACCCTAGAAAACTCTTCTGCTCTGCAAGTCTGGCATTTTGCAATACTCACCAATACAGATTTTTTTGTTAATGTTCTATTTTCAATTCTAGGCAGCAATTCGGAAAGAGCTGAATGAATACAAGAGCAATGAAATGGAGGTACATGCATCAAGCAAACATTTGACAAGGTCAGTTTTCCAGTTATTTATTTCCATTGCCTGCTAAAACCAGTCTGCTTGAGACCTGAATCTATGGATTTTACTCTTGCATGCTGGATGTGGGAGAAGAACATGCAAAATAAAGGGAAGTCTTTCTCTTCCTTTTCAGGACCTGCCTTTTCTAAGTTTTTGGGGGGCTTTTGTTAGCACATACCCAGAAGCCTGCAGACCTTCTCCAGACCATCCCTCAGCCAGCTTTGCTTGCACCAAAGACTCAAAATATAGGGCAAGAAATAAAATGTAGGATGAAATTTAGAAAACAGTATTATTTTTTTAATGTAGAACCACAACTTAATACACTATATAAAGATATCTAAATTAAATATACTTGAGCCTGCAACCTTATCACAAACACTGAATCTTCCCTGCTGAGAAATACACAATTCTACCCACAGTAACAAACCACACCCCATATGCCCATGGGTAATGCTTTTGTTCTAATTGGATTTGTTCTAATGGATTCAGCCTGGGGATTTCAGGATCCCCTGTCAGCCCAGTTGGAAGCAATGCAACCCCCCAGGTGACTTCCTGGCAGTCAGGGCAGGAGAGGGAACAGGTTGGGAGTGTTGTCACTAGCTGTGTGCCAGTGTGAACCTGGGCAGGGCAGTGCTTGCAAGGAAAACATTCATTTCCCCTTTTTAAGGGGAGGAGAACCATGAGAGAGGCTGATTCCACAGCCATTGATATTTGCAAAAAGACCTTATCAGAGAAAAATGGAAATCACAGTTATTTCCCACAATTCCTAATAGGCCCACTGGTTCCTAAAACATGATTTAGGAGTTGCTGGGAGCACAAGAAGGCTCTTGCTGTGCCTGTGGGCATTCTCAGGTAGATTTTAGCAGTGCTTGTTGCTAAAATAAGTTGCCTGACACTGTCCTAAGGTGGTGTGCAGCCCTCCTTCCAATGCTTAGTCCTGAACTCCCAATGAATTCCAGCTGAACTGAGCTTGGGATGGTCACTTGGGATGGTGTAGGCAAACACCAGCTGTAAATGCCAGGTACATTGCTGCAAGTGCTGGATTGATACAATTCCAGATTGTTCATGCAGTTTAGGGTCCTTTTAACATGACGGGACCTCAGACTCAATGTTTAGGGCAAAACATCATCACTGCACTGATGGAATGAAACATGGGAAGGGAAAGGGGGATGGCTGCAGTTTCAGTCTGAGAGTGAGATACACGTTCTCTAATTGAAGCTACTTGGGGAGTTCAAGTAGATGATAATGATAGATTTTGAAATTTGTTCAGGATATTAGGAGTAAACAGGCTCACAATTTATAATTAGTGCTAAGGCATTTCAAATGATTGGGACTTTAATTACCTATCTCAGCCTAAAGAACAGCCTCTGTAGAGCAAGAGGATATTTATTCCAGACTCACAACAGCAGCTCCTCACGCTTTACAAACCATCAGACCAACACTTTAACTCCATAAAAGAACAAGATCACTGCACAATAAAGAATGTTGCTACCAATGACAAACTGTGGCTTCATTTACTAAAAGGAAAAAAAAAACACAAACCTTCAAATCAGCTCCACACCTGTATTTACATTTTCACTCCCAAGTAACTGTACACAAGTTAAGCTGGGCCCTGAGGATTGTGACTGCACTAGAGTCCTGGCACATGTTGGGAAAGGTACTGGGGCAAATTAAGACTTAGAGGTGCCAATGTTCTTCAATCTTGCTACTGTACCTTTAGACAGAATGAGTAGTTTTGTGGGCCTCTTACAATTTTGCTAATCTAACAAAGAATTCCATTATTCTTGGCGTTTTATTTCGAAGTGGTTTGAAAGATGTCTCTCTTCTCTCCTAGATTCCACAGGCCATAGAAATTTTCTTCTGAGAAGAATCTGTCTTTACTTTTTGATATTGCTGCTGAACACACATCAGGGAATATCTAAGTCTTTCCCTAGAGTTCAGTGCAGGATCCCTTGATGTTGGTGGAAGGAAGGACTGTGCAGCTCTGAGGGCAGAGAGCCCAGCCCTGCCCTTCGCTCCGAAGGCACAAGAGCCACGGCCTGGAGTGGGATGAGCTGCTGACAAAGACTGAAGTAAAGCTACTTGGAAGAGCCTCCTACTCTCCTTTCACACTTGTTTGAAACTGTTTTGCAGCCTGTCTTGGAAAAGGAGATGTTGTGCATGTACAGGCTTTACCATTCCAAGGCCTCTGACATAATGGACATGACACACTGTCATCCAGTATTACGTTGACAAGACATTTTGAACTTACCACAATTAGTTTGTAAAACACTTAAGTTCATGTTCTAAAAACTAATTTAATGTATTATAATTTCATTCTTTTTTATATAATGTCTAACAGAATCACAGCTGCAAGCATTTTTGATTCCTGTTACTTTTGTTCTTTAATTAAATGACTACTTATTGCAGGAAATGAACACGTTTCCTAAAGCTCTTTTTTTTTCCCAGGGTCAGTTGGGAAGAGATTATTATGCACCAGATTATTTCAACATAGAGTCAACACAGAGTCTGCAAAAGGATGATCTCAACTAAGGTTTTCCATCCCATGGAATAGCAGAACATGATTCTCATCCTACACGAGTTGAGGCTCTGACCCTCTAAAGAATGACAATTAAATTCACTGTTATTGTCCCTAAAATTACTAACTTGGACAACCACAGGTAGAAATGTAACATTGCACTCCCATGTTTCTCAAACAAATGATTTTAATGCTTTTTTGACAGTAAGAAGAAAAAAGTTATTAAGCGCAAATAACAAAACAAATAGAACTGGTTGAGAAAAACGTGAAGTGAGACATTGCAATAATGCCTGACATGGAGAAGCATCTCAGAATTTACTCAAAATACTAGTAAGGAAATTCTTGGGAAAAAAGTAACGCAGTGATAGCTGGAAAACACAAGTGACAAGACAGGAACAAAATGGTGAATACAGTCACGAGACAAACATTTCTCTGCAAGTCTCTTCAGTGCTCTACCTTTAGGGAGTCATTCACTGTTAAAAACTTGAAAAAGGCATTCTTGGTCTTGTAGCTTCATTGAGATGATCTCCATGAAGTGTGAAAATAATAAAATCCAGGCTGGAAAATGGTTTGTACAGACTACAACTGAATTGCTGTGAGGTGGGGAACAGGCAGCACAGAGGAGTCAGTTCTCTGGGCTCAGGGTGGGGATGGAATCACACAGTTCTGCTCCTGTAGAAACTGCCAGTGAAGGAAGGAAGGTAAGAACACTACACTTAAAATATATGTCAGTAAGGACAATGAGAAGGAACTGAGTCCTCAGGGCAGGGGTGCTTTGTGGGAGCTGGTTGTCATTCTGTGAAGACTTAAATGACCCAACTAAAGGATCCAGAGATGTATTTTTTCCCACTTATTGCAATTTTTAACTTGCTGCCTTTTCACAAAAATATGTGACATTACAACTAGCCTTTTAGCTTGCTCCTCTATTTATCAATCATTTTAATTTTATTATTAATAACCAGTATTAATTCTTAACAACAACATAATGCTGGTCCAGATGGAATACACCAAAAGGCAAAACACAAAGGAGAGAAAAGTTCCTTCAGCAGAAGCAGCATTTCTAGTGTGAGGACTGTTCTGAGGTCGACTGTTAACCACAAACTAAACGTGGCTGATAGTTTATGAAGTAACATCCCTATTTAGCAGTGATATATAAATATATATATACACACACTTCCCTGGTAATAAACACTGTCCAAAACACATTAAAATGATTTTAAAAAATAAAAGAGAGGAAAATGTCTTAAACTCCAAGCAGTGCCCATGAGCTGTAGGACTGATGCACCTTAACCCTGCAGTAGCTGTGCAGGGACAGCTTTGCTCCTTCCCCCCACACTGCTCTGTCCTTCCATCCAAACCATTCCAGTCCTTGTTCTGCTCCTGTGGACACACAAGTGGTGTTTGGGCTCTGCCTGCATTCCCAGGGCCATGGATTGTGCTTGGGAATTCGATGGCACCGTGGAAGGCATGTTTAGCTCAGACAGGCTCTCCTTGTGCAGCTTCTTCCCAATGGAAAAAGGAAATCACAGTTCCTGTCACTAACTAAAAATAAAGCAGTTGTATTATTTTGCCAATGTGCTCTCAATGTGAGAAGAGAATTTGGGCCTTGCAGTGCACTTTTAAAAACGTTGTACAATTCAAAGAAAAATCCTGTTTCATGTAGATAAAATTCAATTAGATCAGTGGAAAGAAAAGTGCAGCATCTCATGAGGTCCATCTAGTGGAGATCCCAGTGAGCACAGGCTCAAAAGACCAAACCAAAGCGACACAATAACCAGAGACTCGGAAAAATCAGAAAAGCACTCACATAGATGTGATGAGTGGACCAGATTATTTAATGGCAAATTCAGCATAAAGATTTCCAGACAAAAAAGCCTCGTGTTTTTGAAATCCTTACATGAAATATTTGTTCAGCAGCTTTATCTGACTGACATGCATATTATTGATTTAAAGCAAAGTAGCAATGACATCAGTGTGAAAAAAGACAGACAATATGTATTTTTCTTGACTTGTTTAATACAACTATTTGCAACATAGTTCAAACACAAGTGTTTAGAGTGTTGTTTTCTCTTAGAAACTCCTACTGAAGTCTAACACCACGAACAGGACTGAGACCAAACCAGGTGATTCAATCCCTCGATAATATTTGCCTGCATTCTGGATCAGACAAAATGGGTATTCTTTGAATCTTCCCTTTGGGTCTGTATGTAAAGTGAAATTCAAAGTGATTTCTCTGAAAGTCAGTTGAACAACCTGTAGAAATTGTTAAAGACTTATTTAAAAGTAGCATGTGCCAAAAATAAAGTTATGCATTACATTTTAGCATATTCAGTGAAATAATTCCAAATCTCACAAAGAAGTGGAAAATTCTTACCCATAAAGGTTTTAATATTATCAACAAAAATATGCTTGCATTACAGGAGTTTCTTTGCGTGTAAAAGAAAAAAAAATTGTCCCATTTTCTATTGTAAAAGAGTGTTTATATTCACCTTGAATTTCAGGAAGGAATCTGCAAAGTGCCACCTCAGAATTCTGTCTTGGATCGAAACAAGGTCTGCAACCCCCTGCGAACGTTCCCCAGCTCCTCTTCTTGCTGTGCAAGAAACATTTCACTGAGCACATAGAGGAAGATTTTATTTAATGGACTGTACCCCTGGTGCACAGTATATACTCCTGTTAACATATCAAATGTGCTCCTTTTCCACATCAGCATTCCATGTATTGGGACTCAGAACTAAACCAGAACATTGACCTCTGCCTGTGGCTTTTATCACTCAGGTTTGAAGTATAACATGTCAGTGACACTTGGATTTCAAATTTCAGTAATTTACTGTTCAAAAAAGCAAAAAGGAAATGAAGAGGAGGACAAGATAATTTTAGTTACCGTTTCTTTTAGAAGTCTTTCTTGGAGTCCTTTTATGTCTTCTTTCAACAGATGCATCTGCAAAAAGAGACTGAATGCACCTGCTCTGCAGTTTCAAGCAAAGAGTTGCATCCCTAAATGTTTTACAACAGAAGAGATGCACGTGCACCCCTATGGAAAGGGATGTGTGTTTTAACTTTGCTCTTTCTGGGATGAATCACACCAGTAAACAAAGCTGCAGAATCCAGAATAAATCTTGATGACTGCACACACCTCCTAATGGGTGAAATCAAGGCCTGAAATGCTGAATATCATTAAATTATGGCACATTTTACAAAACAAACAAACTATAAAAATTCTTCTGAATCATTGCTACAAGACTGAGCATAAGGTTTTTCTTCAGAATAAAAAGGTCAGTATTGGTATCTGTCAGAGTACAACTGAAGAATGATTAAAACAAGAGTGACACAAATGTTTCTCGTACCTGTGAAGCAAAAACACGTTCTTCATAGTCAACAGAATGGTAGATATTCTTTTCAAATGAAGTTTTAAGAATCTGAATTCTAAAGAAATAAAAGGCAGTTTAAACAACTTTGCTAGGTACGAATTTCCCACACAGAGCACCATTATTTGTAGTTTAAAGTGTGGATATTCCCATCCTTGTTACTGCTGGAATAGCTCCTCAGGTATGTGGAGAAATGTAGATGGGGAATAATTACCTTTTTCCCTGTAATACGACATTTTAATCTGATGTTCTCCTCTTACCTACCATCTCTAATGGCAGAAATTGCACAGAAAGGAGCAGTTGGCCTCACAAATGAACAGACCACAAACCTCATCCCAGGATTAAGGAAGCCCACTAACCTCTGCTGTTCATTTTTCATGTATGTACTAAAAGTACTTGTCTGTTTATTCCAAAAGGTCTGCAAAGAAAAATATTAATAGATGCTAATCAATAGGAACTGATTTTCCAAACTAGAACTGACTAAATGTCTAAACTGAAAAAAATAACCCACAACCACAGACTCCACACAGTTACACAGGAGTTACACAATCCCCACAGCAGCTGGGAAAAAAGCCCCTTAAAGCACTAGAAGGAGTTTATTCTAGGAGGAAAAATTATGTAGGAATTCATGTAGTGAGTAAATACAGAAAAACACATAGTGACCAAGAGCACTGGTCAATCCTGACACCTTAAGTTCATTGTTTGCTATTTCACCCAACTTGAAGCAAAATAAGGGCTTTTAAAATCAAAGTTAAGGATCCAAAGTTAAAGATTATATGAATAATCTATGAAGTCCACGAGAATTCACTTTTCCCCACGATCAAGCAATGAAAATACACACCGAGAATTCTTTTTCCATGTTTTTCAGGCACTGAGAATCCTTTTCAAAATTCTCAAGTTGCTCAGTGAGAGTAAAATGAAATTTCTCCAGATGCTTCATCCTACCAAGACAAAACAGGTTACTTCTAGAAGGTATACATTGCATTTTAAGGATGTTTTAAAACATCTTTCATTACTGACCTGCATTCATGAAGTTGATAACTCATTGCTGTCAAATGCTGATGGGCAGCTTTTAATGTTTGCTTATTAAAATTATCCATTTTTCGTGAGCGGTTCTATGAGGAGGTTTTAACATTAAATTCAGATTATTTTCACTTTAGGAAAAAAACTAATATATTTAGTACTGTAATGGCTTCATATCACAGCAACCCCCTTTTTAAAATGATCCCCTATCTTTTATGGTTTTGTTGAAATTCTACCTAATGTAACTAGAAGTGCATTGTTTGAAAAATACACTTCTTCAAAACAGAGAAAGTACACATGGAATGAAAAATAAAACAGACATAGGCAATAAAATCGTTGGAGAGTTTGGCATTGAAAAAGGCTTAGGAGGAAGCTTGAGTTGTGCCATTTCCTGACATTTTATGCACTTGGCTTAAAAGGGCATGAAAATCTAACTGTGTGGTGGGAGCCCAGCTATCACCCATTTGCACATGTACCCCCACAGCTGATATTGTAGATGAAGGGTCTTGCCTCAATTTTCTTAGTAAATTCTTTCTGGAGCTTCTGACATATGCTGAGAGTTGAACATCCAGGTTCCCAGAATTCCCCATCCAAACCAGGGAGATCATTTACAGATTGAGTGGATATGCTTTCAGACACTGAAAAGAAGAATAAAAGGACAATGTCAAATTCAGCATGAAAAGCTACCGTAACTAGAAGTTATAACAGAAGATGTCCTAGGCCCCAGTTTCTATTTTCATATAAATCTGTGGACTTGTTTCATGAACACAATCTCTACATATTTAGCATTTTAACTTCTTTAACTCATAAAATGCTTTTTTATGGATATTATATTTCCTTGTCAAAACTTTAGTTTTTCACATGATTTTAAACTTTTGCACAACTACGTTCAACTGTCACGACCAACCTCTGTAAGTAGTAGTATCATCAGCTTTAAATAATTTTTTGGGCTGTAAATTTCTTATTCTCCTTCCTTTCTTTTCCTCCTCTTTGCTTGTTTCTGCCTCATCAGAGCTACTTTCTGTGTCACTGTGATATGTTCGTTTGAGGAATGTCTGGGCACTTGGTCCTTTAATGAACATGAAAATGATGCTTAATTTTAGGATAATTTACAAAAATAACATGGGAGAATAAAGAAAGTTTTATTTAGCTGTTGGATCCAAACTAGGAATATGTCTTGGCTTTAAGACACAAGAAATACACAAAAATTAATAACTATTCCATTTATAGAGGGCATGTTGAATAGACATGAGAACTGGATGTAAACCAACAAGATTTCCATGGAACACAGAACCCTGACTAATGAGCAAGTGTGGCATCATTCCTGATAATACCATTATCCCAATATCAGTGGGAATGCCTCAAACTCTTTCCCTGGAGCACAACTAACTCTTCACTGGAGCTGCATTTTGGAGCCAAATTTTCAGGGCTTTTAAGGATAATTAAAACAGCAGAGAAAATGAGAAAAAAAGAGTAAAAACGGAATAATACTAAAAATACATAAAGTATAATAAGATTAAAAAATTTCAGCACTATTTTTATGCCAAATAAAACATACTTCTTAGCCGTTATGGAGACACATAGGAAGTCTTTTGCTTTAAATCAAATGTTTGTACCTGACTCATTCATGGGGGCATAAGGTTGTTCAATTGAAGACTGAGCTTTACTCCCACTGGAAGCAGACAGTGGAGACTGTGGTACAGAATCCTAAAAGGAAAGTCTCTGAATTATTAATTAAATCACTTTTACAAGTCTCCATTAGAAATTCACATTTAAGCTGTGAAAAACAATTTATTTGTGATAAACAAAACTTCAATTTCTCTCAAATATTTTAAAATTAACTACGAGAATTTTCCAAGCAGGCTCCAAGTAGACATTATGTAGCATTTAATACTGAGAGAGATTCATTTCCCTTAAACCTCAGCACCTGGAAAGGGGATACAAGAGGTGACAAGCTGGAGCTCACTTCTGAGGGGCAAAGAACATACTCACCTCTTTACTTTTTGTGATAGATTTAGTGGGATCTTGTAGCTTTCCTTTAACAGGAAATGTGTCTGAAAAGCAAGATTGGAAAGCTGGATCTTCTTTCTTATTCTCTGTTTCTGATACAGCTCCCTTTGCATGTTTTCCACTGTCAGTTTTATATGTTGTTAAGCTGAGCTACACATTAAAAAAAAAATTAATGAAAAATGTCCCTTAAACCTCATCAGCTGTAAATTAGATAAAACAGAGAAAAAGTAAAGAATTTAGTACCATACCTCTTCTTTGGTTTTGGTGACAGGTTTAGAGGCATCTTTCAGTTTTCCTTTAACAGAAAGTGTCTCCAAAAAGCAATGTTGGAAACTTGAATCTTCATTATTATTATTAGAGGTTTCCAATACAGCTCCCTTGGAATTTTTTCCACTGACAGTTTTATATGTTGTTAAGGTGAGCTACAGATTAACAAAATAAAAATCATTATTGAAAGACGTGCAAAAGCACAGAACAGTTGGCAGCTGAATGGAACAATTCCAGCTAAAACAACTCTAGAGAAATGTTGATATTCTTACCAAAGATGCTTCAGTTAAAACTGGTGAGAAGCTTTTCTTTCCAAATGATGCCTCAGGGGACTGATTTAAACCTAGACTTTGAATATTCTTATTTTGTGAACAGAAATTATCGGGAGAGATTGCTTTCTCAGAGTTTAATATTTCCCTGTTTTCTGGTGGTGACTCCTGAAGATCAAGAGATCTCTCACTGGAAATAGGCTCTGGAGTAACATCTCCTGACAATCTTTCAGCACCTAGAAAACAGTTACTTCACCATCAGCAGGAGGAATGGAAGTTATCAAAGGTATGCCAAAACCCCAGACTGTTCCAAATCCAGTTATTTTTGAGTCTCAGATGTGTGGAATTTAACTGTTGGCACAGGACTTGCTACACTTCCTCTTTTCTACTCTCCCACTGGTTTAGCAGTTACCAGATTCATTCCAACACTCACATATTGCTCTCCTATATTATGCTGATGACAAATAACTGCACCAGCCTATAAAAGTGTTAGTGACACATTAATATACCTGTTACATGGAACACCCTGAATTAGGGGATATCTCTTATTTTAAAAGCCCTAAATAAATGTAAAATTGTACTTCTGTGTTAATTCTCTTTTAACCTCCAACTTTTGATTCAGTCTTGGTAGAAATTAAAAGTCAAAATACCTACTTCTCATTGTCTCAAGAGATGTAGGACTCTGAGGTGAAGGCATTTCCATTTCCTTTTGTTCTGCAGAATTCCTGGGTTTGACAAGTGGTTTCTGCACACAGTTATCTCCTCCCTTTGGCTCCACAGATAAAATCTGGGGTACTTTTTGCTGCTTGTAATCCTTGATTGCCCCGTTCATAAGTTTCTGTTAAAATACAAATGTTATATAAATGTTTCTGTAAACAGAGGGAAGTGCAAATGAAAGCAGATAAAGAGAACAGTATCTACATGTACCACTGATGAAGCAGAAGGTTCACTAGTAGCACTTAGATCCATAACATCAAGTGTTCTAATATCAATAAACATTGACTTTGTTCAACACGAGACAAATTTCTATTCTTATCAACTAGTGTGGAAGGCAATTGCTGATGGTTTAGGATAATTCAGAGCAGACCAGAGTTGATTGTGAAAAACAGAGTAGCAGTGGATTTTAATACTAAAGAGCAGCTCTATACCTGCATTTTTGATCTGTCTTCCTTAGAGGTGCATGTTGGAATATTCCCTTCGCTCTCTGACTCAGAACTGGAAGGCTCTTTGTAATTTTTTGCTGCTGCTGCTGCCCTTCGAGGTAGCTTTTTCCTGGAGGTTTGTTCTATCATTCCATCGGTTGTTGAATTCTGTTTTTTACTTTTGTTTATCTTTGGAAGAATAAAATGATCCTCAGTTTGAAAGAATGAGTACTAAAAACATATATGTAAGAAAACCTGGCAGGTATCTTGGTTTAATTACTTGAAATCCATTATTTCAAAAGAGCCAAAAAAAGTTTAACTTTACCAGGGCTCAGAGAATTTAATCATCAGTCTACTAAAAACTGTATCAATGTATAATAATCATTCTAACTCATAGGGAATATTAGGGCTGAAACACCAGCTAAATACTAATAATACAAACAGTATTTAACCAATGATCTAGAAACAAGCATAGGGAAATGTCTCATATTTATAAAACATCTGTGGGGAGTGAAGAGCTTTTGAATATATATTACAACTCTAGGTGCAAATTTACATATACCTTTTTCTTATTTGCATTTTTGCCCTTAGGTTTATCCACATGGAAAGCAGGCTCAGGGGATTTCTCTGCTGTTATAAAACAGTCTGAAAACAAACAAAAAAAATCAATAAAACATTCAAATGTTTGACATTAGTTTTAGCTGTAAATAATAGAATCACTTTCATGCTCCACACACTTATTCAGTAACTGCTTTCATTTTACATTTTAAAAAGTCATTTTTTTAATTGACAACTTCCACCTGTCCCATTCTCCTACAATTTCCCACATTAAAATACAGACATTATGTAAATCAACCTTCATAAATGATTAGAACTAATCTGAAAATTCCTTGGAAACAGGACAACAGAAACATGTATGTGCAACACAACCCACGACAAGCTGTGCAGTCAACACCTAAGGACAATCTCAGTGCAGCATTCTTCAGAAACATGAAAAAAAGTTTCTTACTTTTGACTGTGTGTATTGGTTTCCTTAATTTTTTATTTC
Organism: Serilophus lunatus; assembly: GCA_013399895.1. NCBI lineage: Eukaryota > Metazoa > Chordata > Aves > Passeriformes > Eurylaimidae > Serilophus > Serilophus lunatus. Next base: position 1,492,386 of record VXBA01004031.1, read on the forward strand.
TACTGTAATCAGCTATCTGGGGTTTAGGTTTTTGCTTTGGTTCCTGTAGCCAACTAAGCTCTGTCTTGCTGTCATCCCCTCTGTTTTCTGTGTCTGTGTCACTGAAGAGATGCTTCTTGTCTTGATTGTTTTTAGTCTACAAAACCCCCAAAAGTTCTCAAGTTATTGATTTATTTTCAGATACATTTTGCTTACATAATTGGGGTTTAAAGGCAGGAGGACATGCCATGCTGATCCACAAAAATCTGGACCTTACCTTTTTTATTTCTTTCACTTCAGTGCTGGATTTACTGACATTTGTGTTCCTTAATTAGAAAAATAAAAACACCTTCACACTACATATTTAAAAACAATTATAAATCTTTCACTGTTGATGTGATACGAGGATTAAAGACTCAAACAAGTGTACCTGCCTTTGTTTTCATATTTTTTGACATATCTGTACACTTTAAACCCCAAAGGATGTGCGTATTTCCCGAGGATTAGTGAGAGCACTGAGTAACAGCACAACCCTGCTGATCATTAACAAAAATACACCCCCTCTCTTCAGGAGTTTCTATCCCAGTAGTGTTCTATGAGGAGATCTGTTTTTCTTCATGAAATACATTCTTTCCTTCTTATCATCTTCCCAAAGGAAAATCCTGAAACAGCCTTGGAGAATACAGTAATGTTTATTGCTTGAACAAAAAACACAACCAAGATATTCTTGTCATGCACAAATTCCCTGGAATTTCGTGACAGGATGCTGGAGAGTGCACAGTATTACTGCTAAGGAGCAGACCAGGACACAATAGAACATCCTACCCTTTTTTGTTTGTCTCTGCATGAACACTCAGATTGGTAACATGCAATTCTTGGACCTAAAAATATAAATAAATAAGAAACAAATGAAGGTTTTCATCTGTTATACAATCTGAACACAAACCGACAGTAACTGCTCAGGGCGTTTTCTCTCAGTTATTGCACTCATTAATTCATGGTGATCAATTTCTACTTTAGAATTTATTTCACAGTTAAAACCAGGTGGAACCGACTGAAGCTTTCAGCATCTCACACCGATACAACAGTTCCTCCAACTTCACCTCCTTACCCAATTCAGAAGCTGCTCTGAACCATGAGAAGTGAAACTGCCTTTTGTTTTCTGCCGCTTTTATTGTCATTAGATTTTCTTTTTACTCCAACACCTGGACAAAGATGTCTTCTACAATGGGGGTTGGAAGTATGACGACGGTGCTTTCAGGATAGAAGTGTATCTTAAAATAATGATACTATTAACAAACTGTTTAATTCTTAATTCAGGAACAGCATCATAATAGTTTGAAGTGGCCAGAACCATAGGGCAGGATATACCATCATACTCACTGGAGGAATTTATATGGCAAATTTTTTCCCCACTTAGTTCAATGATACAGTTTGAATTTTCAGATCTTAACTATACTTTCAGAAGACAAAATCTGACTGATTCCCATACTATTCTATTCATAAAAAAATAAGTTTCAGTTATATCCTTACTCCAAGCTTTATTGTAGGCTCATCAAACCCACTGATGTTAAAGTTGTAGACATCATCCCTGTCAAAGAGACACAGAGAACAACTTGGTGTGAATTAATGAACATTTCACAGTCAGATATTGGTAATCAGCAACTGGGCTTGAAAACGTTGCAACTACTTACATAATATGATCAGCAGTTACATTAAGAAAAGAAGTGGTTTTCAGGTTTCTGTCCTGAACTTCTTCCTACACAGAAACGAAAAGCTGGCTCACATGTCAAATGTGGACAGTGCATCCACAGACACTCATCTCAAAAAGCAAGTCCTTTATCATGGAGATAATCATTCTGATTAGCAACAGCATAACATGGCAAAAGGAGCCAAGAGCTGGGAGGAACTAAATCTGTATATTTTAAGAATATCAACAAAACCTCATTCCCCCCCCCCCCCCNTGTCCTGACTATACTGCCTCTAAGAATTCCATAATCTCATTTATGATATTTTTATTCTCAATATTTAGTTTTGACATGTCCAAACTGCACAGATTAAATACATAATATGCAAAGAGAAATTAATTTGGGTTTCACTCTAAAAATATTATTCCACATATTTTAAGTATTATGCAGTCAATGCATAATTAACATTAATGTTTACCACCATATATGTACATACAGCTGGTATGAAAAACAACTGCAACACAAGCAGTAATATGTTACCTTGGAGAGCCCAGATATATTGAAATGTGTCCTAAAAATAAACACACATTTTGTTAAATGCTAATTAGAATATATGCATTAGAATGCTGCTTATATAAATAAAAGCCTTCTCAAACCCAGAAAACTTATTCATGCATTTAAATACAACAATTAAAAGATTAAATGGATTAAAAGAGCTCAGCCTCTTTCATTCATCATCATTTACCAGCACAAGAGTAAAGGGTTCACTTGGTACCTGGTAAAACCCAAGGAGTCTCTTGCTTTGCGTTTCTCATCACTCTTGTCTTTATATCTCTCACTGATTTTACTGATCAGTGATTTGGCTGCATCTGTGATTTCTTTAGACTTTGGTTTCTATAAAAAAAGTTTAAGACTCAACTTTGAACCCATCCACCAGAAGAACAAAGCTGCAAACAGAACTTCAGGTTCCTAAAAACCCCCTAAACTACATTAAGTGTCTTCTAAATGTACTAAATTACATTCCTTTGAAAAACCATTCTCTCTGGCATTGCCCAAACAGTGAGCAAGGAAACATGAGCTTAGCAGATATTTTCTTTTGAATGTTACAGTACCCAAACCCACAACATTTAAAAGTGAGCAAAGAAGTGCAAGAGAAGCACAGGTTAGTGCTTATTTAAGAATTTTTTGAATTAAAAATTCAGAGTAAACTCATAAATATGTAATTGAAAAAAGTAAAATGTGAAGGTGACATTATTTACTTCACTTGGTATTAGTAGAAAATCAATTAAGTTTGGGACTAAACAACAGTAAAAGCATATTTTGAAACAATGGAAATTGGAGATTTCTCTTAATTGCAAATCAAAGAAATGAAGGTAAGAAACTCACAGTCTTTGATTGCTTTGGATTTGCAGCCTCTTTTTTGAGGAGAATGTCGGGTTCCTCCTTTGTAAACTCAGAATTCAAAGCCATGTCAGACACTCTTGCTGAAAGAAATGTTTTAAATGGTGTTTCAGTAGCAGTTTCAGTATTTTCCCCTTCTGGATTTAACAGTTTCTGTTCCAAATGATTAACACTCTGACTGCCCACTAAGTATGGGATCAATGTAATTTTCTTGGTTCTCTTCTCTTTTTTTAATTTATCTGGAGAGGTACTTCCAAAAGTTGAATAAATGCTTTTTGTTCCACAACTCTTTCACTAACAACAGAAAGTAATATAAGAAAAAAAAACAAAACCACAACTGCACATTAAACATTTGATAAATTTTGAAGAATTACAGTTAACCAAGTGTGACCAAAACCTGGGTGGGATGCACGTGCCAGTGATGGATTTGGCTTTTGCTTGTCCCCAGAGGTTACATTCTTCTCAGAAAGAGGGCATGTTCTTTTTTTCCATGTTTCAGTTTTATCAAAAGAACTCTCCAAAAGACCAGGCAGCCTAAAGAAAACACCATCTTACTGTCAATGAACTGCAGAAAGTGACTCCTAATTATAATAAACATGCATCACAAAATAAGCAAATAGTGGGTTCTCAGACCACAACAAATTTCAGTTCTGGTAATACCTGAAACTACTCTCTTTAAAGTGAGTGACAACAGTGACTTGGGATTCCTTTCCAATACTTACAAAGGTTTGGTGTTCCTCCAAACTGGCTGAGAATCAGGAACAATATCTAATACATCATCTAAATGAGACATGAATTTGGTGTCAATTATGGCAAAAGAAATGGACAAAATTAAAATAACTTTAAAAATAAGGATTATCAATGCTTGTAAAATTACTTGCCTAAAGTTTGCTTTTCTGTGGCCTCTTGCATGTTTTTTAAAACTTCTTCAGCAAATATTTGCTACAGGGGAACAACACCCAAAAGGAAGTATTAGCATAGGGCCATAAACAGTATCACCTCAAACTTGTACATTCCCAAATAAAACATGAAATTCTTATTTTCATTTCATGCAAGTGCTGCTCCAGTACCTTTTCCTGTGCTTTTGCCTCATTTCTGGTATTCGACCTCCTGATCTGCTTTTTTTCAGAAAATTCATCGTTTAGTGTGAATCTTTGCCACCTCTAAAAAGCACAGTAACACTGACAATTACAGTTCATAAGAGACAAAAAAGCAAAATCCTAGAAACAGACACTTGAAATATTCCAAACAAAACACTGTATACATGAAAGCCTTTCTCTAAATCATGGCTACATCAAAAAAAGCTTCAGAATCCCATAGTCTGGGGCCTGACCTGAATCTGATGGACAATTAGAATGAGAACTAAAAGAAAAATGTTACTTTATTGTCATTGTTCAAGTGGAACAGAAGAAATAATTGAAAAATACTTAAACTGCAGTTCAATGACACCTATTTAGTTTTGATAGTGATGAACACCTGACCAAAAATGCACTAATGCTATAAATGCTCTAACCTCCAGACATTCACATTTCACAACTCTAGCTGAATGTATTGTATGTCTTATGAGTACTTCAATTCTGCACAATCCGTTTGAGATTCTGTGCATGCACCTTTCTCCTGTTACACACAGAGGAAAAAACTGAGGTTCTAGTAAAAGCAAGTTAATTCTGGGGTCAGAACTGATGAGTGAGTGCAAATTTTATTTAATTTTCTAAGAGTTCAGTCTGACTTTAGACATATCAGACCTGAAATCCAGAGGACAAGAAAACATGCAAAAAACTAAAACGCAGTTTTCTAAAAGTGAGTTAATGACAGCAAAACTACAGCTCTTTAAGATATGAATTAGGAATAAATTAGAACAGAAATGAATGTTACTCTAAGTAAAAGACTTAGCTACAGATGCCATGCATACTCCAGCAGGTTCCTGGCAGGAATTCTTGGTTCTGGTCTCAGTTGTTGCACTGCTGTCAGACCTTTTGGTGGAGCTCATCATCTCCAAAGGCAATTTAACCCTCCCTTTAAAAGAAGTGGCTGGAACAAATCAGAAACATTAGAATTCCAACATCTCTTCCACTACAATTACTGTGTTGTGACATCCACACGAAGAGCTTTTGCCCAGGATCACAACAGCTGGTTAGCATTGATACCAATCCATGATGGGCCTGTTGATTTCAATGTTATGTGGAAATTGAGAGCCCACAGACTGGGGGTGTCTGGAGGCAAAAGCAGAGCTATTTCACAGGCTGGCTCTGGTAGAAAATGGTCACTATTTAAAGGCTTCACTCTAAGATATTTTTGCTGAGTTCTCACCTTGCTCAGCCCAGCAGCTGCAGTACAAATGACGGTTCCCTCAGTTACAGGTAAATTGTGCCCCCTGTGCAGCCACTATCCCAGATCACATCTATGGATCAGGACCAAGTGGCCCAGTCTAAAAATTTCAAGTTTAAAACATCTGTCTGGGAGATTTTACAAGTTCTAATGTTCATTTCCAGCTCTGCCAAAGATCACAGTTCATGCTTGTATTTCACAGAGAATTTAGAGTCTATTTTTATCCAGAAAGTACTTGCCAACTTACACGTGCCAGCAGACCCCAGTGGACTCCTCGTGGCACTTCTTGTACTTCCAGAAACAACCACTGATGCTTCAGACATTTTCCTTGTTTGAGTTGGAGTGACCTTAAGGAACAGAAAGAATGGGACCATAATACCTTGAGTTAAAGATGACAGCACAAGAATTTAGAAAATCTATTTCCAAGAGTCTCTTGACACTTTCCATTACTGGAATGTCAGGTGCTGTTGCTGCAGACATTCACATAATAATGGGATTTTGCTACAGTTGCCTTTCTGAAGCAAGTTCCCTAAAATACTTGCATTGTATAACAATTGAAAGAAATATTTTTAAACTGAGGTCGGTGACTGTTGTTTTCTAAATTAAGTCAATGATGTATGGACAAATCCTGTCCCTTGTCCACAAAGGGATTCCCTGGAGACTTTGCAAAGCTGTCACTTTAAGTGACAACTAAAACACAGTTAAGTACAAACTAAACAGAAATAGATTTATTAAACTACTGCTGGCAAGACATGCCCTGTAGCACAAGGAAGACACTGTTCCACCTTTTGCCCATTCCCCAGGATTCTCCAGAGGCCAGACTTGACTTTTACCTACCAGGAGGTCTGAGCATGTCTTAAAAACGTTTCTCTTTAAAGAGAATTCTCAGAGCATCCTGGTCTCAGGAACATTAACAATTCCTTGTTATTTTAGTCACATTATTACAGTTTCAAAAACCAAGGAGAAATTTTGTTGCAAGAGGATTGTTAGAGCTGTGTCAGGTCTTAAGGAAAACAATCAAACTGTATTAACTACATACCAACTGCCAATTAAGAAGGGGTTTCTATTATTGAAAATTATAAATATTTAAACTGACTTGTATTCTCTGTGTTTTGACAATCCTACTTGCCTTGGAGGAATCACCTCTGCATTTTTCTTGACTGTTACTTTTACTCCGAGTCTTCAAACTTGCAGGAAGTTGCTGAGTTTTGCACTTACTGAGATTTTCCTCCTCTTCGGCTTTTCCTTTCAAACCTGGTGACAACTGGCTCTCTGGGACCATAACCTGCATAGTATTTTCATTTTTTTAATTGCACACAATATTTGGATTTTGTTATGGTTTATCTCTATACAAACACACAGAGCAACTTCTACAGTGAGCATTGTGTTACTTAAGGTAAAGATTTTGATAAACATCAGAGGTACAAGCTTTTAGTTTGAAAAGCAGCCAACCTAACTGGTATTTTCACTAACAAGGATGAGTCAACAAGTCCCAATTCACATAAAAGAACACCCCCTGTGACTATTTGTCTAATTTATTCTATGATTTGGACCCCCAAAATACAATACATACATGCTAGACATCAGTTGCTGGCTTTAGACTTATTGACAGCTGAAAAGTCCTTGTTTTCACTGTGAATGATTATAAATTAGCAAATAATCAGAGCAAATATACAAACTCAAGAAACCAGTTTTCTGAAGTAAAATACCTGTGATCCACTTTCATCAAACAGGACGTGTACAGATGTTTTGGCAACTGATATAAACTGCTTCCTACTAAAATCCTGCAAAGGGAGGAACCACCTCTTTAAAAATACACACTACGCTCTTTTTTTAAACAAGAAACAGAAAACATTTAAATGAAAGATCATTCAGATGTAATCTGAAACCCTTGGGATAAACAAATACCAACAGCTGGAACAGCATTTTATAAGGCAATAAGACATTTATTTTGAAACGATAAAAAATATAAAAAAGGTGTTTAAATCTCACCTTGTATTTACTAAATCCATAAATCTTTTTGGTTACTTCTTTGATTTCCAAGATAGAATCAAAATATAAAGAAAATTTTCCTCCTTTCAGATTCCCCACAGTCATTGGTTTAATTAGATCTATTGTTAATAATTTCTTTGAATCTTTTCCTGGACAAAAATGAAATTTGAGAAGTTTCTTCACTACAATTTAACATCTCATATAATGTTTATAAATACATGACACTTATTCATCAGTTCAGCTACTCAAATGTATATTTTATTTAAGTCATTCTGACCTACAATAAATTTTATTAGTGAAAAAATTCCAGATTCAGTCTTTTAGAAATAATTATTTTGTATATTATTCCACAGAATTTTCTTTGAAGGTTATTTACTGTAGCTGGAGACAAATTACAGATATTTATTATTTTAGTAATTAGTCTAAAAGTAATATTATTAACTATAATTTTCCTATTTTGTATTGAAATAACTAGAAGACATTATATTAAATTTTCATAAAATCACACCTGCATGATCAAAATGCAAGTGTAACTAGAGTGTAATTTTATCTCTGATAAAAACAGTTCCTGTAATATATTATTTTTCTTTTTTTTTTTTTTTTCTCTAAGAACTGAACGAGTATTTAAGATTAATTAATTTGAAAATTGCAGTTAGTGTGTAACAAAAGGTCACATTTTTAGTGCAAATACCTTCAAGGCTGTACATGTCTACCTCTTCTTCTGGTATAACGACTGTTTCCCACTGATGATCCTTACATGAAAAATACATTTTTAAAGATAGGAAAGTATTATATGACAATTAAATGAAATGCAGTGCTCAGAAAGTCATTCTGTGAGGACAAATTTTAACTTTCTAAACCTCTGTTACAAGGAGTGATAAGGATCAAACACTATTGCTCATGTGTGCCTATGTTAAACTATTTCCAAATAGCATTAAAAAAATCATTATTTTTAAATTATTTAATATAAATAGGTACATGAAATCTGGGTCTTTCCCCCCCCCCCCATCCACACTGGAATAAGTTCAACACGTTGATGTAGGGAAACAAATCTGATACACTTGAAAGAATGTGTCTGCGCTGCCTCAGAACAATCCAGTCTGAGAGACAACAGTCACTCACTGCATCATCTGCTGCCACATAGAAAGATATACTCCTGCTGTCAACATTGAAGTCAACCCAGAATTCTTCCAGATTTTCATCCAGTGGTATCTGGAGCTAAAACAAAAAATGAGATAAAAGAGTAAGAGCAGAGGGCAGTGATTTATACCAGCTAACAAGCTTTGTGTAGGCTGACAAACTTGCAGTACATGCCCATCTCTATACTTCTGAAAAACATAAATTGCTTACTTTATCCCTCTCTTTCTTAACTAGAAGGCAAAGGAACTTACCTCATAGTTATCAAAAGCTGCTGATAAACATGGATATGAAAAAACCCTGTAAGAAAAAGGTATTTTTTCAAACATTCTACAATGCTGTAAATAAATTTTGTCTATCTGAACATAGCAACTGGACTGTGTTTTCACAAACTTGTGTGCTTTAGAGATTAAGAGAACTCAGCAACCAAAAAGAAGGCAATATGAAATTTAATCATGAAATAAAATATATTAGCTTGAAAATAATCAGTTTTACCTTCTTTTGTCTCCAAGCATACCATTCACCTGGTTAAGGAATTTTCTGCAATCCTATTAAAACAGAGACATTTCTTAAATTAATTGTAAAATGGAAGTTCACCCCCTCTGGAAATACCTTTCATCTGACTTACTGTTTCAAACTCAGAATCTTTAATTCCTTTAAATGCATTGGACACAAACTCCATGGAAAAGCACTGGCCTGCCAGTTCTCCTCTTTGCTTCTCTGATATTATCCTGCACAAAGCTTCTGTGATGGCCACTTGCATGTCATAGTCTGCAGCACAACACATTTCACAGGAAGAGGAGATTTAGAGAGACTACTGAGGGGAAAAAAATATTCTGAGGAAACTGGTTTAAGCAGTGCTGAACATTTCATGTTCCAGATCCCATTATAGCCAAAGATGTAGCCCAGAAAGGATAACTAGATAAAGAAGTGTGGGAATAATGATGACTAAAAAACTTATTTTTCAAAATGAAATTTCAACCAAACCTTGCAGGACTTTCAGGGCCAAACCAGGTGTATGAGTAGGAGAGAGTTTTCAACTTTCACCCATGTGAACTGGGAAATTGTTGGATCCCTGAGAAGAGTTACAGTCCTACTGCACATGGTCAGCAGTTCACCAGCCACAAAGATTGGCTCCCTTATCATCTTTTACTATTTTAAAATTTAGATCCTAGAGAAGAACTGAAAATGTCATGAGTTCCCTATACATTGAACAGAGGAAACTCCAGTTTGCAGATTGTTTTCATGCAGTATTTTTACTTTTCAGAAGACTCTAATCACCACATTCTGCAGTTTCTAAATGTCTTCTCAGGTTTTTTAATGGGTCTGCATCTAACTTTTAAGGAGCTCAACACTAAATGAAGTCCCACACTCACCTCCAGCATCCAAAATTCTCCTCCCCATTCCTCTCCTGCCAAACAAAGTAACATTTCATGAAAACACCAGAGCAACACAAAGCACAGAGGAAAGGTTTAATTCCAAACTTTAAGTGTATGGTGGAATCAGGGGTTTGCCTCAAACTGTAAGACTTCAAAGGGGTCACTCTGCTATGCTAAGAATGTACATCTGCAAGTACTACTGGGGAACTGAACCACCCGACATAAAATTTTTATTCCATTTGGCATTTTGAAGTGCTGTGAAATAATTTCCCAGTGGGAACAGCCTGTCCTTCCAGTGGCTGATTCAGTGTCCTTTATGCACATTCTTATAAATAAGTGTTTGATTATTTTATGACAACTGGGATGAGAAGAAGCCTGACCCAGACTGGGAAAGAGGGAAACTCAGGCTTGGAATGGAGAATAAGCCATGAGAATACGTGAACACTGCTACCCTCCAGCAACTGCAAAAGTGAGTTAATTGCACACACTACAATCAGCCTTAGTCAAAACTGCCTTCCCAGCTCTGATGGAATGATACAAAAATCATACTGAAGATTATTTACATGGCGAGTAACATCTCCTCTGTAGAAAATATCTTTTTCTTGGCATCTTGAGGGATGTTGTGAAGCATCAAATTCAGTTTTCTTACTGCCTAAGAAGAGTGGAATATAGGGAGTAAGATTAAATATAAAGTAAATTTGTTAAACTTTAAATTATTCTTGTTTTGGGCCATTGTAATATATTTCATACCACTGAAGAAAGCAACATGCTTAAATAACTACAAAACAAGAAAATGCAGCTAGTTCTATCTGATGGTAAATGGCATTTATCTTCATATGACTACCTCAGTTTCAATAAATCAGATTAGTTTTAATGTGAACTATAGTTGTCAAAGGGTTATGTTTCTTATTTTGGAGGTTAAAATACAGAAAAAAAACTTTTCAAAAGCTGGAGTTCTGTCTGCATTTGATTTGCATTAAAAAGCCTTTACTTTGTGGATGTTAGAGAAGACTCTTTTTTTTGAAGCTTCCCCTTTCTTTAGAGGGAAATAAACCCAGACAACCTGAGATTAGTAAAATAAACAGGAGAAATTTGGAGTGTACTAGAAGGGATGCAAATTTCCTGCACAGAATTCACAAACAAAAATCTTAATTCTATTTACAGTTGTTGTAATAGAGCATATTATTTCTTTTCCCTCCAGAATCTTTACACTACTGTTTTATAATTTACTCTCAAAATAACAAATCATAGTAATCTGAAAAAGTCCCAACATATAAATAACAAATACTCCCAGAGAAACATTAAAAAACCCTTCTGATCCTTGAGCACTACAATATTGTCTTTTTTTGCAGCAGTTAAATAACTGTCCTCACAAAGTCTGTTAACACACTAACCAGAAAACTGCTGCTTAGAAAGAAGAATGTTTACCTCCTGCCGAACATAAAGATTAATTCTCACATCATTGATGAGGGAACACGTTCTCAGAACAAAGTTTTCTAGTATTTGCATTTTACCTAATAAACAGGAGAAAATAAAGAGCTGTCAGGAGTGTATTAGAGTGTCCCCTCATGAACATTTGGGAGAAAATTAATTTTCATTTAGAAATAAAATATAGTGTCTCCTTCTTTTCATGCAGGATTACTGATATTTAAAACTAAGCATCTTAAGTACAAGGAAATCTGTCAGTAGAGAAACCTCCAATTAAACCAAGTAAGGGCTGACATTTCACGTGAATGTGAAACGTGGTCCTGTGTGCCCAGAAGAGCCTCTGGAGGACAAACCTTTTGTATTCCAGTTCATCAGCTGAAGCCTTTAGATGTGGTGATAAACTGAGATCAGATCATGAAACTGGCACCACCCTCATTCCAAATGTTCTCCTCTCAACTACCTGGAAATGGCTGCAGGAGCTGCAGGTTATTTTAACCCTGATGAAGTGCCCTGAAAGGGACATTTCAAGCTATGACAACTGGTGCACATGTTTGCTAAGCTCACCTTCAGCTCTGCTGTCATACACAACCTGCAACAGAATCAAACAAAACACAGCATTTGGATACAGCAAATGTTGCAGCAGAAAAATCAGGCAACATGTACCTGAAAGAAGTCATCAAGTAGCATTTAAGACTGAAATGATTTCATCCTTAACAAAGAACATAAGAGATAATTTCTACTGCCAAGTGTGGTTTCCCCAAATTATATTTCAGTTAAATTTATTGAAATTATTTTAACAATGACAAATATTTTTATGAAAAGAAGTAAATTCACATAATCTTGGGGCCCTGGATTAGCACACCAATAATCTACGTCATCAAAATTTGTTCAGGATGAAATTTGTTTTGTATTTTTACCAGCAACAGCTTGAAGAAACTCTCAGCCAAACATGTAAGCATTTTCTCATTTTCATCTCCTCTGAGGATCAAAAGTCCTTTTAACTTTTCAAACCAATTGACCATGTAAAGGGAAAAGAAATACATTTTAATAGCCTGGAAAAGGACAATAGTATGTATTATACTTAAGTAAAACTATACAAAGATTAGAACAACAGCAGAATTACCAATCTGCTGAGCATTTGTTACCCCCAGACTGAAATTCTTCACTCAGGCTGAAAAAATTAGGGGATTTCAAGGATTTCCCAACACAGAAACTGGTGATTTACTTGAACATCTGCCATCACAGACAAGAGATGAACACGGATAATGGCCGAGTCTTGTTCGTAGGTGTGAATACAATCATAAAGCCACCACCACCACACTGGGTTTTTTATTATTCTTAAAACAGTTTAGAAGGCAATTGAGTAACACTGACATTGCTATTCACTTTCTTCAGTGAAATCTGTGGTGAAAGCAGCAAGGAAGGGGTGTCTATAGTTCAGTGTATTTAGGAGTTACAGATGATTAATGCATCTAACATGCAGGTTGGAATAACAAATAATCAGAACAGCACTGGAATCTGTTGAAAGAGCAGGTACAATATCACTGCTGTGAGAATTAACATGGAAAATATTAAATGGCACCAGGAAATTACAATTCCTGGCTCAGTACTGCAAACCCATGTGAAAATATGTAACCTTGTTGTAATTGTTGTAAGCATTTCTAAATTAATTATTTATCATTAATTATATATTGCATAACTTGCAAAACCCTCCCTGTGATAGAGCAGCATCACTTTATAAGGGGTCACTCAACAAAGAACATTCAAATGTGATCAATGTTTGTTGCGAAGTTATGGGAATTTAATTCTGAAACAGTCAAGGACCAAATCAAATCCTGAGCTTTACTGAAGCATTACTTATGCATTTGATTAACTTTTATGTATTTATTGAGAAGTTCATGTATGTTTTATGGTTTTACTTATCCTTCCAACAAGACCCTGTTTCATCATTGCTGGGAGCCCTTCTTCTCCTGCTATGCTGATTTTCCCCCCACATTTCTTGACAGCATTCAGCAAAGTAGAAATGCTTTTGACTTCTTGCTTATCAAGTTCCTGAAATCGAAATTACAACACAAGCCTCAGCGTAGGGTCCCAGAAGAACCCCACCTTCATTAACCAGATGCCTTTTTTGTTCTCAAAAGCCACCTTAACTGCAGCTTATGGGAGAGATTTCATTCTTAACTTTTATTTCTGGGCTGGTGTAAACCAAGCCAGATAAAAAGCCTTTTCCAGGCCATTGCAGATGCTCTGATGCAGTGATTACATTACCCGACACAGAAGCTTGTCTAATTTGTTGATAAACTGTTTGCTGCACTTGTAAGAGCCATTTTCTGAGTCTTCTGTGGCCAGAAATTGTGCTAATGATTGGAAATCTTGCTTCCTTGTAGCTTCATCAATTAACTTTTCAAACTGTCAACAATAAAGCAAAGCAAGAGTATCACTGTCTGCTCAACACTGATTTCACAGGATTGGATGAGGGTTATATGCAGCCATCTGTTGCACTGCAGCAAACATTCTGAATCACAAAATAATTAAATGCAAACCCACCGCATTTAATACACTCACCATGCAAATACTTATGCTCTGAGCTCTTAATTATTTGCCAGTTTTCCTTACCTGGATTTTCCTCCCTCTTGTAAGTTACAACTAAATTCCTAGAAAAGTGCTCTTTGTGTTAATGCCCCTTCCTTAGTACATTTCCAAGTTACAACTATTTTGCCTCCCTGTTCAATTATACCCAGATGACAATATTCTGATCTTAAGTATCACCTCAGTTGATTCACCTGTGTCAAATGCATATGATTTATTTTTGTCAATAACAATTCCCATTTTCTCCGCTTTCTACCCACCCACCTACTTCACACCAACCTGTGGTGTTGGAAATTTTTTTCCTCCCACATTGCCTTTCATGCTGCAGATTTTCCTTGCAATTGAGCACCTGAAGGAGTGCTTTAAGCCAGTAATTAAAGCAATCAATACTCATATTCTGCTCCATCAGCACATACCTGCAGCTCATTCCTGGCTGTCATTTTTGCAATCCACCAACTCAGCTGTATAAGAATGGAAAAATCATCCCTTAGACTTCAAACAGGTTTCACAAACTGGTCAGTAATCAGCCTAAATACATTACAAATTCCAAAATGTGCCATTGATATTAATGCTAGTTAAGAATTTAAACTAATTGGGGCTATAAGAACACTTCCTTACGTGGATAAACAAATTGCTGAAAATAAAAAAGAGTGGAAGGAATGATGAGTTTTGTGGTTGGAGGCACAGAGGGGTCTGAGGACTCACAGGGTTTTCCAGCAAGAAATGAGCACAAAGTGGTCAAAACCAGGTTATTCAGAACAGGTGAGTCAACAGCAGGATTACATAAAATGGTAGATTAAATCATTAAACAAAAATATGGTAAATGCGCACAAGGAAAAAGCCTTCTGAGTTCTACACACAGTGAGGGGCTCCAAGCAAGATATGTGTAATAGAGCTTTTTGAAAACAGGGCCTTAATACTGAAGAGCAGGCAAAGTATTTTGCTTTTAACACGGAAAAAAGCAACAAACTTGTTCATGCGTTGTACCAATTGATCTCCGCCAACAACCTGCACTTTTGGTCGGTCTCCCCACCTCGGAAATTACACAGGCAAAGCAAAGCGAAATAATGATTAAAGGTAGGCAGGGACTTTTGCACAACAGCAACACACACTAACCTTTCCTGTGCTGCCAAGCAATACAGAAATAACACCTACAGGGAGATAAAAATGTTTTAGCTCCTTTTTCCCAACACACGAACGCGACCGGCTCCGCCGAGGCCCGTGCGGGCACCTCACATCTCCCGTGTCTCGGGCGGGTCGGACGAGCCGGAGGATGAAACAGCTTCCCCTTCCCGGCCCTGGAAACCTCCGCCCCAAAACACACGGAGCCGCTGGAATCTCCCGGGAATGTCCCTCAGGAATTTGGGCGCGCACAGGGCCCGGCCCGAGCCCTGAGGGCGGGACCCGCCGCAGGGCGGGCTCTGCGCGCCCTCAGAGCCGCGGCCGCCTCTGCTGAGGGACAAAGTGTGGTTTAAACACAAATTTCAGCCCCCAGGCGGGGATTACTGGGCGTGGGGTTGGCAAAACAGTGTAATTCAGTCGTGTGCTTAATTCAGAAACGTTTTCACTGCCACCAAGTGCCCGAGTAGGTACAAGTACGCAGGTACAGACCTGCTGTGGGGAGAGGGGCTTCAGCTGACAAATGTGGGGTTTATTATTTCGGGGGAAGTGGAAAATGTGCTGAAATGCAATCCAGCATTGCGCTGGATAATGTGCTTAAACGGAGTCCAGCAGTGACAAGGTGGGGCTCCACCTGTACCGGTGTGATACTGGTGTATCCATTGCTGGGACACCTGTATACTGGTGTCCCTATCGCTGTGTCACAAATGCATTTAATAAAGTTTATCACGAAGCTCACATACTCCAGTGAGAGGAAACATCTCTGTTCTTACCTGGAATAAGCAGCAATAGTGGAGCATCTAAGAGAGAAACCACCTTTCACAGCAGGCAAAGCTGCAGCAATTATAAATAAAATAACACTGCTGACATCTTAAAATAAGAAAGATAAATTCTCAATACTATAAAAGGCAAAAAAAAAAAAAAGTTGTACAGAAAGTATTTAAAATACCACCAGATGTCACTGTAATGCAAGAAAATGACAAGTGGTGCGAGAATTGGAGTATCTGCACTGAGGAGTGGGGGGCGAGCATTTTGCAGGAGGAATGTTCTGCTAAAGCAATTCACTGCAGCATTAACTGCCCTCACATTTGCTGAGACTATTTCACTTCATTTTCCATTCTAATATTAATCTATTTTGTTTGGTTTAGCAGAAGAGGCGTCAACAGAGAGCAGAGGTTTCATTAAGTTGTGCATCAAAGACCACAACAGTGAAATTCTTTGGGCCACAGACATGGCAACTACACTTAAAGACTCCAGAGAAAATGGGAGGAAAACTTCAGGGTAGGGTTGCACTATGTTCAGGGACCTTTCTTCACTACAGCAGCAGAACTATTAAGCAGATCTCCTTATGAGAGTTAATGGTAAACATTGTGCTGGCCAAGATATCCCATCTTTGGCACAGCTGCCATCATATGTAGAACTCAGAAGGGTCAGGAGTGTTGATTGCCACCAGTTTTAATATCAAGTGTCAGCTGGAATACTTGCAGATCTGAGATCACAAGGAGAAAGCCAAGCCAGGAAAGAAACCAGTACTAACATTACACTGAGGTTGCCAAATGACTGATCCCTTAGACCTGCTGTTGTGAGTCTTCATCAGCTGTAAAGGACATGGAGCATTGTACTGACAATGCACCACATTAAGAGCTGTACTTGCAACTGACCCTATATGCATATTACCATCAGTACAAGTTGGAATTTAATTTTTTTCTTTGTAAAACAAACCAGAACCAAACTATGAATTTGAAACTAAATGCAAAAATAACAGCTATATTAAAAACATGACTAACAACCTGTAAGCTAAACCTGATGGTTGGTTATTTGCACATAAAAACAGTCCTTCTCTTACATTATCTTACCTGCATTCCCCCACCACTGAAGCTAAAGCAAATTCACAGTGTTTTCAAGTCATTTGTTAAAATCAAAGACCACTATCTTTATCCTTTGCTGGTCTCCTGGCTGATCTACACTGTGCAATGCTTAATACTGTATTTTAGTGGGTAAAGTTATTAAGATTTTACTGCTAGTTCTGATTCAGATCTAGGATAGGATAATGGAAAACAAGAGTCAAAAATACAAGGTATTATAATGCTTTCTAAAAGCACTCTCCTTCATGCATCTACATGCACATATTTATAACAATCTGTATACTTTGTAATAAAAAGGGATATTGACATTTTAAAACAATATAGACATTCCCATGTGTTTAAACTGTGATTTGCAATTATCATCTTTCCCCCAAGCAACTCTGACAATGCAGTGTTGAAGTTATTAACACTGATTAAAAAGTAACTGGCAATATATATTAATTTATTAATGTCTTATAGTTAAATGTCTTCATTTTGCTTTAGGAGAAACCTGGCAACACCCTATTCAAATTTTGAACTGTATCCAGTAAATGCCTGACCCTGATGGAGATGCCTTTCACACAGAGGGAAAATCAATCACTGCAGAGATGGACATGCTCTTAACATACCACATGTAGAAATATTTTCAAGAAACCTGTCAGTGGAAAGAACATGGTTTGAGAGCACAGACTGCAGCAATGAGAACTGAGAGAACACACAGAACAAATAACTGTGAGGCTCAGAAATTAATGTTAAGTACAGTTTAGCACAGCTTTGCAAAGGGCAATTAGAGGAAAACCCCTTCTCTTCCATGCAGCTCTGTTAGAATCAACTGGCAGAGGGCCTTTTCCCAACATTAGCTCTCAATCCTGCAGGAGCTGCACACAACTCAGAGGTGAAAGGACAGCAAACCCCCTGTGTGAAGTGGCAGCCTGACCACCTTTGCACCTCCACACCCCGTCCCTGCATTTATCAGGTGCTGTTCATTGTTTTGTAAACCAAAGCCACCTGACTTTCCTGTGTTGCTCTGTGACAACTCATGAGTTTTCTTAAAAGGAGTACATTGACAAAACAAAATTGTGAAAAGCCTTTATTTCAATTTTGTATTACAATAACCACAGTTTTATTATTGCTTTTTAAAATTAATTAAACATGTTGCAATTTTACAACTGCTAGACCTTCTGTCCAGCATATGTGCTTTTCTGATACACTATGTAAGGTACTTTGTTCTGGATAAGACATTTAATCATGAAAGACAGCCCCTTTTTCATTTACATGGTTTCATATGTTTAAAAAACATGCTTGGAAGAACCTTGAAACTGTGGGCTACTAGACATTCATTTACTGTATGACAATAAAAAATACATGTTTTTAAAAGTGCAATAACCCTTGTGAAGAATTCACTTTTACAAAATCCTCATTGTAAGGGAAGTGCTTGATTTGAACACAGTGCAAGCAGTCAAGTTGTCCTGAGAAGATAAAAAGGTGTTCATAGGTTTACCTTCATGACAGGTGCATATTACCACTATTTAATGGCTTAATCCAATTTTTGTCAACCAGAAGCCTCCTGAATGTGACAAGAAAAGCTAAATGCAAATTTAATCTCTGATGTGACAGGTGCCAGCAGTGGTGTGAACGTTTAACAGCTTAACCCGGAGCTCTCTTTCAGTTCAGCTGCTCCACTGACAGCCAGCAGTGCCAGAGAACTTCCTCTCAAGAGCTGCCAGTGCTTCTCCAGCAGTGCAAGACAAGCACAGAGAGCAAAGGGAAACCTGGAATAATGCCTTAATATTTAGTATTCAAGATTTTGCACATGCCAATACCCTGAGAGGTTGCGGAAGGAAGACAATACAAGCCCAGCTGAGACATTCACTCACACACTGTGGGACCTCTGGCATCAACTTTATCCTGAGAGCCTCAGTTTTACACCATCTGTCTTTGCCTGGGACAACACTCAGCTCTGACATTCACTAGCGCATGAGTATCTCCCAGAAGACTGAAACAACCTCTTTCTGCCAGGAAGCCAAGTACTGCTCTGAGCTCCAGCAACACCCATTGTGAACTGCTGTCAAATACCAGAAGGATTTTTATGGTGTGCTGTGTTTGCTGATGGAAGGAGTACAGTACTTTGGGAGGGAAAAGGATAGGGGAACAATACTTCAAAATGGTGCCCTTTATTCTGCACAGCTGCTTTTGTGTGTGTGCATGTTCATTTTCTTCTTACTTCACTGACAAGTCGTAACTTTGATTCCAGGGCCTTTAACAATAGTGGATAAACTTTAATGGAATTCCCCAAGTCATCACGTTTCATCTAAGGAAGGGTACACAATTTGAATTCCTGCCAAGAAAGGTTCCTCTGCAGTCAGGGAAGGTGTGTTTCAGCTCAGCTCACTTGACACCTACAGCCACTGGCATGATTTGGCACAATCTGCACTAATGCTGAGTTCCAGAATGGCAGCACTTGTCCCCCAGTGTTCCCTCTACACTCAGCAGAGATGATACAGTTTGTCACACCACAGGCAGACTAACTGCAGGGAAAACATCTCCACTGTCTGGGAAGAATATAGATTGACTGGTGCAGATATTGTGTGTCCTATATTGTCTTGTCACTTAGTCATAGGAAGGCCACCATAGGAGGCAAAACTCCTTGCAATTAGACAGTGCCCCTTGTCACAGAGCTCTCCTTTTTTGTGCCATATGAAGAAGACTAGACTTACATTTCTCTGCATTGCTTTTCTAAGAGGCAAGAGTTGCTGCCAGATTGGCCATGGTCACTGCTCTAACCCAGACACAGAACACAGGGCAGGTGCATCAAAAACGGGCAGCACTTTCCCCTCTGGCAATCACACCTCAGCCTCAGCTCCTCCTTCAAAACAATTTCAACTTAAAAACATTCAACCTCACAGTGCTCCAGCACAAAGTGAAAGCAGACAAAACAGTCAATTCCCAGTGGTTCCAAACAGGATTGAATTTTCTGCATATTCTGCAAGAGCTGCTCAGCAGCCCTCAGAATCCTCAGTCATGACTCTGCTTCCTCTGAAAGCCAATGGAACGAGGCAGCTTCTTCACTTGAAATCCCAGCTTTGCCAAATGGGTACCACAACAAAGCAGCAACACTAAGTTGCCAGACAAATTAATTTTCTTGGCATTTCTGCACTTCCAGAATTACTCAGTAGACTTCTTCAACTAATATATAATTGGCCATGGGTTCCTTACAACTTTGATTTTGAAAACAACTTGTGATTTGAATAAATAAGCACCAATCCAAACTAAGATGCCCAAATAAGTGGCCTGATTTTCACAGCTGTTTTGATACCTCCAGCCAGCCACCTCTGAAAATTTATCCTACCATATAAAGCTAAACCTTCCATGCAATTATGAATCATTTCTTGGTATTTTTTACCAGTAACAGTGGTGAAATCATGAGCATTCACGCAGTGCTTTGAGATCTTCAACTGCAATGGCAACACAAATCTAAAATTGCTCTGGTTTCCCTCAGTAAATACAGGTGCACCAGGAAAAGACAATTTCTTCACCGCTGTTTAGAAAAAAACCTGAAAAAGGTAAGAACTTCCTCAGGCAGATCTGCCTTACACACACTTTGGCAACAATCACTCCTGCTGCAAACACTGGAAATAAGAAAAGGCACCTTTTTTTCCCCCTCAAGGGAAACAAGAGGGGCTGATGGCACATTTTCATGGACGTTCTGCTCGTAGTAACATTTAATTTGCAATCCAAATATTAATGGAAATATTTAACGTGGTTACAGCCTTTATCAAATATATATTAATACAAGTACTCCCTATAGTGGCTGCCATCCAAATTATGCATAGATGGAATAGTGCCCAGACTTGGTGAGATAATATAAACAAAATTAGAAACAAAACCAGTAAAGCCACACTGTCCATTTAGAAAACAAACAGTACAAAATGGTAAAAGAGACCAGTTAGAAACATTTTAAGCCACCTAGAGTATTACTAGGAACAAGAAATGTGTTGTTTTACTTTCTGGTAGTCTGACAGCATTCCTTGGAATCATTCTGCTCACACACAAGAAATCACATGGGCTTTCTACAAATGTATCTCAATAAAGATTTTGGCCCTTTAACTTTCCAAGGAGTTTAGAACAGATCATACAGGCCACTGGCTGCTCCCCAGCTCTGGGACACTTGGCCAGCTTTGGCACATTCCAAAAAGAAGCCTGTTACCATAGGAGCAGAGAGCAATGCCAAGGAACAGAGTGCCACCAAGACTACTGACAAGCTGCTCTGCAGCCACTTCCTTTGTTCAGATGAAGTGGATCCAGCTCTCCTCACATTCCCTCGGCACCTTAAGGGGGTGAGTCCGGCACGTGAGAGTGTAGTTTTTCCCTCTATTGTTATCCCAGTACTCCTGGCCGTTGACTTGGTACCTTGCTGCAAACTGCACCAGAGAGCACAGCTGAAGGAGGAAAGGAGGCACGGGAAGGAAAAAAGTGAAAACATCGACCTGCTCCTGCCCGTTTTCCTCCGGGATGCTCCTGTGCCAACGAGCACACACCTCGTGGAGGCTTTCCCACTGGTTGAAGGTGTATCTCACAGACACCCGCTTCTCAAAGGCCACATTGCGAACCTGGATGGAGCCGCTGAGCCCCAGATCGGAGCTGGTCACTCGTTCAAGACACACTTGCTGCTCCTGAAGACGGGAGGAGAAATCCATACAGTCTGCAGGCTGCTGGAAGTCAGGGACCAAGCACTGCATAGTAAACTCCAAGTTCGAGTTGCTGTACCAGAGGTCTGAGTTTATGGAGAGCCTGGAAAGGACGTGCAAGGGGATGGATGGATCCTCACCAGACTGGAAAACTTTCACCTCAGTGAGCTCCAAGCCCAAAGCATCAGCAAACCTCACCCGGTTCATGCGACCCCGGCAGCCAGGAACCTGACACTGCACTGCCGCTCTCTTCCTCCTTTCGGGTGATGTGGGCAAAGACCTCGCTCGACGGCGGATGATGGGCCGCAGTGCTGGATCACAGCTGGAGAAGGAGCTGCTCCCAAGCTGGTTGGGATGGGGGCTCTCCTTGGCCGGGAGGCAGCTCTGAAAGGTCCTGCTGCTACTTGTGTGGACTGCCGGGGGCTGCTGCCCCCGTGCTCCTTCAGCCCTTACCATGTTCTCGTAGAGATCAGAGAGGTAGCTGGGATTCCTCCGAGGAGCACGCACTTCCATTCTTACCCGCTGACAAAATGTGTTAATGATCTGCCCTTCTGAAGCACTTAATTTGGGAATGGCAGCCGCGGACAGTAAGGTCTGAGGTTATTGCATTGGATGCAGCAAGAATCAGCTGGAACAACGTCTCCTTGCGAACGAAGGGCACGAACGTGGAAGCTCGCAGAGCAGCTGGAAGCGATCCAGCGGCGACGGCGTTGTGCCGGGAAGGGAAGGCAGCCTCAGGGACCGAGGAACTCGAGATCGCTGTGCTGGTCGGTGGCCCCGAGGCTCGGGCTGGAAAGGGATTCAAGGCTATCCCCGCTGATACTGGAGGAGCTCACGCACAGGCTGGAGAGCGACTGGAGGCTGTCGTGCTGGATGAAGGACTCCAGGCTGTCCGAGAGGTCCCTGGATACCGGGTGCGCCCCGGAGCACCCTCGGCCGGAGCACAGAGCCTGCAGACTGTCTGCGCTGACCCCCACGGACCCCGCGCTCCCGCGGCAGGAGCAGGGCGGACACTCCAGGCTGTCACACTGGATGCTGGGCGAGTCGAGCGCGGGGAAGGCTTGCAGGCTGTCGGGGGGGAGAGAGCCGGAGCCGAGCCCGGGGCTGCTGCAGAGGCTGGAGGGAGCGCGGGGGCTGCCGGGCGGGGCGGCGGCTCCAGGCTCGGCACCGCGGGCGGCGGGATCCGCGTCCGGGGCCGCCAGAGCGCCCATGGGCGGCACGGCCCCGCTCCGGCCCGCTCCGCTCCGCTCCCGCAGCGCAGGCGCGGGGCCCTTNATCTTGTCATCCATGCCTGGGGACACCCTGCCATCCATCCCTGGGCACAGCCTGTCACCATTCCTGGGGATACCCTGGCATCCATCCCTGGCACATCTTGTCATCCATGCCTGGGGACACCCTGCCATCCATCCCTGGGCACAGCCTGTCACCATTCCTGGGGATACCCTGGCATCCATCCCTGGCACATCTTGTCATCCATCCCTGGGGACACCCTGCCATCCATCCCTGGGCACAGCCTGTCACCATTCCTGGGGATACCCTGCCATCCATCCCAGGCACAGCCTGTCATCCATCCCTGGGGACACCCTGCCATCCATCCCTGGGCACAGCCTGTCACCATTCCTGGGGATACCCTGCCATCCATCCCAGGCACAGCCTGTCATCCATCCCTGGGGACACCCTGCCGTCCATCCCGGGCACTGCCATCCCGGCACGGCGGTTCCACTGGCACTGCCCGTCCCCGCGCTCCCCCTGGGATGGACAGGATGGGGGGGGGAGAGCTGTGAGAGAGAGGACGGGATCAGGTGTAAATAGATCCGGGCGTGAATATGTCTCTAAATGCATGAACAGCAGTGCAAGGACAGTAAAGGTGGGTCAGGAGCGCTGTTTGTCGCCTGTGACGTTTGCGGGCGGGGTCTGTGTCCCCCCGGTGCCCTGAGACGGGAATGCTGCTCCTGGGAAATGAAAGAATGCCAGAGACCCCCGCTCCGAGTGTTTTAAGGAAGAACTGATGAGTCGTTTGTTTTGGAAAGAGGAATCAAGTATTCGGTACAGATTTTGCATATATGAATATTGCAAGGCTATGGAAGGAGAGGTCGGCAGGGGCGGAACGCGGGGGGATCGTCTGCTCCCGTTCCGTGCGCTGGGCCGGCCGGCCCCGGGGCTTCCGAGGGCGCAGGGTGGTGAGGATGGATGCAGAGATTGGTGAGGATGGTGAGAATGGTGAAGATGATGGTGAGGAGAATGGTGAGAATAGTGAGGATGGAGAGCATGGAGAGGATGACGATGAGAATGGTGAGGGTGGCGAGGATGATGAGGATGGTGAGAACGGAGATGATGGTGATGATGATGAGAATGATGAGGATAGTGAGGATGGTGAGGGTGGTGAGGATGGTGAAGATAGTGAGAATGCTGAGGATGGTGAGGATGCTGAGGATAGTGAGGGTGGTGAGGGTGGTGAGGATGGTGAAGATAGTGAGAATGCTGAGGATGGTGAGGATGGTGAAATTGGTGAAGATGATGAAAATGGTGAGGATAGTGAAGGTGATGAGAATAGTGAGGATGATGAAGATGGTGAGGATGATGGTGAGGGTGGTGAGGATGATGAGGATGATGATGATGATAATGGTGAGGGTGGTGAGGATAATGAGGATGGTGAGCACATGACACTGCACAGGACCTCTGGAAGTTCTGCCAACCCTCAGGTGATTCTCTGGATTGGGAACAGTCATGAATGATGCTGATTCCCTGGAGGAGGGGACAGTGTTTTCCAGGACCGTTGGGTAGCTGATGATGTTTATCTTTCTGCTTTAAAAACAGACTCACGTTGGGAGGGTTTTGGTTATTCCCTGCAGCTCAGGGATGTGAGGATGTTTGATGTGCTGTGTCCTGCAAACCCCAAAGACTGGAGATGTTTGAAGATGATGGAAAAATAAAGGTGCAGATATCCTTTAAGAAGAGGAATAATGGGACCAGGCATTCAAGAATATCCCTTGTTACTGCACAGAGAGGCACAGCAGAAGGAAAGCCACAGCCACACCAATGAAAACCACAAAGGAATGGTAAAGTAAGGAAATTATTTTCTCTTTCTAGTTACAGAAGTGTCCAAATGCTGTAGATTCGTTAATAAGGGCCTGTCTGTACTGCTCAGATTCATCCTCTCCCCTGTTCCACAGCAGCAGAAGTGGTTGTGCAGGATGATCATGCAGGTCACAAAGTCACAGAGGTGACTGCAGCAGTGCTGGAGGCACAAGACTGTGTTTCATTCGTTTATAAGCCTTGAATTTGTGAAACCATGATGTTTGAAAAACAAAATCTGATTATATTGACATAAATACTGTGGAAACAAGATATACATCCTGGCAAATTATCTGAACTGCAGTCAAGCTAAATTAGGCCTGGAGGGGACAGTTTGCTTGCTGTTTTGAAATGTATTTTAAAGCTTTCCTTTTTAAAAAAGTAATATTTTTTCTTTGTTGAACAAACACTGTTTTCTGATTCTTGCAGAATGTGCAGATTTATTGATGCTTTGTGCAGTTTAATTGAGGAAATATGTGTTTTAGTTTTAAGCTGCCCAGATCAATAATGCCATTCCTTTTGGTTGCATGTGAGTTTTTTCTCCTACTAATATTTTCACAACCCCATTATAACATGAACTAGGGAATTTTGTTTGTGCCTTTTGTGAAATAGTTGTTCACTTCCATTCCTTAACTTTAAAGGAATAATCCTTTAAATTTAAATTTAAATTTTGGTCCCAGTATGCAAATGAGGAAGACTTGCAAGATTTGAATTGCAGTGGCCTTTATATCGTACTTTATAATTAATTTTGTTAAATTGTAGTTTCAGGTACTATAGAAATCAGTAGTTAAATATGTGGCCTCTTATATCTATTATTTATTATCCCCAAAGTAATTTTGGGATACTCTAACAGAGAACTTTATATAAGGGCTATGTTCTGTTATTATATCATCAGACAGAATTATTCACTTCTCCATTAATGGTATTAAAAATACAGTAGTGCAGTGGTAGTATAAAAGTAAAAAGTGACCATGGCAGAGCTGTGGTGAATTTTAAGTCTAAGAATAGTTGCAGTCAGCTCTTTTCTAAACTGAATTGCATTCCAAGCTTTTATTGTATTTCTGTTCTGATAGTCATATATGTTGCTATTTTTAAGTGCTATTTTGTTCACTCCTTGCTGGTTACAGTAATGGAAAAAGCCATCCAAGCACCAAAGGACTAAATAAACCAACTTCTCATGTGAAATCTTCTCCTGGAAGATTAGGCAAGAATGTACCAAGTGCCATTGAAAAGGTAAATAATCCCTTTTGTAACATAGAAGGGGTACCCAGTTTAACTCACCTTCTTAATAACATCCCATGCTTTCATATCTCTTCAGGTTTCCCATGACACTCAAGATGGTAACCAACCAAATGCTTTTAAGAAGGGAAGAAACCAGCTGGATGGTAACACTCAGTCAAAAAGGTAGTTTTATGTTCAGATTGTCTGTTCAATTTGTAGTCATTTGAAAGTGGTATCTACAAAGCTTGTGATGAAATCAGGGCTGCTCTGTTTGTATTTGACTTCACTGGCCCCGAGTTCAGCAATTATGAGGACAACAAATATAAGTTATCAATATGGAAACTTAACTTTTTTGCCCTAGTGAGTTCTCAGGCAAAATCAGAACAAAATGAAACCAGAAGAAGCAGTAGTAGGCAGTGTTATTTCTTCCAACAAATACTAATTTTGCCTCATTACCAAATTTCCATTCCAGTTTTAGCTTCAGTCATTTAAATCCCTGTCCCTCAAAGGGGTAGCAAGACCTCTGCAAACTGATGTTCGAAGACATTAACAATTGTGACAGGACATGATCTTTTGTTTTGCTTTAGGATCCCAAGTGTTTGCACATCACTGCACAGTGGCCAAGGACCAAAGAGGAGTCTCCCAGAAAGGAGACAGAATGAATCTTTTCTGCACAGGATCCCTCCAAGCACAAAGGGCAGCACACAGGGAAGCTTCTGTAGGGTTAAAGAAGTGCCAGTGCAACATTTTTATTGCAGTAAAAAAGAAGAGTCGGAAAAGAATCACGAAGAGTATGTTGCTGAAGCAAGTCCTGGCTCTTCCAAATGGCAAGAAGCATCTGTAGGTGAAATGTTTCTTGACTTTGAATCAGTACAAATTATTAAAGAAGATGCTGAAGATGATAGTGCCAGTGATCTCTCAGATTCAGAAAGGATTCCCATTCCCCCCTCTCCCTGCACTCCACCAGAACTCATTCTCAGAGCTGAAGAAATTGATCCAGTTTGTTTGGAACATGTCCCCGAAATGGGTTTTAAAGAATCAGAATATTATTACCCAGACTTCCTCCCACCTCCTTTCAACTCCTGGGACCTGAAGCAACTGGCCATCTTTGTCCATGTTGAAGGGAAAACTGATTTTCGACCAAAGCCAACAGGATTCCTGGAGAAATACATGGATCGGCTCCTGCAGCTGGAGTGGCTGCAGCTGCAGACTGTGCAGAACGAGAGGGGAAAGGCAGCCAGGGCCAGGCCCCAGACTGCTCCTGGCCCCCCCCGTGCCCTGAAAAGCCCTGGCAAAGGCAAGGCCTTGCTCAGCCCTGTGCCCAGCAGGCAGATGGTTCCCCAAGACAGTGTTCCGAAGCTGCCCAGAAGCTGTTTGGGTCACAGGGCAGATCCAAACTGGGAGGAAAGTCGCCAGGTACGTTCCCATCCAGGTCACCTGAAACTGCCTGAGAGAATGGGATGTGCAGCATCTTCTCAGAGGCAATCTACTGATGTAAGGAGTGAAGGGAAAAAAAAAACAGCTGCAAAGCAACAGCTGCTCGGTGTGCAGCCCCCTGAGAACAGCTCCAAAATCCAAAGTGTTGGTAACATCAGACCCCCTAAGCAAGCCCCAGTATTCCATGGGGCAGCTGCTCCCATCAAAGGCTTAAAAACATACACGTGTACAAATCCAAAGAAAAATGGCAATGCCAGCAATTGTGTTCCTCCTAAAAAACCAGTGGGGGACAGGAAAACCAAACCCAATGGGACAAAGCAAACAGCACGCAAATTTAAGTGAAGGAACATCCATCAGGAAATGTTGATGATGCTTGACTGCTAGAAAGCATTTGGCCAATGCAGAGGGGTTTTCTTTGTAGGAAGATCCTGAGAAAATACAGTTCTGAGTCAGCACTGTTCATTTCTGTACATTTGATCTTAAGCCAGCAAGGCCAGCAGGAAATCTTTTCCCTAAAGGCAAGTGTCTTCCATTGGTCTTTCCTAAAAAACACTTAGAAGTTGCTCAATGAAGGTGATGATAGCACAGGATGAGGTTTAGAGAAAGAGGTAACAATATTTGCACCACTTGAAGTCTTGTGCTTTCCATGGTGTATTTGAGGGAATAGGATCCATGCTCTTTTTTTCTTGCTGTTTTATGAGACAGGTTTGATGGTGTTTTCTGCTGAAAATGGCTCAGCAGTTTTTATAAAATAATGGAGCCTGCTATCTATGCAAAGTCAACTCTAATTCTTCACAGAAGATGATGAATTGGATTTTTTTGATGAAGTAGATTCTATTTTTATGAGAAGAAGAAGAATGGAGATGTTTTGAAATATTTTAATGCCGACAGGATTCTTTATAAGACAAAAAAAAATACTAGGGAGCAGACAGCTTCAATGGTGACAGATTAAGAAAATGGAATGTGTATTTTTGTATCCTGGAATATTCACTGTGTTTGCAGACAGCTTTTCTGGAAGTTCATTTTGCAATGCTTTCTGTCGTTAGAGGAAATGACCAAATTTCAAATTGCACATGGATATGTTTGGGTAATGAAAAATGAAGGTTTTACCAGAGACTGTGACCTAATTTGCAGAACTGGTGGCTTCTAAAAACATAAAAAATAGACTCTTAGGGGAAGAATTTAAAGGGTATTGTAAATTCAAGAAAAGATATATTTTGATACAGAGAATGCCTATTTTCAGTCCCCCAAGATGACTCTTACTTCTCCCATGGCCCAGTCTAACTTGGCTTCTTGTGTCAAGGTTTGCTGAGGTGACAGGAGGAAATACCCTACAGAAGGAAATTGTACAACCAGGACTGGGTCCTGCCCTGGACCTTCTGTCTTCTCTTGTATCTCACAGACACAAGAGAATACAAAGGACAGTTCAGAGAATGTTCAGGTGAAATTCTAGAGGATGTTTTGTCCTTTCATTTAAAACTGGAATCCTGGTCAGCATTAACTTCATCCTCAGCCCCCAGTCAGAGTGTTCATGAGAAGCGATCTGATGGACCAGATTCTACAAGTGGATCCTTCACATCGTGATAGAAAAGGAAAAAGTAGCAAATATTAAAGAGTACATTATGTAAATAGCTAAATTGCACTTCTCTTGGTGAGCTCATCTTGGTTTTAAGATGCTTAGCTGTTTCTATCTTTCATTGTGCCTACCAGATCTTCAGCTTTGTAAAATTTCAAAGCATGGATTTATATGTAGTTTAAAATGTGAGAATCTTAATAAATGTAGTAATAAACTAGAGTATTTTACAGTATATAAAAACATTGCTCAGGAATAGTCAAAGAAATATTTTTAGTGGGTTTTTTTTCCTAGTCTACTAGAGACCAAATGTGAAATTTTAAATTGATAAGGGAAACAAATGTGGTAGTATTAAGTTTCCAGATTCAGTATTTGTGAAGTTCCAGTTAAAATGAATTGTAGTTGCATGTACATTCAGCTCTATGCAATTAAAGTGAAACTTAAGCTGACATGCTCAAAGATGCAGTAGATTGGCTGTCACAGAGGTGTGATGGGACTGAACACCAGCAGCTGCAGAGGACTAGCACATTCCATTGGCACTATTTCCCCCTTTCGTTCTGGCCCAGCCTCATGAGGTATTTCAGCTTTTTTAGATGAAAGGTTCCTGCCTCCAGTGCTTGTATCTCAAGCTCTGGCCAAATTCTGCAAACCTTCCTTAGCCAAGTTTTCCTCATTCACATTAACAGTGATAAAAGACAGCAGAGCTGCTCTTGCCAACAGGCAGGATTTCAGTGCTCTGGGTCAATTCTAAGCACAAACCCTGAGGGGAGCAGGATCCAGGCAATAATCAGAATTGCAGGTTTTTTAACAGATTCTCTTAGATGCAGTAATTAATTTAGCATGTAGTCCTAGCACTGAGTGTTAGTGTATGCTGAATTTTCCTCTGAAATGAGGAAAGCTTCTGTATTGATGCTTTCCTGACTTGTGTGGAGGGCATGTAGATACAGGCACATTTTGCATGATCACTGCTTAAAGAAAAAGTGTTACAATCAGCTGCCACCAGGTCAGAGGTGATTGGAACTGAGAAGTCACAGAGGGGGGAAAGTTTTGTTTTAATGCAGTGCTTGTGATCTGATGGACATCAGCCTGTTGTTGGAGATAAAAAGAGAAGCAGGTGGAGGTGGTGATGGCACTCTATTTAAAGTCTGAATAATTTTTCCTCATGAAGCTGTGTGTGATCTGGCCAAGTTCATCTCACATGATAATCACACCAGTCTACTTTCTGTTCATTGATTTGGTACTTCTACACACAGAAACAGAAATTGTGTTTGCCTCAACAAACAGCTCCTGAGCAGACCTGCAAGGGTTGGGGTTCACCATTTCCATTTTAACTTGACTATTTCAGATACTTCTGTGAAGAGGGTTGTGGTTTATGTTTCCTTCATCTTGTTTTGATGGATGTTGTCTTTAGAAGCACTCCTGAATATATAAGAAAAGTATAAATGCATTCAGATTAAAGTGAATTAATTAAAATATGTCCACAGCACAGTGTTTGTGTGGCTGTTGCACATTTTTTACTATGTTTAGCAATATGATCATCTGTGTCTAAGCCTGGCATTGGTAATGTGAGATATTTAAACAGTGATTTATTTTTTTTGCTAGAGAATTTTAAGGTTGAATGTTCTGCAGTATTACCTACAGAATAAATGTGCTCAGGTTGCATTTTAAATAAACAGCCAGATTGTACTTCAGTTACACTGCTCTAAACTTTGAACAACTCAGTTGTTGTTACTGAAATTACCTTGTTAAAAAGATGTGTAGAAACAGAATTTTACTCCAATATGTGTAAACTGCTTTCCTTAGTAATGAAGTGTACTTTTCATGTATCACATGAAGAAATTTAAAGCAATACTGTTTTTCTTTTGACAAGTTTCTTTTCCTGCATTCCTTGCAACTCGTACTGTGGTCAGTTAAAGTTTTACCTCCCCTGCACCCCCTCCCACTTTATTTCCAGTTGGTTACAGCAGGTCTGAAGTTCCTGGAAACCCTTCCATTGGCTGAACTGATGTCAAGCTCCTGCAGTAACTCAGTTTATGCTCCAGAGAGGGTTATTTATTATGGTGTGAGCAACACCCATGGTACTGAACTGCCCTTTTTGACTCCAGGCTGCTGAAATCCTCCATAATCCCATTACTGCTTGTGTCCTTTATGTGTTTCATTCATTGTTTGAGATAATTTGACTTTGTATTTGCTATTTAAGAAATCTTAGAAGTCTGAGTGAATGTTGACAGTCTTTTCAGTTAGTCTGTGATACCTTTTTTGGAGCTGATGTTATAGTTGAAATTTCTGCACTATGAAATTGCCTAGAATGTACTATTTTTTGCCTTATTTTAGAAGTATCGAGCCTTTGTTGCTCCCATTGGCATTATTAATTTTTCATCTGAAAAATAAACAGACTACTCTGGAAGGACTGAACTCGATTAATTGAGGGTTTGGAGCCCAGCTTTTGATGTTGGTAATCATGTGTTCCTATTTATTTGACCTTTCTGTGAATATTTTTGCCAGTAATTTCATTGGAAGGTGATCTTGTAATTCAGAATTCCTGTATATTTGCTACATTAAAAGTGAGATATTGCCCGTTTGTTACTGCCTTGTATTTTTCCCGTCATCCTCAAGGTGGCATCTGGGGATAGTTCTTTGAGTAAATTCCTGCTTGCAGGATGGAGCTTGAGCTCAGCCCATCTCAGCTCTTGCTCTGAAGGCAAAGTGAGGTCACAAATATATTTATTGTGCTCCACCTGCCACTCACCTCTGTCTTGGCACTGCTAAGGCATCACACTCAGTGCAAACAACAGGAAGAACTTTCTTCATCACGTTTTTTGAAGGTGCTAATCAGTAAGTTTCGCATTTTCTGTTACAAACTCCAGGACTCTTAGAACATGATCCAAAGGACAGATTCTTGTGGAGAACCACAAGTTCTTAATTTACATGGGTATGTGTAACTTACTGTTCAGCTGAGACTCACCAGGAGGAAAATAAAGGGAGAGAGATTGAAAGGGAGAAAAAGGCATTTCCTGTTGCTGAGAAATCCTTTTGCTGTTTCTGTAATCTTTATATTAATCTTTATATTAATCTTCATATTAATCTTCACGTAACTTCCCTGTGCAATGTCATGCAAGAATTTTATGAGCAGAACATTCTCAGTGTTTGAGGTTTTCCTGATGCCTAAAGCACCCAGTCCTGCTCTGGAGCCTGTTGCTGGTATTTATGAGCCCGAAGGTCCTGCCTGCCTCCCTCCCCACACTCACTGCTACTTAAAACATCATGGTTTATTTAACAGTCTGTTGGTGATCTCATCTGAACAGGAGATCAGTTCTTCCCTAAGTGTTCTTTTCACAACTTCCTGAACATTAATTCTTTTCCAGTTCTAAAAGAGAATAAACCTTATGCCCAGTAAAAGCAATACAGGCGAATGGAAAATGAGGGGTTTCCAAAGCCAGGACCTTCTCCATACTCTCTGCCATTTTTGTCCTCTTTTCACGTGGTTTACAAGACTTACTTTTTAATTTCCTGGTTCTTTATGTATCTTTATGTAACACACATTTTTTGCACCTTGAGTGGGAGTTCAGTTTCAGGTACACAAGTTCACCCTTGTGTGGTGGCTTTTCAATGAAACAGGACACTCTGCTGTTGGTCGTATCACCTTTCAAATAAGCTTTTGGAGAGCTTGCTCTGGTTTCAAAGTCTGAAGTTACATAAAAGCAGTACTCCTGGGCATGGCAGTTAAAACCAGCTCCCAGTGCATGTAAAGCTTCCTGTTTACTTCATGCAAACAACTGCAAATAAATAATAAATGGCATTTCCAAGGAATTGTCAAAACAAGACACGTGTTTACCTTTATTGCAGTCACAGCCCATTTATTGGGTGTGGAACTGCCGAGTGCAGACTGATTGAAGGAAAGCAACACCACAGGAGGACTGAGCTTTGCTTTTAGTCCAGTTTTACAGAAGCAACAGTTCGTTCTTTTCTTCACTTTGTTTGAAGAGGCGGAAGAACTCCCAATCCTTTGGGACAGCTCCCGGGGCTGGAACCAGGTAACGGCCGAGGAGCCACCACACACTGTTCCACAGGCTCTTCTGCATCGAGGTGCTCCCACCTCCACAGCAGGACCTTCCCAGGCTTCCATGATCCCACTGCTCTCCATGGAGCTGCTCGTCATCCTGCTGCTCCTGCAGGTGAGGTGGGATGTGGGGAGGGGTCCAGCCGCACGCGGGGCGTGGAGGGAGGATGGAGCCAAGATCTCCTGGGAGTGCAACAGGATGGGAGGAAACAGGCAGAAAATGGAACACTGAACATTCCACCTGAACAGGAGGGAGGACTTTACTGTGTGGGTGGCTGAGCACTGGAATAGGCTGCCCAGAGAGGTGATGGAGTCTCCTTCCTTGGAGATACTCAGCATCTGTCTGGACACAATCCTAAGCACCAAGCCTGACAGAGCTGAAGAAGTGTTTGGATGATCTTCTCAGATACATGGGGTGACTCCTGGGGATGGCTCTGTGCAGATCTGAGGGTTGGGCTTGATGATGCTTGTGGGTCCCTTCCAACTGGACTTACTCTGTGATTCTGGGAGTGTGCTTGAGGGGACCTACTTGAGCAGGGAGGCTGGACAGGCTGACCTGCAGTGGTGCCTTCTGACCTCAGCCACTCTGTGTGATTGTGATTCTGTTTGTCCTCACATGGAGGACACTTTAAGTCAGGTGGTTCCTTTGGCCCAGGAGCTGGGCTCAGGTGTCTGGGAAGGGGGTTTGCAGAGGTGGGGACCCTCTGCTCCTCCTGCTTGGGATTCCAGGGCGCTCCCACCTGGCTAAGCACGCTGGTGCCCCGTGGTGACCCTGCTGTTGTTAATCTTCCCCCCAGTAATTCAGTGGCGTTTCCTTGGGGTTCATTGCCCTGTATGTACTGGGTTGTTTGTGGCAGGGCCCGTGGCTGGAATAGAGACAGCACTACCCTGAGCCACTACCATGCAGGTGCATGAGGAGGAGGGGGAAAGCCATAAAACACACAGTTAAAACTTTCAAAAAGTTTAAAAGTGGCTGCACATCCATAAAGGGTAAAGCAGCTTCTTCAGCAGAGCTGAAGCTGGAGCAAAACTAATAAAGACAAGTGGAAAGTGCTGAGTTGAAGCCTTGCTTGCTGTTTATACATCATAGAGCTCTTCCCTTGAGATCCAACAGCTTTCAGAGTAGCCTCAGGTTACTGGTGGACATCTATTGCTCAGCAGGTTTATAGCCTTGTAAAATTTTGTAAATATTTTATAGTTTCTTCAGAAAAAGGCCAGTGATAAAGGCCTGACCTTCACCAAAGTCTGGGCAGGAAGAGTTCTGTTTTTGGAAACAATTCATGAAATGAATCATAAACCCCAAGATTTCCAATAGTAGTTTTGAGAAGTAGGAGAAAGGTATCCAGGTTACCTGTGAGCTCATGACAGTAGTGGAATTTGAGCAGTGTCATAGTTCTTTGAGGTGAAAAATTTCCAGTTTAAAGCCGTGTTTGAAGCTGGTGCAGGAAGCTTGTACTTATAAAAGGACAAATCCTGCCAATTTGAGTGTAATCATCATTCTCACCAATTTATTTTACTCATCTGGATTAGAGACTTTGGTCCAGTGTTCACCTTCTGCTAAATCAGCTGTGTTTGGAACACTTTGAGGCACACCACAGAGTCCCTGGAATACTCCCCAGACTTATCTCTTTTTTCCAGAAGTAGGTTTGTGTTGTGTCAATACCAGGCAACTTCTAAAGGAGCACAGAGACAGGGGTCTTAAAATAGTTGGTTTGAGAAAAAAATAGAGCTAGTTGGTTTGA
Organism: Serilophus lunatus; assembly: GCA_013399895.1. Classification (NCBI taxonomy): domain Eukaryota; kingdom Metazoa; phylum Chordata; class Aves; order Passeriformes; family Eurylaimidae; genus Serilophus; species Serilophus lunatus. The sequence goes on from VXBA01004031.1 coordinate 1,527,066, forward strand.
GAAAATCCGTGGAGATGATACCACAGACTGGTATCTGCATGGATGCAGTGTTTGCATGGTTCTGGAACTGGCATCACCTGACCAGAGGAATTATATCCCGGCTGTCATGCCATTCATTTGGAATGAGATAGATGATATTTGTGGAATTTCCAGGGTTAGGTACAATTCAATACAATACTGTCAAAACTGGACCAGTATGTTTCTGTGAAGGCAAACTCCTCCTAGAAAACATATCAGTGTTTTCTAGTTAACCACACTTGTCACAATCACTTTTCTTTCTCCACAAGGTTACTGCTGCCAACGGGTTTTCTCATGGAATTGAAAATCTCAGTTCAACACAAGCCATCCGAGGGAAGAGCACTCAGGTTTGTAGTCAATATTATACAATAAGATACACAACAGCTAATGTGTGAACTGTGACACTAAATACCCTTTATCCAATAGTGGATTGGTTCTTATCAGTTGGACCATGTGCGTCCTCTCAAGCGGACAAAAAGGACCTGGATTATCACCACCATTGAGGTTCAAGAGGAGGACAAAGGACCGTTCCCCAAATATGCTGGACAGGTACAACCTTTTAGGAAAATTTCTCCTTGAACCTCAGTAAGGTATTCATCACCACAGGCTGTACAATAAAATACCACAAGGAGGAGAGAGCAAGGACTGTGCATGAAACAGCTTTTTAAAAAACTTACTGGTTCAAAGCTGTCTTATTTACACAGAGTTGTATAGAGCTGTGAGGTGGGAGGGGAATACTGCTCTTTCCTATGGGAAACTGCAGGGATACTCATGGGAAGGAAAACTGTGGAATGGGAGAGGTGAGAGGTTCGTGGAAGGCTGTGCAGAGTGGTGGGAGCTGTTGGGTTGGCTGACCCCAAGCCTTCAGCAAGGCCCCTCTGCAAAGAGAAAGAGCTGAAAGAGAGGCAGAAAGAGAACTGTTCTAGAGTGTTCTGTAGTTCTGTTCCATATTCTCTGCTCACATTGCATTGTTCTACTTCTCTTTTCAAAAGCTGTTCAATAAAAGATCATTTAATGCGTCAATAAAATATTTACTCAGTGGACCTGGGGTGGATGAATCTCCAGAGATTGGATTGTTTTCCATAGAAGATGATGTCAACGGGCACGTGTATGTACACCGCACCATTGACAGGGAAAAGACCCCAGCCTTTCAGGTGACACACTTTACCAGAATACTTAAAGCTGTTTGCAAAGGTTAATTGCTTTTTTATGGCTAAATCCTTCATGAGCAAGCGACACACCCATAATAATGTTGTGTGTGTTTTTATGACCTCCTTTTCTTACCTTTACTCTATAAATAAAGGCTAAATTGAGAGACCGATATCTTCCTTGTCACTGTTGATTACTAATCTGTTTGTTTGAGCTTCCACGAATATCTGTACGCTTCTTTTCTATCTTCTTTTTGTTATGACCCTTGATTATAACCTAAAAAACCCTATAATAACCTAAAAACTTAAAAGGTTTTCCTGAAAATGAAAGTATGTTACAGCTATAGTGATCAGAGCACTGGGTTGTAAGCATAGAACCTTCCAATCAGGAGAATGGAAACAGATAGTCATGCATTGTAAAAAACTAGATAATCCTGGAGGAGCTGCAAAGCTGAATCACTGGAACTTCACGTAAAAGGAAGCATATGTTTCTCCTTAAAAAGCAGAAAAGTTTTCATAAGCAGTAAGTGTAATGAAAGAAATGTGATAATGAGTGTATGAATGAAATCTGTGAGTGTGGGTTTGTTTTCCTCTTGGAAAAAGTTTTCGGTTTGTGATCCCCTTATGTTTATTCCATGGTGATTTATGTTTGTGTCTCTGTGGATTAACTGCACCCAAATTATAGTTTTCCACGTGGTTTGCTGTGCAAGGTCTTGCCTTCCATAACAAAAAGATAAATTCTCAAGAGCTTTGTAATCACCTTCAGTGAACACAACTGTTCTAGGGCTTGGTTTTAAAGCAGAACTAAGCTCAGCAAAGGAGGATTCAGCATTCAGGGCTGAATCCCCTCCATATTCATGGATATGGAACCAGAATATCATAGAAAAGCAGCTAAAGAAACCTGAAAGCACTACTTAAAGAAATACTTTAGAACTGGGAAGCACAGGTGAAAGCCTCCCTCTGTCTGGCCCCAAGGATATTTATGTATTTTATATTAGACAGCTATTTCAAATAACCAAGATCCAGCTCCTGTAAAAATCTTCTTTTACTTTTAAAAGTATTGTTCGATGCCCAGGATGACCATTATGAATCTACTACCTTTGAAAAGTGAAATAATGATTTAAGCATGTGCCTGAAAGCTAATATTGGCCAAATTTGACTGAAGCAGCTTCAAAACTGAAAGTTTTTTGTTCTCTTCTGATATCTAAATGGTACTGTTCAGTCCATTCTGATCTCTGGGTTTCTGTTCATTCAGATACGTTTCGATATTGAGGACAGAAGGACTGGGAAGCCGCTGGATCGGCCTTTATTTTTCAGGATAAAGGTTAAAGATATTAATGACAATGAACCTGAATTTTCCAAGAAAGAATATAACATTACAATAAGAGAGAACCACAGTAAAGGTAAGTGCCATCCCAACAAGAGGTACTGGTTTGTGTATGACTCCTTCCTTCATTGTTTTTATCCCTTTCTTACTAAATCTGTTCTTCTCCCTACCTTTCACTTAAACACTCGTGAGCTTAAGGACTATTTGCTATGCTTTAACCTCTTGTCTAATTAACCTTGATGTACATTAGCATAATGTTGGAGACATTTCTTCTTAACTTTAGCAGGCTGATCTGAACTGTGGATCTGGAGCCTTGCTTCAGGAGATGGTCAGACATTGTTTAGAAATACAAAGGCAGCCTGAGTTTGTACACATGTGGGCATAAAGAATTGGAGCTGGCATGAAGAACTAGTAAGTGTTTTTGATGCAGTAAATTCCGGAGTGTGGCGCTCAGTATTTTCGACAGATTTGCCATCCAAATGAAGTAGTGGCCAGAGTCTTTTCAGGAATCACCATAGTTATGGGTTATTCTGGGACTATGTGTTTAAGAGCCTCCAGACAGGCCTGAGAAACTCCATGTTGAGACTAAACACTTCTATTAATATCTCAATTCTTCATCCTAGAGAAGCCAGTTTTCCAAGTCACAGCCTTGGACAAAGATGAAGTTGGCACTGTGAATTCTCAGGTGTCCTATTCTATAAGTATGCAAACTCCCACTCCAAATGGATTCACATTTCATATTGATCCGACCACAGGATCAATACTTCTGTCAGGATGCCTGGATTATAAGGTGATGTATATTTGGCAGCTTCTCATCATTTAATGCATGATACACTTTCACTACACAGTTACCAGGATGTGAAAACAGTCTCACATCCATATTTGTAGCTGTGTCTGGGAAAATGTGGGAACAGCTTTTGAACTAAGTTTGGAACTTCCTTGGTTTTATTTTTCAGACTGCAAACTCTTTCAAACTTTTGATTAGAGCCAGTGACCATGGAACTCCCCAGCTGTCATCTACTGCAACAGTGAATGTAGCTGTTGAAGATGCAAACAACCACCTCCCTGTGTTTACTAGAGATAATGTAAGGAAAAACATCATTACTTTACTGAGCCTTTCTAAATACAGTTCAGTCCTTCGAACTGCTGGAAACCCTCAGCAGTGTAAATGGGAACCCTCAGACACTTGCAGCATTAGGCCAAAACACGTGCAAGTGAGATTTATGTGTCAGAAGAAATATCTTAAAATGTGGACAAACCTCATTAGTCGTCTGTGTAAAGCACCAGGTTTTGTCTCACTGGTAGAAAAAAGGTGACAGTCCAGCTAATTCGAACATCTGGGAAGGTGAGGTTCTGATTGCCCAGAGAAGGTGGTGGCTGCTCCATCCCTGGAAGTGTTCATGGCCAGGTTGGCCAGGGCTTGGAGCAACGTGATTGAGTGGAAGGTGTCCCTGCCCGTGACAGAGGGTTGGAACTATATGGCCTTTGAGGTCCCTTGCAACCCAAAGCATCCCGTGATTTTATGACTACAATCTACTATCTATTTTATAATTTACTATCTGTTTTACAATCTACTATCTACCCTAAATTGACTGTCCCAGCCCCAACAGCACAAGCCTGCAGTGTGCTGAGTCATGTCAAGCACTGGTAAGTGTAAATATTAGGAGATGTGATTGGTAAGAATAGATTCTGGGTTACAACACTGTGTACAAAGTCACCTACAAAAGCAAACACGTTCACCAGTGTGTTATTAAAGGAGGTCTCCTACCTGCAGAATGGTGTTTGAAAGACCTGAGGAAATAATGTTTAATAACCTGCCAAAACAGGCCTGTACAAGAAGTCTGTGCTTTGTCATCATTAACTCCAATCTAGTAAAATTCCACCCTTCTCAGAGCTGTGATGTGTCTGAGTACATGTACCATCCTTCACTGCATTTTCAAAAGTTGTGCAAAGGTAGTGCTGAATTTTCAGCTCCCAATCTCTTATCTCAATCTTAATTGTGACCAACTTACATAAGGAAAACAAAGATAAAAAAAATCCACTTTATTAGCATCTCATCACTAGGTTATTTAATTGGCATTTCTCAGCCTGCCCTTGAAGGGCTAATTAGGCAACCTGGTGGCTACATTGCACCATCAAAAACTGAAGCCATTGTGAAGAGATTATATTAAATAAATAAATAAATAAATAGCAATCATCCTTATTTCCTTCCTTTCCTCTCCCAGTACCAGCTACAGATTTCAGCAGGACAAGAATATCCAACTCTGTTACGGCTCCAAGTGGAAGACAAGGATTGTCCCAACACTCCAGCTTGGAGAGCAAAATACAGAGTAACAAAAGGCAATGAGGAGGGACAGTTCACCATTGAGACAGATCCAGACACAAATGAAGGCATTTTGAGTATTATCAAGGTAAGGAGCAGAAAGAGAAGGTGTAGTGTGGCCAATCTAATTATAGGACTTTGCCTCTTAGCTGAGTCAGGTGAGCTCAGCCCGCCTCTGAGTTCCGGATAACCAGAGGTGAACGCCAAACCCGAGGTCATAACTCCTAATTGCACTTTGTTTGGACTTTTCAGCCTCTCAGCTATGAAGGTGTCTCTGAGATGAGACTTGTAATTTCTGCAGCAAATGAGGAATCTTTCTTCCTATGTAAAAATGGCGTTGTGATGACCTCTGACCAAGAATCCACCAACACTACTGTGAACATCAAGGTCATACAGTCACAACGTGCTCCTATGTTCCATCCTCCTCTACTTATCGTCCAAAAAGAAGATTCAATGAAGCCTGGGAGGGTATTTAGAAAGTATCCTGCCACATATCCAGATGATGTGCCAAATAAGATAAAGTAAGTGGAGATGTTCTAACTCTCAGAGTAAGAAATAATTTAGGAATATAAAGAGGTTTGCAATTGTAGTTCAGTACCTCAAATCCATTTAAAATCATAACTTGTAATTTTTCCCTTTCTTGTTCAGATATGAACTAGCCCATGACCCAGATGGTTGGCTGAGTGTGGATGAGAATTCTGGAATTCTTACTGTGGCAAAAGAATTTGATCAAGCATCTCCTTTTGTGAACAACAGCCTGTACACCATTATTGTTCAAGCTACTGCTCCTGGTAAGCAGCCAGTCAGAAAATATTCAAACAGTATTTGGACTGTTTGAGATAGATATAAAATTGTAGGAAGACTAAGGTTCTAAGTGGTTAATGGATAATAAAACACCCTAATGATTAAAACGTGTGTCATGTGTGATTAGTAGGATAAAGCAGACAGACCCTGGCAGTGAATGGTGTGTCAATGCCCAGTTGTGTTTTTCTGTTTCTTTTGCTCCTCTCTAGGCTTTCCACCACTGACTGGTACTGGCACCATCCTGCTTTACTTGGCTGACATTACTGGTCATATGCCATCATTAGTGGCTCCTTCTTTAGATGTGTGTGACAGAAATGAAGGGACACCTCTCATTGTTCAAGCTAAGCCTGCTCTGGTCCACTCACATTCTGGGCCATTTACATTTGAGCTGGATGAGGACTCTGAAGATGTGAAGCTTAACTGGACTTTAGGAAGGAACTTTGGTGAGTTCTTCAGTCCTGCTGAGGGCAGGAACAGGAGCAATGTGCAGAAAGAGGGGTGGGAAACTGAGGAACTATTTCTGCATTTGATAAGCTACCTAATGAATTCTAGAGGTTACCAGGGCAGCTGTGCCAGAATGCAGCAAGGCTGGGTCAGAACTCTGCCCAAAAGATTCAGTGAGATGATAAAGTGGGATGTAGTTTTGTCCTATTTACTGTGGTGCATTAAGACTGAAAAAAAGTATCTAAAATTGGGATGCAAATGAGTTTCCCTATGGTTGTAGAACATCAGACTTCTTCCCATGCATCATGAAATAATTTGCTTGTCTTCTTTTTAGGGCAGTCAGTTGAACTTTTGATGTTAAGAAGCCTCCCACAAGACAGCTACTTGGTTCCCATCATTATTCAGGACAGGCAAGGATTTTCTACAAGGCAGAAGCAGCACATTAGGCTCTGCTTTTGCCCAGATGGCCATACCTGCAAAGATTCCCCACTTCCACAAGCAGCAATGGGACTTGGAGGTGGTGCCATTGCAATAATACTCGTGGCTTTCTTATTACTACTGGGTAAGTGACCTTCTAATTTGTGTGCAGGTTGTCTATCATCTCTCCATTGGATCTCATTGCAATTACAGCTCGTGAGCTAAAATCTACTAAAATCATGGTTATATTGCATCTAGGTGATGACTGGAAAATGTAAATTTTTGTTAAGCTGAATTCCAGTACAACAAAGTAAATACTCTTGTTTTCATTGAATAAAATTGAAACCCTGATTTTTTGACATTAACTCTGTACTGGCAAACTTGAATTAATTAATTTCTCCCACGAGCTTACACTTTCTAGAGCTGCTTCTTCTGTACCAGCTCATATTGGTTAACTCTGAAGAGATGAATCACTGTTTCTTTATCTGAAGTAAAATGAATAGATTATCTGAGCCCTACTGCTCTGGTTATGTGCACAAGATCTATTCTGCCTGCTGCTCAGGGCAGGGCTCTGTGCAAACAGCCACTTGGCTCCCTGCAGCAGGCTTCCTGCTCCAGCCAAACAATCCATCTGCACAGCTGCATTGCTGGAGATTCCTGAGGGAGCTCCTTTGGAACTGGGCTGGGTTCCTCACCAACCCACTGTGCTGACCCATCCATTCCCAATGCTCATTTCACCTTTCCCTTCCCTGTTTACAGTTTCCAGCATTCTGCTTTGCTGGTGTTACTGCTCAGGATCGAAACAGAAAGCCGTTCTTCCATCTCAGGAAGGTGAACAGACTTTAATCAGCTATAATGAAGAGAGCAGAAATTCCTTGTCTGAGGTAGGTGCAAAGCCATGTGTTCACATTTCCCCACCAGTGTTGTCTGGCTGAATCTGCTGCTGATCTTCTCTTTAATTCTGTTTCCTCTGGTATTGGGATTGGTATCTGGGGAGGGATGTTCTGCATGGACTGGATGATGCCACTCTGATGACAGACTATTACCACTCCTTCCATTCTTCAGTACCAGCAGGACCTTCCCAGGTGCCTCATCCTGCTGGTGAATCCAACAGTGAGGAGGCACAGCATGTCTTGTCACACTACTGCACACATAGTTCTGTGTTCAACAAGGATGTAAATGGAAGTGGAAAATGGAATTGTCTGCAAAGGTGTGATCCTTCACAGCCTAGTTCAGTTCCTGATTAACACCAGTCCTCTCTCTCTATGCAGGCTAAGCTGGATATTACACATTATGCTGCTCCATCACCTGTGTATGGGAAAGCTGCAAAAGAAGTGATTGCTGAGGTAACTGCCTGGTTCCTGATGTAAATGCCCTTTTTATACCGTAGAAATGAGTCTCCCAAGAATGAGGTTTGGTATTAATAACAGTGGGAAGAATAATATAGTATCATTCAATTGGAAAATAAGAAAGTGTAATTTCATCCAAAATTCTTATTACAGCACCTGAATTGATATGCACAAGATTTTATTCAGTTCTTGGCATAAGGAAAATGGAACCATTTTCCTTCAGATATCCATCAAAAACATGCTGGCAGCAACTTCTACTTAGCATACTGTAAAAGTATGGTCAGGATTTAAGAGTATTTTTATGACTGTAGGATGTACTTCTGGGATTTGAAGACTTCTGAGTTTGTACTGTGGGTTTTTGTACTGTATTGTCTTTTTATTGTAAAGAATGCCTGAAGGAAATTCTGCTCTACATCAGTAGGTGATTGCCATGTGTTCTGTTCATAAGTATGTAGGAATCATCAAGACATTCTCAGAACAGTCTCTTACGGCAGGAAAAGAAAATGTAAAATCTTTTTTTTAATACACGTGTGAGAAATCAATTTCAAAACCCTTAAGATGATATTTGGGAGCAAGGATTGCCCATGTGGGCAAAGTTCTGAGGTCAGGTTTGGTGCCATTGATGAAGAGGAAGCTATACATTTAGGGGAAGAAAGAGGGTTAATTCCTGCACAGTTGCTGACTCCACATATGCATGGAGAATGCACCCACAAGAGGAAACAGATCCTAAACAGGATAAGCTGCAATGTGACTGGAGAAGGCAGCTCAAGAGAAATGGATGCAGCAGAGAGAAATACAGATCTTTGGATCTGAAAGAAGGTGGTAGGAAGTGGCTTTATGTAGGTCAAGCCTGAGATACTGTTTCTGTCTTCCAGAATCACCTTTACACTAGTTATGAGATGTTCCAAGCAGAACAACTGGATTGCTTCTTACAGAGAGTGGACAAAATACTGGATCAGGTAAGAAATGATGTTGAACTTCTCCTTTGTCAAGATGGCCTGTGAGCACAGGAGAAAAGGCTTTCCAAACTGGAGAGCTGCCATGGCCTCAGCTGCTCTCAGCCCACACCTCAGAAGCATTGCCGTTGAAATCCAGGGATATATTTTATGGGGAAACATTCAAGATTCTTCCTTTTTGAAAATACCTTGTCTCCCAGACTTCTGGCTGCTTCTATGTGGTCACCAGCTGTTACTGCAAGGCTGGGGTCTGTCACCTTTAAAAGCTCTTCAGGGTGGAGAAATGGGGCTAAAATTCTTTCTGGGGCAGAATTAAAGTTCAGTTGCCTGCTCTTGCACTTCTGTGCTGTCAGGGTAATTCTCATTCCTCTTCCCGTGTCCTGTCTGATCCCTGCATGTTTACAGGCCTGTCCTTCATGTCTCCTCGGCCAGACTCCATGTCATTCCAGTCAGGTTCACCAGCTCTCTGCCCATTTTTGCCTCATTTCTACTATGGGGGAAGTTCAGTTTCTGGTGCATTTGCAGCTGAGAGTTTTAGTAAAACTTTTCTGTGTCAGAGAAAGACCCACACTCTTCCCTGTAACCTCCTTACCTGCTTAATTTGCATGTCATTAACTTTCCTTTAATTTTCAAGGGGGCAGTAGGAGCTTCAATGATACCTTGTCTTGTTTCTTCCCTCCTTTAGAAGCTGTATGACCAAACCACACTGGAAGATTATGGGGACATCTGTGAACCTTTCAGATATGCTGAAGAAGGAGAACTAGAGCCAAGTAGCTCCCCCTGCTCTGTCTCCATTGGAAGTGAGGACTTGCCTGATAATTTTTTGAACACTCTGGGACCAAAGTTTTCTGCTCTGGAAGAAATCTGCCAGAAGAGATCTTGATCAGTCAATTAATTTTAGGAGACTCTGACTAGTTTATGGTGTTTCAAAGGCTTCTAGCAGGAGCACTGACAATTTTAGAACAAAAGAACTGTCTGTACTTGAAAAGCATTGCAGTGTGTTTGCACCACCAGGACTTGGCCTTTTATTCCTCCTACCTGCGCTGTTTGAATGTGGGCAGCCAAGAACAGGACATGTCTGGAGAGTCCACTCTGCTCTGCAGAGATGATGGAGGAATTCTGGCATATTTCTGCAGACTTACACAAATAGAAGATCTGCTATTAAGGATCCTCCATTTATTATGTAAAGCAAAAAGACCACATCAACTAGGCTTGAAATTCCAGTCAAACTTCCAGATGGAAATAAACCAAAAGACTTGCTAGATCAGCAATATCATTCTTTCTCCTGTAAATGGTCCCTTTAAATCCAATCCATGTGGATCTGACATGATAATCAGATCTTTTGTATCTCTATGACACTGAGGAGAGAGTGCACTGCCACTCTTGATGTGACTGTGTCCACACACTGATGGGAGGAGTTTGCACCACCCTTCCTTTGAGCACGGAACAGGCACCTTGGGGCTTATGAGCTGTGCTGGCATCTGCTGGCTGCTGGTATGATGGCACTGCTGTAAATACTCAAAATGCCAATAAATTGTTGACTGACAAAGTATGGTTGTTCCTTGCAGTGAATTAACCACCTGCTCTAAATTAGCCACAAATGACTGTGAAGAGGAAATTCATAATAAGGTGAAATAAAAAAGAAGGGATGGTATCAAATTCATCTATGATTTGGAGATGTGTGATGGTGTGCCATTGACCAATGCTCAGTGATGGCACGATGGCTGTTGGTGTTAAAATACAGGGATGAGGGGAGAATAGTTCTGGACATAGTATTCTGAAATGAGGTAAATTGCAGGAAGCTGGTCAGTGAATGGCTCTTAACCATGTGAGGCTGAGGTCAAGATCATGAGACAGACCAAGAGGCAGCAGGTTTACTTGTGCCACACACCACAAAATATACCGAGTTGGAAGGGATCCACAAAGATAACTGAGCCCAACTCCTGGCCCTGCACAGACCCATCCCCAAGAGTCACACCCTGTCTCTGAGAGGATCATCCTCGAGCTCTGGCAGCCTTGGTGCTGTGCCCACTGCCCTGGGAAGCCTGGGCAGTGCCCAACCACCCGCTGGGGGAAGAAGAACCTTTTCCTGAGATCCCCCCTGCCCCTGCCCTGACACAACTCCAGGCCATTCCCTGGGCTCCTGGCCCTGGTCCCTACAGAGTAGAGATCAGTGCCTGACCCTCCTCTGCCCCTCACAGGGACGTTATAGACTGTGATGAAGTGATACACCCAGGCAGGTTTGGGCCTCAAAGCTCTTGCTTTGCCTCCACTGGGGTGAGGGAGAACCATCAGACTCCCAGTCACTGTGGGAGCTTTCAAAGGTTCACATGGAGGTTGGTGTGATGTCCATGCCGGACACACACCCTTCTCCACCAGTGCCTGGCAGCAAACCTGGGCTGAGGGATACAACCTCTAGTCCAGGTAACTTGCCACGTTTCTTCCCAAGGCCCCTCTGCTTGTGCCTGGTGTCCCCAGACCCAGCCAGGAGCAGCCCCTGCAGAGGGACAGCGTGTGCTGTCTGTGCAAACACAGCCAATATTCTCCATGGCCTTGGCTCACACTTTGCTCACTCTAATGGCAAAGGGAGAGTGGGAAGCCTCTGGTTTTCCAGGGTCTGCTTTAAGCTAAGTGCCTCCATGGCTTGCTGTTTCCTAACTGCTGGTGATGGGCTCTAGTGTTTCAATTACCTGTTCACGGTGAGAGGTCTAATCACGATGCCTGTGAATCCCCATTACTTCTGACCCCCGCTGGGCCCAAGTCAGTGGGAGTCCCAGCAGCACAAATGTTTATTTCTGTACAATCTTCATCTCTGTCTTTATTTTGCCTCATTTATAAAGATCTTACTTAAAAGTAAATGACACACAATCAGTACAGGGGAAATTAATCAAGCTGGAACCAAACTTCTGACGCTGAGTTTTAAAGGAAGCAAGAAACACTGATCACAGGCTGGTCCTGCAGAGGGGGGATGGCAGCATGTCAAGGATAAAGTCTCTTTGTCTCAGACAAAGCTTTTTCCTCTCTGCTTTTTCCTCTACTCTGCTGAGCAATGGGGTCCCCTGGGATCTTTGGGCTGCCACAGGAGGAGGGTAAATTTTTAATCAAATCTTTCTGTGCCAGTTTGGGGTCATTGTCTCCTCTCTGAAGGATCCATTTATCCTGATTAAGGTATTACAAGAAGTCGTTTAAAGGACAAATAAATGACAAGAGATTCTATCAGTGAAGGGGAAACCACATGCTGATAGGGTTATAATTAGTTCCTTCTATTAATGCCTTAGGTGTTGTTGTAATTCACAATCCTAATAATTAAACAGTTTGCAGCAGAGTGTTGGATTAGTGTTTTAAAGAACCCGTAGGCCAAGCTGGGGGCTCTTCTCAGTGTTTTCTGAGAGCAAGCAGGGAGCATGCATCGTAGCTCATGTGGTAGTGGCAAAGTTTCCCAGCTGAGTTCACAAGCCATGATCACCTTCAAAGCAACTGAAAATATGCTTTTGATTTCCTACCATATGCTGGTGCTGAAGACTGAGAAAAATGAGAGATTTATGCCATTCCAATGTGGCTTTCCTCTGTAGCTGGTAGTAACACCTGGATGGAAAAGGGGTGGTTGGGGAAAAGTGAGGCAATACACATGCAAAGCACAGGTAGTGAGTGGGTGCTGTGCCATCACTTCCTTGTGCTGTTCCTGCTCTTCACATGCCCATTATTTCCTACTTTTCCAAAGTGATGAGGAGCCTTCACAATGGAAACATCCACTCCTGTGCCAACCCTGTTAGTGAAACACAGCCCATTGACCTGGGACTGACCAGGGACTTTCTGGATGTCCAGAATAACAAAATTCATAGTTATGTCTACTGAATCACTTAATTCTACCCTGAATGCACATTTCTTAGGGACTGGTACATTTCTCAAAAAACGGAAGGAATTTGAAAAATTTGAATATTTACTATTTCAGGTGCTTAACCCTGGTGGCTGGAATCTGCTATTTCCAGTTACCCTATGAGCTGTGAACTGAAGCTCAAATTCACAAAACATTTTTTTTACTTTGAGGATAAATCTCTACATTTCCTTGGCTTTGTCTGTGCCACCTCTCCCACCAAGGATGTTTCAGCAAACCCCAATTTGCCAGAAAATCATTCACTGTGAAAAATGAAGCAAAATGAGGTTACAGAAGCCAATGGGGCCCCTCAGCCTTTTTCTTTGTCCCCTAGACAAGTGTAATTATCCATTGTGAGATTTGACAAGAGTGATCAAATGAATGAATAGAATAGCAAAGCTAAAGTTTCCAGAAGATCATCCAACATCATCTGCTCTTTGTAGGTTGTTCTACCATTTGCATCAGAAATGGAGTCACACAGCACAGTTATCTCCAGTAAAGTATTATGAAACACAGCCAACATCTGTTCCTTCTTTCTGATCATCCCCAGGAGATCAAAACCCAGTCTTTTGAGAAAGCAGGGCTCTCATTAGCAAAATACCAGTATAAAAAGGTATTTCTTTGTAAAACATCACTAAATATATCAATATTGTTGGGACAGCAATTAGAAAGACCTTTTTTGTACAATCTACTGATTATTCATATGTTGTTAATAATTCAGTAGTTTTTGAATTGTTCTAAATTCTATAAAATAAGAAAGAAAATTACTTCAGGGATTCAATTAGCAAATTATTTCAAGGCACAGATAATTATTAATGTTTCTTCATAGAGGCTTTTCCTGTGTGACGACAATTCTGTAATTACCCAGGAGATGGCATAAGTAGACCAGTTATCAACCTGCAGTACCAAGGAGTAAAACTGAGGAAGGATTACAAATACCCTGTTTGAAAACAAATCTACTTGCAAAAATGTGTATTTTGATATTGTCAGTGGAGAGTTTTCCTTCTCAAGACAAAGCTTTTTGCTCATCAGCATTATGCAAGGAAAGCACCACTTAATAGCTTTACAACAGTCCTGAGGAAAAGGGATGTGGGAAGACCAATTCGAAAATCTTAAGCAGATGTTCTGGTTTTTTTGTTTTTTTCCTTAGCTATGTCCATTAAAAGTAATCCTTCTATTTGTCATGCTCAGGTTACTGCCCAGGAATGAAATAATGGAAAAATCCAATTAAACAACAAACCCTTCTTTGGTCCCAGGGCCAAATCCTGATTATGCAGTGATTTGGTAGACTCTGCATTCATTTTTTTTTTTTCTTTTTCCTAGGTATTTGCAAAGTGCCACAGGATGTTGTAGTTGAAGCCTCCTCTTATGAAAGGCCCAGAGCTGAGTCAGGAGAGTGATTGCAAATCAGCCCTGGGATGGAGTTCAGTTGGGGAGGGAGATTTGTAAACAGCTGGCAAAGCAAACACCACAGTTCTAACTTGTGAATTCATTCTAAGGAAGTGATAAAGAAAAAGTGTCTAGGATTAGGAGAGATGAGCATATTAATATAAAAGAAAAAAATATTTAACTTGCCCATTTCTTTCTGAACCATAGATCATTGTTTCCCCATCCTTCCCGATCTCCATCAAACACCAGTGACTCTTATTTACGTGTTGTATGGACAGGTGGCATCCTTTAGTGCTTGACACAGCCTGAAAGAAAAGATATGAGTCCTTAATTAGGGCTTCAAGGTGCTTCCACAAGAAAAGCATTAACAGTAAGACACAGAACTACTGTTTGTGCTTTCAAATTTTTTTTCAATGTATTTTGCAGGATATCTGTGAAAGGATTTATTTTTTTCCCCTGTAAAATTTGCTTCCTTCCCAGAATAGCTTCTACATGGCCAGAGACAGGAATCTCACATTTAAAAGCATCCATATATTTGTTCTCGAACATTTTGTTTAAGAAACATCAGCTGTAGCCAGGACTATCAGAAACCCACAAAAACTCAGCCCAGTTCAGCTTGTCCTCTTGCCAAAAATGGTGCTTAGATTAACACAAACACCATCAACCTATTAATTGAATTGCATTTAGAAAAGACACGGAAAAGTATATAAGGGGATTGTGGAAGCTGCAGCAACAAATCATTTGAAGAACATGTTACAGAATTTTATAGGATAAAATAATAACAAGCATATTACAAGGTGCCAGCACTCACAGTTGTTCCCAGGAAAAAGGCAGCACAAAGAGATGGCTTTTAGAGTAGAAACTGGTGTGTATCCTGGATCCTTAAAAGCTGCTGACACAGGCTGTAACTGATGGAAAACCAACAGAACCTGTCATCTCCGTGTTAGAGTCCTGACAGTATAAAAGGGTTTTTTTCACTTAGAAATTCATTTGAAAGCAGCAGTGACAAGTGGATTCCTATTTCCATCTACAGTGGAAAGAATTTCGCACTCCAATGCCTGATTCTTTTTGCTATTTTGGGGAAAATCAAGGATGATTCTGGAAAAGCCAGAATGATTAAATGAAGCAAATGGAGAGGATGAGCCTCACACATTTCTTGGTCAGAGCATCCATGACTGTGACCAGGACATTCTACTCAGAGATGCCAGCAGGACACAGCAGGAACCATGTCTGGTTGAGGAGAGGATGTTTTGGAAAGTACTCATTCAAAAGGAGACAAACAAAATGGTATAAGGGAAAAAAACAAGCCAAACTTTCCCAGTGATGTCAGAAGATGTGAAAGTCCAGACACAGCAGTGTCTCTTCCCAAGCAAATCAGGACCCGAGGTGGAGGAGACAGTTTGTGTTTGCATCTTGTTCTGAGAGAACAGGAAAAGGTAACTGGAGCAGGCATCCATCACAGGAGCTGGGAAGCACTGCCAACCCCAACAATGAAGAAATTATTTCAGTTTTCTCGCTTGAAGATCCGGGTGGCTCCAAAGCAGAGCCAGAGAGCGAGTACCTCTACGGTGTGATGGATAATGGGGAAGGTTTTGCTCAGGACTGAACTGAAGCCCCCAGGTAACCCTGCTGTGTACACCCAGTCATGGTACTCAGAATAAAATACCCTCAGCAGGAGGGGAAAATCAGGAAGGTTTGTGTCCCAGCAGGTTCACTGCTGGTCCACAACTCTGAAAATCATACTTCAGGAGATTCCTCTGTGACAGGACAAGTTCCTTGCAGCCAGATGTAATAAACTATTCAGCATTTACCTCCATCGGAATTAGTGGAAATTAAATGCCATAAATCTGTCTGCTACATCTCTCCAGCTGTGAAATGGGAACAGTCCTTCCTGTCTTAAAGAAATACTTCCAAGGATTATGAAGTGTTTCGACAGGACAGTAATAGGGAGTGTGTACTTATCCCAAGCAGAAACACGAAGTTTCCTCAGCTGATGCTTTGCTGATGTGCTGAATAAATATTGTCTTTAGGCTTTTTGCAATATTCAGGTTTATGAACCAAATGAAAGCCAGGCATGGATGATATTTTTAATGTGCTGAATAAATATTCATCAGGGTATTCATCAGGATATGCATTTTTTAAGCTAAAGATCCAACATTATTTATAGTCTGTGCTTTCATGTAGAGAAGCCAGTTATATGAGGAATGAGGAAAAGTGACACCTATGAGCTTGTTGGATATTTGCTAACAAGACCATAACGAGGGTGAAACAATCCTGTGCTTGACTTGAATAGAGAGTGTGGGAGTTCAACACCTCTGAAAAATTGAGTTTTATTTCATTATCTTGTTGAACTTTGATGGTTAACTTTAGGCATTCAAATATTTTGTACAAGATACTTGGCAAACAGCAGAGTGAGACTTTCACAGAAACGGGTGAAAAACCCAAACATACACATCTACCGATGTAAAACCTTTCAGTGTAGGTGGTTTGAACATGGCAGAGGAACATCATTATGGGGATTTTTGTTTTAATGCTCAGAATGCATTTCTGGATTACCAGGGGAGGGGACGAGAGGAGTGTTTGAACAGGAGTTTAAGTGTTTTCTCTAAGCAAACCCTACAATCACCAAGTGGTGCCTCACAACAAAAGGAACAGCAGAATTCCCAGGTTTCCTTTCCAGATGCTGTTTGGTCCATGGCAAATTTTTATAACCATATTCTGTGAATTAAGTGTCTAGTCCCTTAGACTGATGTCCTTAGAAAACTCTCAGAAAATACACTTCCAGGTTTTGATTTCAGTTTATCAGAAAGGCTTAAACAAAGCCAGCAGTAGCAACAGTGTCTCTCCTTCCCCCAGGACGACTCAGGGGCTGCTTTCAGAGCTTGTGTTACTGTGTACATTCCATCATTATGTGCCTCTAAAAATGAAAAATAGGTCAAGAAATTGCAAGGTGAATGAGTTAATACATAAACCATTATCATATTCAAGCACTGTACAACCGAATGTGTTCTATTTAATTACGAGGCAGTGGAGTCAGTGCAATGTGGTGACATTAATCATTACAATACTGAAATTTTGTTACCATGGTGTGTTTTTTAAGAGGAAACTATTTTAAGATGTAAATTAACTTTGCCTTAGAATTTCCCCCCTCACACCCTCAGACAAGCAGTAATCACTGTTTGTAGCATTGTGTCAAAGGATGTGCTGAGCTGCCAGAGCAGCTCAGAGACATTATTAAATATTCCCATCAGTGCCACCTCCAGCCTTATTTTAGTCCCACTGCAAAGGCATCCCATTTCCCTGCTGTCTCTTTGCACTTTTTAGCAGATACTTTGGTGGTCAAGGGATGTTATGCAATGACAGCTATGAACTTTAATAGCCTTTATCTGACATGAAGGATGATAAAACAGGCATTTATTCCTTCCCCATGGCCAACCCAACTCTCAGCTCAGCAGGATATGTCCCTGCTCCATTCTTCAGACCTCACATCCAGTGTAGCTCCCTTGCAGAGGGAGAGGCCCTGTTGTGCACACGAAGGTATTAGAATTATCTCCTTCAAAATCTACCTGATCCACGAGATAAAACTGGGTCTTTACCCAACACTGCAAATCCATCTCCATCACATCCCACTCTGGGGTTTATGTCCCAAGATGTAATTTAGACTCTTACAGCTGGACAGCAGCTCTGACATGATGGACTGGGGTGTTTTCTGGAATCAGATCAGTTCGCAGGGAAAGGGAGCAGGGAATGAAGCCTTGGAACAGGCCCAGGTTAGAGATGCTGGGGAAGCATTTCTGGCCTGGGCTGAAGTTCTGCTGAATAGGTGTGGTGAGGGAGCAGACAAGAGTGAAAAGTTTTTTTGGATGTGAGAAGCTGAAGCAGGTAATATTATCCTTTAGGCAGGAACCTGTAAACCTATAGTTCAGTCAGCATTCCCAAACACACAGAGCTGAATTTTCCACTGAGGTAGAATGTGTTAGTTATCCTGATTTTTACCACAAAATAGTCCCTGGAAGACAGCTTGGGCTATTGTTATGGCTATGAAACAAATATTCTGTTATTGTAAAGGGCACTCAATTTGTGCTTTCTCAACTGAAAGACTATTGTCAATAAGTTTTGTTAGAATTCAGACCGGAGCCCGAGGGAGTCAGACACTCAAATGCCATTGAACTTCATAAACAGCTGAGTGCTTACATCCCTTAGGCTCCTAAATCCTTCCCTTAAATTACAAATCTGGTCTATAAACACTAAAATCTAATAGATTGGAAGAAAGGTTTGCAATAAAGTATGGATCCATCCAAAATCCTTCATTCATGAGATGCCGATCAATATGTATTAAATATACATAGTTCTAGTGTTTCAGCTCATCACTTGTCAAATCTTTTGACCTTGAACTCTTTTTACTTCTTAATCTCACTTGTTTCAGTTTTGGTTGGGAACCATCTGAATCAGAGCTCTGTGAAGAAAGAAAAATCATGCTATTATTCTCTGGTCACTGGCTCAGACTCCAAGCAAGGAGGCAAACCTGTATCTTTTTGCTTACAGGCAAATGCCTCTTGTTGAACAGTTGCAAAGTTTCCTGTGTAGTCATTTGAAGCACATTTCCAGCCTCTAATCTCCCGCTGGAGTGAAATTCAAAGGACAATGGACTGTCTAGAATTCCTTTCTTTAACTGGTTTTGACTTTAGTCAAACTTCAGCATTTCTGGCTTTTGGTTGGAATCCCTTCGTCCTGTCCCACCCATCAGAGAGGTCGTGCTTATTTTCTTTTAGCATGGAGGTGCCTTTTTGCTGGGAAAAAGGAACTTTATGTGTTTGCTGGGCATTTGAAGAACCTCTTTGGTAACAGTTTGTCAAGAAACCCTCTCACTGTTATTTCTGTATTGTTCTGTCTCTCTGAGAGAATAGTGCAGCTTCTAAGGATGCAGAATGATAGCTCTGTCTGGTATATTAAAGAATATCAAATACATTGTTAAATCCAGCTCCTCATAACAGTGTTCTAATAGTTGTCACTTAATGGTTTGTTAAACCCCCTCAAAGCACATTTCTGAGAATTACCCATGAAGTTTCTTTTGGTAAAAAAATTCGAGGGGTGCCTTTATAACCTCTTTTCTTGCTTTGGTTTACTGAGATGGTTATCAGAAATGTGGAAAGGTTTTATTTTGTTAAATATCAACACTATCATCTGCTTCAGTACTTGCACTTTCTGATCCTAATCAAGGTTTGACCACAGCATATCTATAGAGACTTTAGTAAAAAGACCCAGGGGCTTTTAGATTCCCTGGAGTTTTATTAATTAAAACACTTGCATGACCATGTAGAAGAGCTGATGGGAGAACCACCACCTAAGCAAATTTCCATATATTTGCATAGAAATTTCAATCTGTTCTATGAGATGTTCTACAGTTTTTAGTCAGAACTAAGACGCTGACTCTGATGCAGAACCACTTCTTTTTGCATTGCTGCAGAGGATTCTCTTTGTTCAGGTGTATCCAGATAAGTTCTGAATTCCCGGCAGTTCCAAGGCAGTGGAGGCACAGCAGGTGGCACTCACTGCCTGGAGGAGACAGAGTTGGTGCCCAACCAGGGAAAAGAAGGCAGCACATCTCAGCCCCTGCACAATTAAGCACTCAGAGTAGGTAATCACTAATTGTGGATCAACTTAGTGTCCTGTCAACGTGTATGTATTGATCTATACAGGTATCTATTGATCTATATCCATATCCATATTTCTGATGCATCTGCCTCAGGGTTTACAAACTGGGCAGCAGGAAAAGAGGAGTCAGCTTGTCTGACTGCAGCCCTGGCTGTGCTGGGATCAGGGATCGTCATTCCTGTAAAACTTACTAAACGCATGTGCTATAGATGTTGCTGATTGTGTGTTATTGTTGTTATTGCTCAAACATTGGGTCATTCTCTGTTCTCTGACTCCCCTGGCAGAGACACTTGCAGTAAATTTAGATAAAACCCGAATATAAAAGGATAAAAGCCCTTTGTTCAGTCTGAAGTGGGTGTTGATCAGCCACCACTACTTGAAAACACACTGTTGGAAACCTGTTGTAGACAACATTGAGCAGTGTCTAAATCCCTTCCCAGCTTGAACCACCCTAAATTTAAGACACAAATGCCTCTCTGTCTTTGCAATCTTTGCCTGACAACTCGTACAGTTGTTGGAAAAATGTATCAGAGTCCAGTA
This sequence comes from Serilophus lunatus, assembly GCA_013399895.1. NCBI lineage: Eukaryota > Metazoa > Chordata > Aves > Passeriformes > Eurylaimidae > Serilophus > Serilophus lunatus. The sequence continues at coordinate 1,547,310 of VXBA01004031.1, forward strand.
ACCAACTCCAGTTTCTCACACTCTTGTTTAAATTTCCAGGAATCTAATGAAAAAATAAATTGTGTTTCGTTTGATAGATTAACTGTTAAATCTGGTACGAAAGGGCATTCAGACAGTGGTTTTGTACAAAGACATGGCAGAAACTGATTTTATAGGTGTTCTATACAAGGTTGGTCAGAATAAGAGTGGATACTGATATTGAAAATCTAGTATCAATAAAAATAAAGATTGAATCTCTAGGAATACTTTAAGAGCAATGCATATGAAGACAGTATAATTTTTCTTCCACAGTGTCTTAATGAAAATGTGGATTTCAAAGGGATTGAATTGCTCCATGTATCAAAATTGCTAAGAGCTGAATTATCCCAGCTCTAACTGTGTTTCAATGCTGCCAGGGCAGTTGGATATGCAGCATAGCATGTTTCTCATGCACTGGAAACACAAGGCATTCTTTAAAACCCAGAGAAAAATTACTTGCCATATTATTTTCCTACAAACATGATTTTAACTTCCCTTTTATTCTGAGGAGTGAAGCAGTGATACAAACAAATGAGTTCTCAACAGACCCTGCAGTAATTTCCCCACTGCCTGGTGGCCTTGTGCTTCTGGCCACTTCCAGGCAGCCTGTGGGAGCTGAAGGAGTGACAAAGATCCTCTGAGCTGTCCCCTGTCCGTGCTCCTCTCATTATTTAGGACATGGTTTTTGAACTGGAAAGGTGGACCATAGGCATGATATGGAGAATGGGATGAGATGAGGGAGCTGCAGCCTGGCTGTCACACAGCACAGATATTCTCCACAGGCATTTGGGAGCATCATTTTCTGACAAAAAATAAAAGCAAAAAGCCAAAGAACCCAAACATTTGCATTGGTAGGTATAGAAACAAATCCCATCTGGAAAATATACGAGTTCTGATGTTTTATACAAACCTGATTATACTGTCTGACATTATTGATGTTGACAGCAGTTGTAAAGTGAATTTGGGGAGATTAAGTGTATAGGGGTATTGTCTGTAATTTTTAATAATCCTCTTCTCTTAGATCCTGAAGAAAAGGAATATTATTATTGTGGATGTATTAATGGAATCTGCCTGTCAACATAATGAAATTGAAAAAGCTTTTATAGGGTATGTATATCATGGAAATGTTAGCATTATATATGTCCCTTGTGCCAGATGCATTACCACAGCAGTAAGTGGAGAAGCATCAACAGGAACACAGTATATAATGATGCTTAAAAATCCCTCATCTATTGACATTGCTATAAATCTAACCAGGTCTATGAGCCACATTCCACCAAATAATTTGCAGCATTTTCTATTGGCATTTAACAGTTATTGTTTTCTTTGTTTTAAGTATTATTCTAATAGGAAATTTTTGTTAGGATGGGAGACTGGCAATAAGGATTAACTTTTTAGTTTTTTTGAACAGATTTTTGAAGCAATGATTTAACTCTTTTCTGTGGTTTTAGCATGCACACACATAAACTGGATCATATATCTGCAGGAAATTTGCATTCCTGGAAATGAAGGATTTCATGTTAGTGTTAAACAATGTGTGATGTATGACACCACCACCCCATCTCCAGAATTTATGTTCAAGTTAAGGAGTCTATGAGCGGGAAATTCTAAACAATGTAGGAAGAAATGAATGTGTCAGCCCTTAAATATCAGGTTAGGGAATCAAAGTCAGTCTTGGTAAGGTAGGAGACACTTTTTTCCCATTTGACACTTCTGAAAAAGTGAGGGTTGGTGCTGCAGCTCTAAATTGACAAGTTAAACAACCCTGCAGAGCTGCAGCATGAGGATGGAGAGGGAATTTCTCTTTTGAGGCTGCTTAGAACGAGAACCTGTGGGAAGCACTTGTGTCTGCAGGTGGGCTGGTTCAGACACACTTTTATTTCTCTTCCCTTCCAAGAATGATTAATTTCTGCCTCTTCAATGCAAAAAAGGTTACACAATGGCAGAGACCAGGGCCTGCAGTGCCTGTGGGCTGGAACTGCAGCAGTGAATTCCTGGTCCATAATCCTCTCATGAACCGAGGAGCTGTGGAAGGCTGTGCAATGGGAATGTGCTTGGCTGATCCGGCTTCCAAGTAGGAGAGGATGCACAGGCAGGTCCTGAAGCTTTCCATTCATTTAGGGAACATCCCTGCCTCTGGCAACAGGGATGAACTACAGCTGGTACCAAAGAGGGAATCTCAGATGTCGCTTTGCCATCGGTTCACGTGTGCAGTGACTTGTTCTTGTAAATGTGGTTATTTCAGAAATGCCTAAAATACATGAAAGAGCTCTTTTGTCTCAGCCTCGCTTCAGCTGCTGGCAACCATTAGACTGTTTGTGTGTCCTTTGTTGAACTGGCATTGCTGGGAGCAGCCCTCCTGGCACACCAGTGACTGACAGGAGATGCTGCAGGGAGAGGCACTAATTGGGTGGAACAGGAGCACAGACCACGGCTCTAGGCAGCTTCAGGGGAGGGAAGGGACTTGTCAAGTGACCTGGACTCCCTGGTGCTGGGGAAAGGGCAAGGCACGAGGGCTGGACAAGAGAGCAAGGACATGCCCGTGTGAATTTGTGACCCTGAGCAGCAGCACAAGGTCGAGTTATCAAGGCAGCTCTTTGCCATGGAAGGAAATGATGTGAGTGACTATTCTTTTTGGATTAAAAAATGAGAATTACTGCGATGCCTACAAGCATGAGAAACTTATTTGCATGCCCTGTCATCTGGAACGTTACCTTTCCTTCCATCCTGGGTGCTGTCACATTTTTCATACCATGGCTCAGTTCTTACTAGAAAACCTTCTGATGGACCACTTATTTCTTTCTTTATCCCAGCATGGACTGCATTTCCCCTTCCTCTTGGGAAGACACTGTTGAGGTCTCTCTGGCAATTAAAAGCAGCCAAATAGGTGCCTCTTAAATCTAATTATTTCTATTAAACAATGGTCTCTTCATTGCCATGACAAATAGGAATGCACAGAAACAAAGCAAAATAGTGTTTCAAGAACAAGGCTTTGAGGACCTCTGTACCACCTCATATTAAACCTAAACCTAAATGCTGGGCTTAATCCCTGTTACTCTCTCTGAGTTCATTGTAGAACAGGGGCAGGCAGGTGGCCCTCACTGTGGGAAGAGAGAGATGTAGGAGAAACATTGTTATTCCCTGTGCTCCCAGCCTGATTTTCCTTCTGTGTGGACAAGCTTTCCTTCCACATTGCCACCGTAATTTCTTTATTCCCTTCAGATGGTAAATGTTTTGCAGCAGATATTGCATCTTTGTATTTGCTAACAAGGTAGCAGGACAGATGGCACACCCAAAGCATACCACGAGACATATGTTTTTATGTAAGTACTTGGAGGTTTTCAGTAGAGAGGAATGTGTATTTATTTTTGTTAGTGAGACCTATATATGAACATTGGTCAGCTGATGATCTGGCACAGCATCCATATTAATTCGTGAGACAAAATTTCTAAATTCCAAATATCTACCTAATTTTTAAAGGGGTTAAATTAAAATTAGCTCTACTACTCAGGTGCAGAAGGTTGGTGAGGTGTTTGAGGTCTTGTGTTAATATTCAGAGCCATGCAATATGACTCAAAAAATGGAAGATTACTGCAAATAATTGGTGTACAGGCAAGCAAAGAAGATTTTTAGCCTTGCCAGTCAGATTTCAAATACAAACACAGCTGAAAAACATGCAGGACAGAAATTCTGTAAAATCCATTTGTGGTTGAGGATGGAATGGTAAGAGAAGGAAAAAAATGAAACAAAACAAAACCACAACATGCTCTTGGTTGGGGAAAAGATCAAAGGAAAAGGAGAGCAGTTGCTTTTGGAGATCTCTCCAGGAACAGGATTTCAAGCAGTCACCTGCTGCTCTCTGCCTTTGCATGGGCTGTGCCAAGAAGACTTTTGGGGTGAGTTTGCAAAAGTATTCGAGCTGCTGATAGAACATACCACAGAGTGCTGGTTTTATTTCATTTACACCAACCTTGCCTTTGCATGGATCACTTTTCCCTGTGTACTCCCAGCACACCTGAGTCTGGGCACTAGAAGACCCTTGGAGTGCTCCTGCACGACAAGGAATGACTGACTATGGGATTTTCCTCACTGATTCTTGAAACTAAACCAATGCCTTTCAAAATGGCCCTGATGCTCTCTAGGCTCTGATGGTTTACAAGTGGGAGATACTAGAAACACCAACTGGAATCCAGAACTGCTTTTAGGTATCTGTCTTCCAAGCAGAAAATAGAAACATCTGTGAAAATTTTTACTAAATTCTGACACCCTGTGAAATGTTTGACCCAGAAGGTTTGCAGTCAAAGTGGCAAAACTGATTTGTCCTATATTTTCTATCTGCCTGATTTATCCTACTACTGAAATGCACAGCTTGAAGCTACAAATGGGTAATAAGAAATAGATTCTTAATTATTCTTTATCAGTGCCCTGTTTGTGATTATAACACAGTATTTTAAAGAAAATGTGAGATCTGGGAGCCATAAATTTTTTCAGCTCCTGGATGAAATAGAGACACTGCAACAGGGATGCAATGCATGAATACAAAAACTCTTTTAAATTATAAAACAAAAGCTGGCCAAGCAACCAAGCTTCCTTTTCATCTTCTTGTCAGTCCAGCTCAAGATGTAAATACCCTGAGTGAGTAATACATCCTTAGAGTGACAGCACTGGGCCATCACTCACTTGGAAAAGCCACACAAGCTGCAGCTCTGGCTGTGAGAAGAGAGGGAAGCACTGCAGTTCTTCTGAAGAAAAAGCAGTGAAAAGTCATCTGAGGTAGGGTGGAACAGGCTGCCTAAGCAGAGAGAGGAGTTTCAAATCTTCAGAGACTGCCAGGGGAAGGTGTGGGAGATGTCTGAATCCCCACAAAGGACACAAGGTGCTAATGGTCCCTTTGGCCACCAGGCCTAAGAGCAGGAGGACTCTGCTACTGAAAGGTGGCACAAAGGATTAAAAAAGGACCTTAATTAAATGTGAGTGGTCCTTTGTGCAATGTGTTTGGGTTCAGTAGGGGATAAGAAATTGTACTTTTTTTAGTACTATCTACTGTAAAAACACACTGAAAGACCTGATGAACCCACAGCCATGGGCTGCCATCAGGAAATGTTTGATCACAGAAAATAATATTGAGCACTCTGGTGCTGAAGGAACCTCTTGCAGCAGTGCTGGAAGATTTTTCAAGCTGGTCTTTGCTAGAAAGATATGACACAAATCTCATTGTAACAGAAATATTTATGCTGCCCATCCCAAACAACAAGGAATGAATAAAATGAATGAACGTTAGTCAGGCCTCCAGGAACCCTTCCAAACGGACAAGAGCTGAGGTTGTTCTGCAGGATCAGGCTCTAGTTGTCTAACCACCATCAGCAAACACCTCTCCAGGTCAGGGTAACCAGCTGAGACATCAGAAGGTTGAAAAGCTTTTACACAGATTTCTTGTACACAACTTTGGCTTCTTCAGTATTTTGCTATTTTTTCCTCTCTGAAAGGAACATTATCACTGTTCCAAGGATCTCAAGAATACCTAGACATCCACCTACAAACCCATGAGGCCTCTGGTAATCTCCATTCCTTCTGCACAGCTCTGGCACAGCCCCTCTCCCTCTCACACTTTCAGGGTTTATAACCCCTCCTTCCTGCTCCATTGGATGCTCTCACTGTGCTCTTTTGCCAACCTCGTGCTCCCATTTTTCTTGCACATTTTGGACCCAGCAGAGCAGGCTAAGCAGAGCAGCTGCCTCTGCAGAGATCAGATTGATGCACATGATTACATGGACTGTTAAGTTTGGTTTAAAAAAATTATTTACCTGCCAACACTCACAGACACCTTCACAAACCACTTGCTGATGACACTTCTGTTCACCTTGGAAAGGACACGAAAGGAGGAGCACGGTGTGACATTCCTAATGGATTGCCTGGGATTTGCTGCAGCTCTCTCACTGTCTGACTCATGTCATGGCTAAGAGATACAACTTCTCTAAGAGACTGAAAAGATTTACTGAGGAAATAATGTCTATATGTGTGTTATTAAAGACATTACGTATCTCAGTTTTATAGTGCTGCTCTCAATTCCACGTGCAAAATACAAACATTTTAAGGAAGGTAGAAAAATATCTCTGTAGGACAAAACCACTTACAGCTTAATTTTTCCACACTTAATAGAATAGTTTAAAAAGAACAGTTTTGGCAAATAATGGGAAGCCGTACATTATTATTTTATTATGATCTGACAGTGCACACTTGTAAAAGTGGATAAAAACTTAGACGATTCAGCAAAGAACAAAGCTGAAAGCAGAAAGTATCCATTTTCTCTAGAGAAAGTGTCCAGAAGTCTCCAAAATGGTTGAATTACTCCTAGCAAAAGCAGCATCCACTGCTAATTCTGCCTGGCTTTGGTGGTGTTCCCTGACTGGGAGAACATATCTGACTCCTTCCCTGTGCTCCCCAAACCTCCTGCCTAGTCTACCTATCCCAAATGTTGCATATTCCATAAGGAATTAAAATGAATAAGCTTTAAATAATGAACTTCATCTTCTCATTTTGTGATTCTATGGACCATATTCTCAAGATTCTGAAGCTGAGAAGATTAGATTTTTATTCTTTTTTTGGTGGAAACTGATAAACTCCCATAAAATTTGACTCATATAAAACTTGACTCATGTTCACTTGACTCATTTGACGCCATAAAAACCCCCAGAATAAAATGATGACTCTCAGTCTTAGAGAGTTGGTCACCCTGGCTATTCTTTTAAATGGAAATGTAATTACTCATATTGACTTATTTTGCATAATAAATAAATGTTTATAAATTAAGAGATGTTCTGTAAACCAATGGAGGGGGAACACAGCAATGACAACCTCACAAAATTTGTTATAATAAGTAACTTAACAGAAGCTCTGAGATACTGAACAATTAAATGGCAGCTTCTGCATAGAACAGTTTCTAAAAAGCTGGAGTCAATCATTTGGGAGTGTAGAATTGATGCTTTTCAAATGCACTCCATTTTATCACTATTTTATTTGATCTTGCAAGTTACAATTCTATTTATGGAAACTTCCTGATATTCTAAAAATGTGATATGTTCATGAGCTATCTCAGATAAAATGTGCCATGTTGGAAGACAAATGTCTGGGATCTCTCTACAGAAAACAAACAATTGTTTTGCCTTTTGAGAACACAGTTACTTTGTCATGGAGAGATTGAACTCTGTGGATCTTTTTAATCCCCATGAAGAATTTTGCAAATATTTGCAAGATGTCAAAAATAATTAGACAAAAGCAGTTTCTTCATCTCTGGTATAAATAGTACATACATTGTAGAGATCAAAGGACTTCAGTTTCTCTCTTGTAAGTCTAAAAAAAAAAAAGGTTTCTTTGAAGAAAAAATAGGAAATGATGGAAAAGAAAAAAGAATGCAACATAGTCATCTATTAGAGTAACTGCTGCTATTAAAAGTGTGTCAGAAATAGGCCTGGATTAAAGCAGCTGATCTCAAACATAATGAAGAGCTGGGCCCCTGCAGTGCTACTGTGTGCGCTGGGAGTTGCTGATTCTTAACAAATATTTAGAATCACTCCAGGTTTGTCCATTGAATCATCTTCAGGGTTAACATCACACAGTATTCTTTGCAATGATGCTTGTCAGTATGAAATATTTCAACAGAAACAGGGATGACTAGAATGGCACTTATTTTAAAAAGCATTTCTGTTATGGTGACAAACAATATCTACCCTGAATGAAAGAGAAAAAGGGGGAAAAACTCCAACTGATGAAATCAAACAAAATGCCTAAAAGATCAAACAACCTCCCCAAAATACTAATATGAGGGGAAAAAATATCAACATTATCTGCCTCTCTTAGGGCACACTGGCTACTTGCATGTGTCACATTTGGTGCAGACATCAAGGAAAAAGAAAGCCCACATTTCTTTCTCTCCCTGATCTGTGTTCATATTTGTGGGAATCAAATGGATCCTCTGTTTAAAGTTAAGCCAGGCACACACCAAATGTTTGCAGGAACTAGTCCTCAGACTAGAAAGAGTAATCAGCTCTTCCTGCAGTACTTTCAAGTTCTCAGCCTGACAACTTTTGTGTGATAATATTTATTGTGGCAAATACCTTGTAATAGAATATTGAACTGCAATATTTTTCTGGCAACTCTGCCACCAACACTTTGATGCTCATGGTCAGCATCAGGCATCTTCTCTCTCCCTCTATGGAAAATCTATCCCAGTTTTTAATGGAACATAATCCCTCATATTATGAGTACTTTGACAATATAAAGTGCAATTTAATTGCTCGGTATTGCTACAAAATATAGAAGCTTCCAGTGCCTACAGCACAAGATGCTAATTCAGACACCACCCATTTAAGCAACGTTAATCACACACACATCTCTCAACTCATCTTTAGTACATGGGTGGAGATGTGTCAAATCTGTCAAGATAGTAATTTATTACTACATCTGTTCTACTTATTTTCTATGAACTCACCCATCACAGCCGCCTTATCAAGACAGAACTGAATCAAAATATCCACTACTTCACTTGTTCTTATCAATAGCCAGTGAAAGATCCTTCACAATCTGATAGTAGCACAGGTCTAATGTTTCTGTTTTTGAAATACAACCAAAGATAACAGAAGTGAAGGGCAGAAGAGCAATAGCAAATAAAAACTGCATAGATCTCTAAAACCTTAATAAAAGATGAGAAGACAGACACTTCATTTTACTGGAGGGGCAACCATGGTACAAGATGATCTGTTGGAGCTTCATGACAAAAGCATGGCTGAGAAGTAGGACGATAATAGTAATAATCATGACTCTTACTACTGGCTTTAACTATGGCTTCTTAATTTCTCTACCTGCTGTATTTTTAAATAGTCATGTGGACATTGATTTCCTATCTTGGCACGGGATTAAAGCTGGAAGAGTTGGTAATCCCTGACCTCCATTTCCTCTTGTTTTCACTGTTGTTTTCACTGTCACTTCCCTACCCCTCTCATCCCACACCCTTTTCAGTGAACTCCCCTTTCCATTTCTGAATGACATTTCAATTTGAACTGAGGATAGGACCCCTCTCTTTGGAAGGCATTCCAAGCTCCTGCAAGTCTGAGGTGCTGGGCGGCAAGTAAATGGTCCTGTCCAGAAGAAAAGAGAGTACAGTGATTTTGTCATAATTTGTTCCACTTTCTTTTCTCTTGGGGAAAAAGTAAACTCTCAGTTCTTCATCTAGTAGAGACTCCTGGAGTGTTCTACCCTTTGGATATAAAGCAGGATCAGAGAAGGCTTACTTTAGAGGCAGCCTTGCACTAATGATGAGAAAAAAAATCTGGAATGTCCTCTGTAATTTTCTTTTAAACAATCACAATTTTTCTTTCATTTGAAACTTCATATTCTTTTTAAAAATTATATGAAAATTGTTGATTACAAAAGCTTGTTTACCTATTGTCTCATTGGAAAGTGGGCGAACATGGGAGGTGCCTGAGGGGCTTTCCTGGGTTTTATTTTGCTAATTTCAACATCTGCCAAAAAAGGTTTCTTTCATATATGCTTTTGTTACAAGCAACATTTTGTTCCCTGAAATAAACGGACCAACTGCAATTACACCAGCAACAACTAAACCATCATTATCAACATTTTCATCCCAAATCCAAAACACTGCACTGTACCAGCTACTGGAGAGGAAAGTAACTCTATCCCAGCTGAAACCAGGACAACATTTAAAAAAATAAGCTGATGTTTTTAAATTATTGCAATAAATACAGTTTTAGGTGAATTAATGGGAAACTGAATTGCTGAGCAGGTGCTTTATTAAGCATTTACCAACCACTTGTAGCCTGGACAGGTATCAAAAAAATCACCAGAGGTTTGGCAACTGCTTTTTGAAGTCACTTTAAATTAATAAGTAACAGCTTGATTTTTTTTTTCCTTTCCTCACTGATTTTAATCACTTGTCACCAAGTTGTGTCGCTGTTTTTTCTGAACAGCTGAACTCCCTATTTCAAGTGAGATGTTTGCAGGAACTTGTTTGAGAATTTGGGGCACAACATGACCTGATGTGCTCTGATGCAGTTCCATGTCCCAGGAGCACACAAAGTGAGAAACAGCAACTGCTTGGAAGAGATGCAGCTGCACCACAAGGAAAATTGCTTGTTATTCATAGAGAGCAGTCTCAAGTGACTTTTCTGTCTGAATGAGTTTGCTTTTGCTGGGCTTAGAGGGATCCTGTCTGGAGGTTGTCTCCAGTGCTCAGTTAACTGAAATTATAACAGATACAGCTCCTTATTTGGCTCCCAACCAGCACAACCTGCCTAAGCCTCAGTGCTTTTGATTTGTGTTTATGAACCACAGTCCCATTAAGATCAACTTCCCAGCCTCTCACATGAGCATGGAGTGGGCCTGACCTGGCCTGGTTCATTCAAATGCAGCTGAGCTGCTCCTCAGAACCTTTCACAAAGTCATTTGAGGAAACAGCACGTGGAATCACTCCAAGGAAAAGAGCACAGCAGGAGGAACAGCCTCACCCAGCCCTAACACGTGTGAATAGAAAGAGAATCTCCAAGATTTATATTCCAGGTCACATAATGTTTTATTATACATTGCATGGAAGGCATTGTTTTATAAATTCAAAGATAATTATTTTAAAAAGTGGCTACAAAGTTCCAAGCTCTTTCTCGGCGACACAGAATATCGAGGTGGTTTATTTCTACTAATTAAGAAAAAAAGTGGTCCAGAAAGTGCTTCTTACAGAGCTCCAAAAACTTTCCAAACACAGTATTTCTTGAGAAGTATGACAGGAACATGTATCTACCAAACATGATAAATAGTATTGGTAGGACAAACATGGGACAACACGAACATGCAGTGCAAGTGGATATTGGATTTGAGGCTGCCTGTGGAGCAAGAGGCATAAATCTTTCAGGTAGCAACTGCTGTAGGCTCTTTGTCCTCTGTGCTGACCATCTGCCTGAGGGATTACAATCCTCTTTCTCAGCATAAGTACTCAAGATATTCTTCCTGCACCATCCATAAACTTGTATTTTTTTTTCCCTTCAAACTGGTTGTTTTGTATCATCCCCCCACGCTATTAATAACTTACTATTTTTTTTCCTGATGATTTTAAACAATTTGGTAATTGTAAGAAACAACAGTTTGTACTACTCTTTTTCATTGATGCTTTATCCTTGTCTGTAAGGTTATGACAGTCCTGATCCTATGCTTCTCACTGACCCTACAGGGAATTTCCAGCCAAGGCTTGTAAATCCTGCCTGTGTGAGGGAAGGTAGTGCTTTGTTAAAGTATCAGTTTCTAAGCCATTATGTTTCCATAGTGACATTCCTGGTGTACTCTGTTAAACCTTTTAAAGATGTCCTTTGGCCACTTGGGTAAGCAAAGAGAGAACTGGAAGTGTGTCATGGTCACAATCTGTTCAGACTGGGGCTGTTCAGCTCTACTGAATAAATCTGTGATTTAATTTGAGAGTTTTAATCAGAACTCCTAAAGAGGTGGCTCTGTAAATATTATGCAGAGTCAAACTAATCACAGAGTCAGATATGAACTCACCCCAGGGTGTCTGATCCTCCAGGGCACACTGTCCTTCCACTATGATTTCATCTCCTCTAAGGGAGCTTTGGTGTGAAAATAAGCTCCCTGGATTCCTTCCAGTCCTCTCTTACAAATTGCACTTACTGTAGAACAACTGTAATTTAGCCAAGTCTTTATAGACTTCATGTGTCTTCAGAAACCATCTTGATTTTTGGCAATGAGAGAAAAAACCCTGAAATTACTTCTCCATCTACCGATTTCAGCCTTGGAGCTGGCTTTGGTTCTCACTCTTTATTCAGTCTGTATCTTAGCTGAGGCAAACACAAAGTGTAGTTGTCTGTGCTTTGTTAGAATTGCCAGCACAGGACTTGTCTGTGTGCAGTGGTTTCTACCAACATGTGATTAACTCAGAACAGCTTTTAAGTTAACCTGTCACCAAGGCACATTTAAACTGCACATGGAGGCAAAGTGGGATGGTACAGAACTCATCAGCATGAGAACGAGATGGATTAAAGTTTGCACTGTAATTAATACAGTTCATTTAATTGTTAGGGCTTATCATTGTTAGGGCTTAAAATTTTTAAAGATAAGGACAGTAATGACACAAATAATTAAACTATGCTATCTGCAGTATCTTCTGCCAGTAAGTATCATTTACTGTAGAATTAATTAATTAAATAAATAAATGTCACATGAACCTCTGTAAAAGCAGGGAAATGTGTTCAAGACCTGCAGCTCTTCAGGGAAACAAAGCTCTTTGGCCATTTCCATCACAGAGCATGGGGAAATATTCCAAATAACCCCGTGCCTTCACAGGAATAATCAAGTTTCTGTCATAGTTTTATATCAGCAGTGTCCTCTGAATACTTCTAATGTTGGGTGAACTCTCTCTAGTAATTAACACATCAGAAGTTAGTATTAAAAAAAAAAACCCCAAACCCACCAGCGTCCCAATTTGATCCTTTTAAAGTAACATTTAGCAATATCTTTATTTTCTGTCCTCCCATGAATAGTTACCATATGTTGGAGTTAATAGAAACATTGCATCATCTTTTATGAGTTCATCAACTCATCTGCAATTAAGTTTAGATTGTCTAATAAAGTTCTGTGACATTTTAGCCCGAGTTTTATTTCCCAGTAAAAGACTCCTCTGGATGTTATTGCCATAAGAATTCATGTAATGAGTAAAGAGAAACCATTTCACTCCAGGCTGGACAGCTGAGCATGTCAGCAGCAAACAAACCAGGTGATGGATGAATATACAGTGAGTGAGGCAGCTGAGATGAGGATCTGTCTGGATGAGGTTCAGTCAAAACTGCACCTTCTGAGAAGCTCCAGGAATGTTTGACAATAAAGGAGGGAATTCTATGGAGTTGGCAGTTTTAGCTTTGTCTTGCTCCTAATCTGCATCAGTGCTTACTGCACGTGAGAGACAAGGACAGTGAAGGACAAGGAATTTGCTGAAGAAAGACTCAGATTCTCCTGGAATTTAATCACTGTTGTGTCCACACCTTTAGCTGCAAGAAATTGCTGACCTAGGCACTTAGAGCTTGAGCTGAATTTCTATAAAGGCAAAAGTTTGTTGTTGCCTACAATCAATTTTCCTGGGAAGTCCCACCAGAACCCATCAGATCCAACCCACCTTGAACTGCAGGTCCACTGAAGGTCACAACTTCTTTGGGCAACTGTCCAACTCAGTAAAAAGTGTGTAAATATTGTTTTCTTTCTCTAAACAAACCACTTAATAGGAAGGGATAAATCCAGTGTTCCGGCTGATCCTTGACTGTGTTGAAAGCACTCCCCAAATTGCTAATTAAGGCTTGTGCAAACAAAATTGTATTTCTGGATATGGATATCTAACATGGAAAGGTTCCAAATTTCCCTGAGGATGTTTAGACCCTGAAAGCACAAAGTGCTGTTACAGACCCTTCCTCAGCACTCTTCTCTCTCCAGTTAAAAAATTCTCCCCTCTTTGATGTAAAATTGACATTAGTCTATCTTTTTCTGAACGTCACACATTATTTATTTAATTTAAAACCCTTGTGTTCAAAACCAAAACAAACAAAAGGATCAGAGATGAGGCAACTGAAGTTCTGGAAATGTTGATAGACAAGGATTGATTGCAGCCAAACCTTAATTGAAGAAAATATGTCAATCTCCATTTGAAACTAAAATCAAATTCCCAGCTGAGGTTTCATCTTCAAACACAAGCCTTGTTCTTTAATGAAAATGAGAACAAAACACACTTTAAAGAACTGTCCTGAGAGACTTCCAAACACTTGGATTTGTCACACTAACCCAGGTTAACAAATGTTATGGATGAACCTTTTGTCATAAGACAGAACACGTGCAAAATCCTCCATCATTTGGGGTTTTTGAAATTCTCTCTGAAACTGTTTATGAAGCAAGTTCATACATCAAATATCCTCCTGGCTGGCCCTTATTTTTATTTGTACTTTAGACAGGAATGTCTGACTTGGAAGGAAGGAAAAAAGGACAACCCATTACAAACAGGATCAGGTAGGATCAGGTGTGCTGTGGTAGGTTCATCTAGATCACAATTAACGTGAAAAATAAATGAACATCGAACTGGAATTATGCATAAAAAAAACCCCAAATACATCACTTTCTTTGCAAATACATAGAAATACTACTCCAAGAAGAGAGCAAAATAACTCCAAACATATTAGAATGAGAGTAGTCAGAGGAAGCAAAACAGCACAATGAAGTCAAAGCCTCTTCCAGTGTTTTCTGAGACATTTTTTCTACCATATAATTTCTGATCATTTTATGACTCCTCTTGAGATAATTTTCTACTTGACTTCAAAAAATGGAAAAAAAGTGGCTGGAATTAAACTTCCTCTCTGTTTTTTCCATAGCACAGTGCAAAGAAAACTTCACTGGAGACTGGCCATTGATGCCTTCATGGGCCTTCAAGAATGAAATCATCCTGAAAAATTTGGAGGAAGATTGCATTCCTGGGTAGTATTTAACTAGAAAGTGAATGCAATTTTAATATATCTATTATTTGACTGAAATGATGTGTTGCTATGTATCCTTCTAGGTAATTTAGTATATTTACTTTAATAAAGAATAATAGGTGCTTGAATCAGATATGCACTTTAATAATATTTGTTAGCAAAAACATTTACAAGGTGTAGCCATTTAGAGAGGAGATATATTGGACCTAAAATTAATAGTGCCTTTCCTTTGCTTCCTTCAATACAAGATGACAAAGGGAGTCTTCCTTTAGTTCTTAATCTGAAATACTCAGTTATTCAACTTGGAATAATGTACCCAAATAATTTTTGCACCACAAAGAGCTGTGGAAGCCAAGCACTAATATTTAAAAGTGATGGATATAAACAGCCTGTCCATATTTCATCCTCTTGCAATATTTATTCAGCGGAAAAGAGATGCGGGGTGGGAAATGAACTTTACAAAGTAATTACTTTTGATCTTGACAAAATCTGTTCACAGGCCTTCAGGTAAACATCAGCCTGATGGGTGCACTGTGGTTTGCAACAGCTCTGTGTCATGTTTAATGGAATTGTGATGTACATCCAAGGCACCAGCTGGGCCAGGGAATCACAGGAAATATTTAGAAAGAATCAACGGGAACTATTTGTAATCTGTCCCCTGAAAATCAGCAGGAGGTGTTTCCTGTTTGCTTTTATTTTAGTGCATGGAAAGAGAAAGACTTGAAACAATGGGAAAAAAGATGCATTGATTCTGCTTGTAAATGCAACTACTAATAGATGAGAAATGCAGGAATTAAAGAGACAATCGATGGTGGGACTGCACGACCAAGTGTTATCACAGCTGACACTTGTCTGCATTTAACCCCATTTTCTTCAAAAGGACTGTTTATAGGTTTGTATATAACTTACACTCGAATAATTGGGAAGATAACTCAGAGAAATCCTGTAGAATTATAGATATAAGGGTCTTATAAACCACGAGGAAACAATATCACTTTTAATATCTCTCAAGCTCCTTTACAAAGCAAAAGAAATGTGGTTGAAATTCAGAACACAATCAAGTCTCAGGCTTGTTGGTCTGGAAAATGCCCTTTTACACCACTAGTCTTACTTATATTTCCATTAATTTCCAAAGCTCTGCCTTCTCATGTGAATGTCTAACCTTGTATTAGGAAGGGTTTGCAAACCTTGTCAGCTGAACGTGGCTATTACGAAGATTACGAATTTTATAAAATAGTTTCAGAAGGTCTCAATTTCACAAAGACAAATGATAAATCTGCACCAGAGCAGCAGTTTCCTCCCTCGAAGGAACTCTTCATTATACAAGAGAAACAAAACCATGGTAAACATTCCTTTTTTTCCTGAGGCCACCACATGTATTCTATCTGTCCTGCAACTCCTTAGACACTCTGATATTGGAATTCTGCACTAGCATTTCTTGGAATGGGATATTTGGATCATTGTGCTTTTGAAAAGTGGTCTTCCCCTCTGAAAACACACATGTGGTGCTGCTGGATGCTACCAAATACCAAATACCCTGTCTGAATGCTGCATTACTTGATACGAAAGTCTGAAAAGCACAATTGGATCATCCAGGATGAAAGACATTCTGTCAGTGAGATTAGAAATTGATGCTGCTGAGTTTTAATAAAATTTACAGTGAACAACAACAGATTTTACAACCCTTTCACACCTGCAAGCACAGGCAAAAGAAAGATGAGCATAATGGAACATTCTAAAGGGAATAATTAGTGTCAAATTGGACCACAGGAAACAGAAAGCTCCATAGGACACTGAGAAACAGTGGAGAAGTTGGTAGGAAATGTTTTATATGCATGATTTCCTTATTATACTTTAAACATCCAAAAAAGTGAAGCAAATTCTGTTGCAGCAGTAAAATTGGTATGGTAGCTGTTTTACTACTGTAATGATTTAATCTTCTCATCTCTTCATAGATAAGCAGCAATAAAGAAAAATTGGTCAATAAAACATTACTCCTTAATTTTTTGCACATTGCTCCTACTCTAGGTTACATTCTTAGTGTTCCTAAATAAAAATCCTCTAATTTAATGATCTCTGTTATTGGTTGTTATGTGAGGAAACAGAGCTGAGAATTTGAGAATGAAGAGTCTTCCAGATGGAGCTTACACATTAACATTTAATATTTATGACAAGGAAAGGCCACCATGCAAAACTTTATACCAGCTGAATGAAAAGTAAATTTAGAAATTAGGGCTGGCTGATGCTCTGTTCCTGCTGTGGATGTTACAGTCTGGGAAGTGCAAAATAAATTTGGGTTTCAAAATTTGTTTATCGCATTATAGCTGTTGTGCAAGTGTAGAAAAACCACCTATGGCCAAGGAGCCTGGAATCTAAACAGGCTGGTTTTGCCTTTGTCTCTCCCTTTCCTCCACTTTCTCCTGATATTTGCTTTTCTTTGGCAGCTATGTGAATAATGAAACATTTACTTCGAGCTAGTTGGGAAAAGAAGGACAATTTACAAAGTTTTTTTACAAAGTTTTCAGCTTCTATTTCCTTTCTTAGATACATCTTTCCCTGCAGTTTATCTATTTTTCTATGTTACACTTAGTTCTAATTCTACTTTTTTTTTTTTTTTTTCCCCAAGTGAAAACTTGTTAGAGAAGAAAAAGTGATGATTTTCTGCATAACTTCTAAAAAATCCTTTTCGTTGTGTAAGAGGTCTGGAATAAACCAACAAAGTACAAAGATTTGTCTCAGTCTCTCTTAAGTGCTGTGTTTTTAATGTATTTACTTGTTTCTCTGTGCAAAATAGGAAGGTGGAAATGGGTGTGGAAGTGAGGAAAATTGTTTTGTTGAGAAGAATCTCTAAGTATTACCCAGTGTTAATTAAAAACCACAATATACAATATTCATGTAAGTGATCACCTTGACTTAGTGCTTGGCCACATGAAGATTCCCCTCTAACACAACCCTTGGGAAAGGTGTAAAACACCAGCTTGCACCTGACCCTGAAAGGAATTTTATGGTGTTGCTGTTGATGTGTCTGTCATGAGATGGTTGCTTGTCCACTGGGCTGTTGTGCTCTCACAGCTTGAGAAGTCCCTGCCAGCACTTCAGCAAGTGCAGAGGGTCATGAACACAAATTGTCATATGAATCATCCCTGCACACAATGGGATGTGCCCTGTGAGGTGTGGGAGCAACACTGGGGATCCCCTTTTGATCCAGAGGGAGGGGGAAGTTGTCGGGACTGTAAGAGGCAACAGTGAGAGGGAGGGAGAGGGGAGGATTGTACTGTAAAATCCCATAATAGGCTTGATATTAATTCATAATTCCCTAACCATGCAAATATTATTAGGTAAACACTGCAAGGCAGTGAACAGCAAGTCGTTCAAAAGTGTCATTTTCACAACTCAGATCAAACCAGGCCAGCTTGATAATCTGGCTTTCTCTTTTTGCTGGCTTAGAAATGTGCATTTTTCCATTTAATATTCTCTTAAACTTGGCATTAAAAGGGAAGGACATAGATGTTTTGCCTTTCAGCTGGGTTCAGAACTCCTCAAACAAGAAGGTAGAGTTTTCCCTACAGAGTCACTTTTTCAGAAGAGCTACACTTTGAAGGATAAAGAGGTTTTCTCTGCGCTGGGGACAGAAGAGCCTTGCAGGCAGAAGCTGCAACGTGTATGTGATCAATGAGAGCCTCCCTGTGCTGTCCCCAAACCAGTGCTACTTTCACCTCCCTCTGCTGACCTTTCTGTCTTGGCTCCTGCTTTGTTCCAGTGCCATTAAAATGAGGACGTGGCCTTGTGGAGGAGCAATCCTCTGAGATAGGTGATTATAGTTGTTGCCATTTCTGCAGTCTACACCAAAGGCCACAGATTTCTCATCACCTGGTTAAAAGAAATGTCTGGGAGCACATTTTATGTCACAAAGCAATTGCAGTAAATGGAGATAAGCTGCTAATGCCATCAAAACACCCCTGGAGAACGGGTTGCCATTGTAATGAGGGACCTTTGGTACTTACAGAGGAGTTTTCAGAAATCAATCACGTCTAAACTCTTGTCAGAGTTTGTACCTGAGATAATGAACTAAGTATAGTCCATTAATAATTGGCTTCAAAATTATATAGCAAATTAATCAATAACTCGATTGCAGTCCCCTTTTTCACACCAGTGTTACATTGATGTGTTGCATTGATGTTTTCAGGTTGTAAGAAGTGCCCGTAGCCCTGAGTACACAAAACCCATCGGTTTTGGCAGCACGGTGATGTGTTAGACCTGGGATCAGCTCAGGCCCAGGATCAATACAGCACCTTTAGTAAGTTAATAGAGATAACAAACTGCCACAACACCCAAATATAAAACAGCCTCTTTTGGAAGTAACTCCCACTGTTCAAAGGATAAAAATAATAACAAAGTACAGAAGATTAAGCTACTCCTAATACTTAATAAGATTATTAGGTAAAATTTTAAGCTGCAGTGCTGCTTCTCTGTGTAGCTCAGTCTTACCCTGTATTTAGTCTCACAGGTCACCTGTTCCCACTTGCCTGCCCAGACTCACATATCTTTCCACTCCAACATCCCCTTGTGTATCTCCCTTTTTGTCCAGTTGTCAGAATCCTACCCCATGCTCAGCTCTGGAGGCAGAGTAGAGACTGAAGTACTAAAAATCAGGACCCAAGTAGTCCTGAACAAACATTCATGGGTGGAAGTAAAACTTTCTTTTTGTAGTATTCCATGTTCACAAAAAAAAAGAGGTTTATTTAGGCTCAATTCAAGCAGAATTTATTTTCCCCCTCAGTTTGGCAGCTGAACCAAAAAAAATCAATTATTCAGAGAGCCTTAAGAGCCTTGTGTGGCCACCAGGGACCAGTGCTCCACTAACAACCTTTTGTGAGTTATTTTGGTTTAATAGTAAAAGGACTGCATCTGAGTTGAGCCAAGAGCCTTTTGTAATGTCTGTGTGTCAGCATTACACTGCCTTTATTTTCTCTTCTCTGCAGTCAGGTTGTTTGAAGCCTAATCCTGTGATCATTTATTTACACACAGCCCAGGAGGAGGCTGTTGGGGTGGTTACTGTGCAGCCCAGATTTGGGCAGGGATTGGGTTGCAGTTTCCACAGGACACGTGCTCGCAGTTTATTGTGCAGAAAGGGTGTTGTTTTCACCGTGACATTAGAATTTTGTAATGGACTGACTTTCATTTTAACCTGCTCATGGATGATCTGTTGGTGACTAAAACTGTCAGGCCCTTCTGGGCTTTTCTAGAGCCATCACAAGAGCACTTGACAAGCACCAGAATGTTGCTTTCATGCAAACCACGTTGACAGGACAATGAATATTGGAAGAGGAATAATTCACATGTAACTTCCAATGGGAAAAAATGAGGTCTTTTTAAGAAACAGAATCATTTGGAGATAAGAAACTGTAATGAAACACACGTAAAAAATGTATGACCAATATTTTATACAGTATGTGCTGAAACCAATGTACCTTTACCAAATATAAATTATTTCCTTCTCTTCTTCAGTCTTTCCATACTCAAATTTAATAGGTTCTCTTTCAAAATATTGCATTTGAATTTCTGCTTTCATTAGTGTACAGGGATGTTTGGAGAGACCAGAGCATTTTAAGAGATATTCCAGTGAAAAACTGCAGAATATCTTTCTGTGGCAGGGGCTTTATGAAAGTAGCTCTGATAATTAAATTTATAACGATTGTAAAGTAGATCTACACTGGTTTCACGTCCTTAAATGTGGTGATCAGTTACTCAGCCTGATCTGCTCCTTTGCATTACGTGTATAAACTCTAGGAAACAAGGATTTGGCCAGTAAATCTTGCAAGCACCTGATAAAATGGCTTTAAATTCTCATGCAGAGCTGTGCCATAGCGCAGGTTTTATTGCAGCATCATTGGTGAGATGTGTTAACTTCTCTCGGATCTTTTATCCAGTGCACTGGTCTTGTGGTATTTCCAAATGCAAAAACTGTCACAGCTGAATCTTGCTAAATCCAAATTACAGACAAGCTGGTAAAACAGAGCCTTGAGGCCCCCTCCCATCAGGGTGGGACACGTTCCCTTTGGTTTGAAAGAAAGGAGCAATTACAGAAGGGATTTATTCAATTTATACACTACAGCTAATACAGCATTAAGTGATATTTTATCAGCTGTTCCAAGAGTGCATCTCACTAGTGGAAACAATGTGAATTCTAATTCTAAATCTGGAGTTCTGAGTAAATCCTCTGAAGAAAATTGAAAAGTCCATTTTCTCTTGGTTGGGTTCAGCCTGCTTGTACAAATTTACACTCAGATAATTTATCTAAATAACCTCCTACCATTGAGGCCACGGAGAGACTGGAATATTTTACATTAAAAAAAGCAGGAAGAAAGTGGAATTAGTGAGCTATTACAGGACTATTGTGAAAAAGAACTCTACAGTTTTTATTATTTCATCTGTGTCTATAAGCACACTGGTCATGGCCATGTAAGACTATATAAACATGAAGATGTTTGTTTCACAGAGTTATGGTATTTTTGGCAAATTATAACCTTCTTAAACCATGAGAATTAGGATTTAACTCAGGAATGAGTCAAATCCTTGCTAGATGTTACCAAATAATGTGTTTCCTAGAACCACACTGCTGGATAAATTCAACTCCCACTGTGTTACTGATGACATAACAAGAGGATTGAGATTAAAAAAAAATAAATCAATAATTGGGGCCATATTTTAAAATCTGTGAGGACTGTTGTAAAATGTAGCAGCTCTGAGGTGAAGATCTGGGTGAGTCAGCATCCCTTCAGATGTTCTGGATGGTCAACTCTTGAGTAATCTTTGTGCTCCAAACTCTTTATTCAGTTTCTGTTCAGCCTTTTTGAAAGCTGTTTTCCTCACTTCAACAGCCAAGCCATGTCATCCCTTCCCTCTCTTCTCCTCTCATGCCAAACTATTATTTTGACACATATCTGTCGAGGATCTGGTTCATTATCTCCTGAAGAACATCTTTTTCTCAAATGTCAAAACAAAAGTTAGTAGGCTCAGCTGTTCTGCAGAAATTTGCAAACTAATGGACCTCTCACTCTAGAAATAAAGGACTTTAATTGAGTATTTTAATGTGTTTGGGAGGATGTGGAAGATGGATGAATGGAAGTGATCTGTCTTTTACCAACACAGTCTAATGTTGATAGAATGGAGGGGGAAGTGCATAATTAGTTTCTGTTTCATCAGAGCACATACTCAGCTTCCAGGAGGTCTGAACTAAGATAATTTGGATTTGTAACCTTTTCAAAAGACATTTTTAATGCTCATCCACTGCACAAATATGGTAAAAGTTGGTTCCCACCAGACATATTAAAAGTAAAACAAATTAGATTTTTTTTTACTAGACTTTTATATTATTGAAATGTTTCTGCTTTCTTCTAACGGTAAATTATTTTAAATTATATTTAAGTGCATTCTTATGTTAATGGCTTTCAGGAAGAGCATCTTTCCAATTTCCTGCTCTGATAACTCTTTGCCATGGGATCCCCTGCCCATGAAATGAATCGTGTTTGCTGCTGCCAAAGGGTTTGATGTGCCATAGCAACAACCATTAGTGTGGAAAATTCAAACAGGGCACAGACACTTGACAAGCACTGGAAGGATGTTCTAGAAGATCTCATAGGATGTTCCTCAACTGTTTAATATTTTTTTTTAACAATTGAAACCCAATTTCTGCTCCTACTTTCATAGAAATCCTAAATTTTAAGACAAATGTGACTCTCTTTGCACAGCAAAAATCTGAACACCAGGAATTTCACCTCAGTGCAGAATAGAAGTGTGAGAAAAGAGGTTTCCCACAGTTGGGGAGCAGGCTGCATGTTGGATCCCATACATACAAGAGACAAATAGCTCAATAATCAAATTAATTTGAGGGGGATAGAGAGCAGAGAGCCATTTAAACTTTTCTCTCTCCTTTTCACTGTTCTGAAAACTATGCCCAAACTCTATGAAGTTGAAACACTTTTTGAAAGTTAAAACCTTAATCTGAGTTTTTCCCTTATTTTCTTGCATATCTTTATACTTCACTCTGAAATAAATGTGAGCACAGTTGTGCTGATGTACAGCCAAAAGAAGGATTTTTTATGTTACTTCTCATCTTTGAGTCTAAAAGAATTTTCTTTAAAAATTGAAACGTGATTTCTGCTACATACTTCTTAAAAAATACCCCCAATTATGTGGACCCATTAGCACTCAAGTGACTTATCTTAACTAGTGGTAAGAAACTGGAAGAGGCAGAAACGGGAAACTTGTCTCCTGTTGTGCAAAATTCTAAGTCCACTTATTTTGCTGATCCATTTTGTAGATTTTATATTCCTGATAGTTCTGCAGGGATTCAGATCCATCCAGCCATATCATGGGAGAAAAAATGGGGATTTGTGATGGACGCTGTCAACTAAGGCAGCAAACACAGAGGGGAACAGGCTTTTCCCCAAAATCTCGCAGCCATGTCCCATGTCATAAATGTTTCCTTGCTTGATTCACAGCAGCCCAGCAGTAACTAGTCAGGGCAGAGCCCAGTGCTGCAAAATCCAAGGAAATGTAATGAGAGACCCTTCTCACCAGTGCACCATCTGTTCTTTCCCTGAAAGGATAGAAAATTGGTTTATTTACATTAAAAAAAAAATCAGCGAAAATCTAAATGATGGAGATTTGAGTTTATTAAGAGCTGATGTATCATCAGGGAGGTTTTGAACATAACTCCAGTGCAGATGCTCAAAATGTACTCTAGGAAAAGAGAGCCCTGTATGGGACAGGAATGCACTGCAAGGGGTGGAAGAGTCACTCAAATGTTTGGCTGGTTTCTCATTCCACTGTGCTGGTTAAATAAACCTGTTTGTGTTTCATTCCCTTCTGGTTTAGCAGGACTTCCTTCTCAATTACACAAATGTCTTCAGCTGATCTACCACAGGTCAATACTATCCTGTGGCCAGAAGACAACATGGGCACACTGGGACTCCTATGTTCCTTCTTTTGTCTAATTTCTACTGTCACTAAGATCCTAAGTTCTGAAAATGCCTTGAATACTAATACTGCAGCTCTATCCCTTGGTCTAGGAATACAACATTTGTCCCTCATCCCACAGAAAATTTGAATTTCTCATGTTGCTGCCATTTGCATGAAGCAAAACACATGTTTGAATCTTAACTCTCAGGAAAGTGGAGGCAAATTGAAAGTGAACACAATTTGTTCATTAACACTTGATGTTTCAAAATAATTTATCATATAAACATTTCCTGGAAAACAAAAGCCACTTCTGTGCAGGCAACTTATAAAATGTTACTTGTTTATCTAATAAACTACCCTGGGGCCAACAAGTACATTAGCATTGCACAAACTTTCTAACTTATTCATCATCACTATTTATTATTAAAACTTTATCTGTTTCAAGTTAGTGAATCGCTGCCTTGGGATACACTGCTCAGAGCAGAAGCAACAAAATAAAGTTTACACAATTTGCATAATATTGTACAACGGATATTAGCTTAGAACAATACGAATCCCCTGGATCATTTGCACAGCCCCTTTGGTGTTTAATGTTGGTAAATATTTAAATAACAGCAAGCCCCTGTAATTATGAAGATTCCTCTTCCTAATCTGCACAGATTGTACGAAACGTTGTAAATCACGTCTGCTACACAGTCTCAGGTAGACTGAGAATAAAGAGGTGATTTAGAGATGCTTGTTACCTTCTCTGGAATTTTGTGGCCCATCCTTGAACAAGATGAGCAAGATGAGCACCCATCTGAGCACTGCCCAGTATGGACATGGGGGATGACATAAGATTGATGATTTAAAGGCTTGGGACTCTTTCCTTCATGGCTCTGCTGTGGATTATTTCATGACTACAAAGCAAATGTAAATCAATGCTATTCAGGGGCATGAGAGGTTTACATCCACTCCGTGTTATTTTGTACATGATGTACAAAGTGCTGGATAAAACAGAATAGGAGGAGGGGTATTCCAACAGAAAAAAGGGAGATGTCACCATGCAGTGGAGATGAAATCGTTTAGTACTGGGAAACTACTCCTACTCTGTAAATACACATTGAATGGGCTGATACTTAAGAATGCAGAACACCCTGGGGTTTGTGAGGTTCTATGGAACAGCAGAACTCTTAAATTTGAAGATCCTTCCTGAGACTGGTCATGAAATTCATGGCCTTCATAAATCACGTGTTTGCATATTCACCCTTTTTTATATACTTGTTTCTGTTATGTTGAGTTAAATACTAATTCTGTCCACTGAGCAAAGGCAACTTCCACCAATGTCAATAAAGCTGGAACATTTTCTACATTACATAAAATTCCTGATACCTGCAAGGATCAAGTTCAGTTTTACGGCTGAAAGTGCATCCTGGTGGGTGATGTCCTGGCTAAAGATGCATGAGACCAACCCTGAAGAGTGATTACAGTTCTTTCACTCATGACAAAGTCCTTCATAATTCATTCATACCTGAGGGTCTTGTAAGTTATGGATTCTTAACACTTTTGAAAGACACATAATAATTTTCATGGATGGTGTCTTCTCTATGTATTGAAATTGTAAAATTAAAGTGTAGAGATTTTGAGGGCATATTCTCCATGTAAAATATAAATGCAAGTACAGAATGTCTCCCTCTCTTATTTGAAGGGTCTGTGAGACCTTAGGAGAGCCTGACAACATGAAATATTACAGTGGAAACCAAGGTAGGATGTGCTGTATGCAAAACAAGAGAAGAAGTAAGAAATTGAGTTTTGTATTCATCTATGTCAGCACAATGCACTGTTACAGCTTTCCTTGCCATGGTTTAGATGTATTTCTTTTATACTTTCAAATTACTAACAGAATATGAGTACTGCACCTAAAAGTATCAGCATTATGTCAGCAGAACATCCTGATATTAAAGAAACATTTTCAGCACTAAAAAAGCTGGAAATTCATGTCTAGAGGAGACTGAGTGGCCACAGCAGAGTGAAAAACACTACAGGGACTTAGCAAATATTACATTGAAATATCACACAGGAACTTCAATGAGATTTGGACACAATTCACCAAATTTCCTCTGTGTTTTACTTAACATTTACAGCCAGCTCTTAATTAACCGTCACACAATATTTAGATGCTTAAACTGATATTGTCCTTCAAACTAATTCTGAAAGTCCTCATAGAACAGGTAGAAAAAAACCCACATTTTAAAAAGGTCATCCCATAGAGCCCATAGTGACTTGTTGCAATCACCATCTGCTTTTCCTGAGGGTTCAAGAATATATGGATTTAAAAGCCATTGTCCTTTGTCCCAGTCACTGGACCTGTTCCAGGAAAAACCTGCGCCGTTCCTGTCCACCAAATCCTTGTAAGAACCTGGGTACCCAGGGAAGGCAGGGAGCTTTTTCTGCTGTGGTTTCACGCAGGTTTCCATGTGGGCAAACCTGGCACATCAGGGGTTTTCCTGGCGAGGAGAATGGGGGGACTGTGCAGAGCTCACAGCCTGGACCCCTCTGCAGAGCCACGGACCCCTTTGTTCCACCAGCTCCCAACCTGTAACCCCAGGTGACCTGAGCAGCTCCTCTGATGTCAACAGACACCAAACTCACAATTCCCATGGCAATTAGGCACACATATATTTGGAGAGCTGTCCAAATAACATTTTACTGTCAATAACAAGTATGAATGTTTTCCCCAGGAACAACTTGGCTGGTCCTGCCTCTGTATGCACCACTAATCACTGTGAGAGGAAAACACAGCACATAACCAAGTGACAAATGAGAGCTTAGACAGTTTGGAGGAAAAGATGTAGGAAAAAGACGGGGACAGATGTTGTGCAGAGACATTTTAAATAAATGGACAAAGTGTCACAGCAGAAGCAGAACCATCAGCTTTGAAAGGTAAGAGATCACAGACAGAAATCAACCACGAGACTTCCCAAGCCTCATAGGGGTCAGCAGGAAAGGCTGGAAACACAGGAAGTCATGGAAGAATGAGCAAGTCTGGAAGGAACTCCAGTTCAGAAATAAAACAATTAGAAGGAGCAATTAACTCATCCATTCTGGGGAGCAGTCTTGTCAGCACATAGCCTGGGTAACACTGAAATGGTGCTTAGGAGTGATTTTAATGTATTAATGCAGCAGAGAATAATTCTGCTTTATTGAGCTCCTTACAGCACATCTGCATTCCCAACACTTTCATCTGTTACTGGCAGAAGATATTAATGCAATCCTTCAGACAGAGGAAATCAGCACTGTCCTTTTCTAATGGCTGAAGTCCTCCAAGTTCTCTATTTCCACAAACTATGGGACCTTAGGAAGGTTTGGCTAAAGGCACAAGACAGGGTGTGCCTGAGTAGTCTCAAAATGTCCCACATAGTTGTGGTCAAAAGTGAAGATACCAGAAATCAGAATTCTGTACAACAAATAACACTGAATTAGCTTTCACTCCATCCTTAAGATCAGACAGAAAAATAAAGATTAAGGAGTGTATTTTTCTGGCTTTTCTTTCATTTGCGGGGGTTTTAAACAAGAGATGAGTCAATGAGGGCCATCTCTTGGGAATGAGAAGGGGCAGAACTAGATGGAATGCCAGTGGTGTCAGAGATGAATCCCTGAACTCCCTGATCCAATGGCCTGTTATTGGCAGTGACCAGGAGCAAATTGTATCCCCTTAGGATTGTATGGGGGAAAAAAGGAAGGATAATAGAAGGGCCTGTGACCCCAAAGCTCAGCAAGAAAGGCATTAAGTGAAGACTAAACTAGTTCTTGACCCACCTGATAGGAGAAAATAAAAAGCCTTTTCACTGAAGAAAATGTTAATAAAAGGAGGGAGGAGAAATAGAAACTTTCCAGAAGGAAAAAATATACTGCAGTTTTCTAAAGAAAAAAGGCAGGAAAAAGTTAGGTGATGCATAAGCACATCCTTCTTTTCTTATTTCCAAGGAAAGAAAGACTGCAAGGATATTCATAGTCCTTGTAGAGTGCTGTGTTTAACTGGGGACTGACTGGTGAACTGATGAGCTGAAACAATCAAGAGCTTTTGTTTTGAATAAAGCAAGTGTTTGAAATGAAGGCAGATACACAAGGGTAGTATTTGCTTTTAAATAGGAAGGCTTTGAGCCCTCAAATTTTTTCAAGTATAATATAAAAAATGTATTTAATTTTTAAAAATATTTACTCCTCAAACAAATTAGTAGAGTTTTCTGTCAACAGGAGAAGCAGGAAATGTTGCTTTGGCAATATTTGAAATTAAAGTCATAGTGATCCAGAAGCATCTTTTTGTATATATTAAGCTGTCTCATGCAACATTTACAGTTCACTGTTTCTTAGGACATTTTGCAGCTTAAAAGAAGCTCTGAAATAGTTCTTTGGCCTCACCTTTCGACTCTACTCTCTATATTCTCTCTATAGGGTCACTGAGACAACACTTCTTTTATTAATCTTTCTCTCATGACCTTTCTTGAAACAAAAACAACAATATGAGGTCCTGTAAGGGTTACATATTGTTCTTGGATGCAGATTTGAGCAGGTAAAGAAAGAGGAATTCCAGGATTTCACTGGGTGCACTGTTCTGTCTGCAAAGCTCCCAGGAACAACTTCAGCCACAAAGGCAAGTAAGAAATTATCTTCCTCCAACAGATTTCCCTCAAAGTTTGTTTCTTTCCAAATACATTCAATGGAAGAGTATTTCTATCAGCTCCCTTCTCTGTGGAAAATGTCTCCTACATAGAAATTCCCTTTTTGGTGTGTCCATCAGGCCCAGCATTGCCATTGAATTCCAGAATGGCTGCCTGGAGTCAAGAATCTACACCACCTCTAAATGAAGCATATGGAGGGTGTTTTTAGAATAAACTTGATACAAAGATAATTAACATAATTTCCATAAATCTGTGTCAGAAGTTCAGAAATTAAATGTATATTGTGGAAAACAGAAAATTCAAACCTGGCAGAAAGTTAGTGCAGATAATTCCATCCAGTGAATGAAAAAAAAAAAAAATGGAGAGATTTTGGGTTATTTTTCTGTAATTAATCTTATTTCATATGTCCAGTCCAAAATTATTGCTATTTTCAAACATATACTTAATAAAAATTATCATAATTTACTTCTGAATCTCATTTTTTAAAAAATTTTTTTTGTCTACACAGTTTACCAATAACAAAGAAAGTTAAAAAAATACTAGAAGAAGATGAACTGAATAACTTCTAGAAGAAATCAAATACTTTGATGTTTTTATGCAGATGTTTTGCTTTTCCAATCAAACTATCAAAAATGATGGAGTGGAAAACCTAATGAAACCAGAGCTGGGATGGGGAGGATGTACAACCACGTCAGTCCAGCAATATTTGTGCTGGTTTAGCTGCATCTGAGTGTGAAAAATAAGCCAAGGCTTTCGTTTCCCTGTCATCCATGGCTGCATCCTGAAACACTTGGAAGGATTTGTTTTGAAAGCTGCGGGTCTGTTCTTCCTGATTGGAAGCACCCGGGGGATGCAAAGAGTTGGGAAGACAAGCTCTGATGAGACCCTGGACACTCTCATCAGACTTCAGAACAAGTGGGGGAAAAAACATCGCACGAGCCTTTTTGTTTTGCAATCATCTTAGTTTTGAGTAAAGTCTGGGGGTGAATTCATGTGCCCCGTGTTATCTGTTCCCAAACTTCCTGGGCATATCCCAGAGCCAAGGGGAGGGAGTCTGTCCTAGAGATGGCACTGTTGCATTTCTGTCATTGCTGGTAGTTNCATCGACTGTCACGTTAGAGTATTTTTAATGTTTCATTCCTCCCAAAGATGAAAATCCCCTCACCTTTTTTCATGTCAAATTGAGATAACTCTGTCTGTCTACTTAAACTAACAAAAAAAGGAAAAGACTCTATTTGTCTAACAAATTATGGCATTTTGCTCCTTCAAAACTGAATTTCTTCAAATAACTATCTTAATTTTTGTATGAAAAAAGGAAACTGACTTTGAAAGATGAATTTAAATACCAAGACTAGTTACATTTGTTCTACTGCTTTAGACATTCCATTTTATTTTTATGCATGTGTGGGAGTGGACATGTAAGTGTTACATTCTGGGAGCAATACCAACCCAGCACACCCAATATGAGACATCGAGGAACACCAGGAGCTGCAGCTTCCCACCTTGGGGGTGTCACTTACAGCCTGGGAGAAGAGGATGTGGAGCAAAGCAGGATCAAAACTGAAAACTTGATCTCTTAAACCCCCTAAATTCCAAATTTAACCGTTGTGGGAGCTGCCCAGTTTTCCAGGGTGGGAAATGCTGGTGGTTACAAAGCAATGTCCTTGCTCTAAGTGCGGTGGGATCCAGATGTTCCCTGCTCATACCCAGATGTCCTGCACAGGCTCAGGGCTCACTAAGGCAAGGAAATGTGCCAGAGGTAGAAACCAAATGATAACAGTGGTGGGCAAGGTCCCCAAACCCAAAGTGCCTCCTCTTGCTCCAGCCCAACCCTCTGCCCTGTGGATTGCTTGGATAAAAGGCACAGAGCAAACAGGCAGAGCAGGGCAGGAAAAATCCTGCTTTCCTCTGCTCCTTGGGAAGGCAACACCTGCCCTTGTAGCTCGTCTGGAGTTACCCTGAGAAGGCACAACTGTCCCAGCTCAGCCAAGCTGTGTGGCAGGTGCAGCTCCTCCAACAGCTCCCTTTAAATAAAAAGTGCCATTGTGGGCTTGTATTTAAGGAGGAATTCAGTGGTGGGGTGACCTTGTACAGCCAAGTCAAGCATATAAATCCAGCAGAGTATTGAAATCCTTGGAGGACACTCTTGTTCCTGCTCACATCTTCTTGCTTTTTTCCCTAAATATGATTTAATGGGGCGTTTACAGACTGAGAGCAGCTCTTTGTTACAACTCAGTGTACAAAAATTAAATACTCAATTAACTGCTCTGCAGGACCAGATCCTCAGCTCGTACTATTTTAAAGAAATAGCTCCTGTGCAGTAAAGAGATTAATTCAAAGTTTTATAAAATTGAAGTTATTAAAAATTTGGTTATAAAATCACTGTGCTACAATTATAGATGATTGGTTTGTATAATTTCTGACATATACCTAAGACATTAATTAGATATAGTGTTTTAAAAGTGATGGCTTTGCCAACAAAGAATGTTTTTTGCCCAAAGAACTCAGGGGAAAGATTGTATAAACAGCAATTTTTTATTTGACAGGAGGCTACTGTCATTAAAGCTAAAATGTCTCATGGAGAAGCAGCTACAGGAAAGCAGCCTGTGTTTTCTGGCTGACAGAAGCAACAGGTAATTCTTCTGTGCTCCTTATCCTGTATCTATGTTGGAAAGCAACTGCATTTCAGCATCAAATGTGCAACCCTGAAACCTCTGAAACTGAATGTTGGGCCCTAAAATGTAACTCTAACAAGTTATTAAATGTGTTTAAATGCAACAAATTTTGGAGTGATGCATTTGCAAGCATGTCCTCTGAGAAATACAAAGAACATGATTCTGTATGAGCAACAATTCCATATGCCGTGAAATATGGTGCCTACCTACTCTGCTCATGGGTGGAACAGGGAACACATTCAAATATCTGTATTAGAGAGCTTTGTGCTCCTTCCTTCCCTTCTCTGGATCAATGAGAGCAGTTTTTGCATTGTAGGAGAGCTTATAGGTCAAATTTCTTGATGAATTGTGTAGGGCTCTGGAGCTGAAAGGCCCTACCTGTAAAGACAAAGGCAGATGAATGATTTCAAGCAGTTGTGCCCTCTGGAACCTCTGTGTCCCTGCTCCCCTCCCTGCCTTGGGCCGTTCCATGACACAGAAACACAACTAACTTGTTAGTCCCAGGGAGGGAGCACAATTCAATATCACACCTGTAAACACTTACACATTTCTATAGCAACTATTTGCCAATGTGACCGAAGAATTCCCTTTGTTATAAAAACCCAAGCAGAACAGCAGGGGGGAAATCCATTAAGGAAGAAATACCCAGTTCCAGACTGAAAGGTCAGATTTGCTCCTGGGTTCTCAGCATTGGATTCACACACCTTTGGGCACTTCAGCAACCCACTCAGGTGCTCAAATTGCATTTTTTTATACCACCCAGAGGCTGCTACTTAAACAACATTTTTAACAGTCTTATAGAGAATGAAATGAGAGTAAAATCCAATGTGATGTAATGACCATGTAATTTTTTGCTACCTTAATATTTCAGAGATTCTTGGGAGTGGTGAAACCAGAACCATCGTTAAAATGTGATAGGGCTGCATGGGAAGTAAAGTTTGGGAAATAACTCTCAGAAAACCCTTCAAGGCTGATCCTCTCATTGCCTGCTTTGGATACATTTGGTACAGTTTGGTAGCACAAGTTATTAATTATTATTAAGCACTTCAGCTGTTGTCCATAAGTTTCCATGGAGTTTCCACAAATCCATGGAGGATACCAGGGGTGTTTTGTAGAAAAAGTGCAGAACAAAAATATAAGAGGGGAGGTTTTCGAGTTCAGTTCAGAACAGGTACAAGTCCAGTAAGAAAATCATGATGCTACAAGAGGTTACTCAATATCTCCTTGCATCATCTGTATCCAGAAAAAAAAAAAGCAAAGTATATAAAACTCAATGCACAGGTCGTGCCAGCTCATTTTAATGGTCTGCATTGGTGCTTCTTGTAGGGTAGGAAACAACAATTCTATTATTCATAATATGCCTTATCTATTTCTCACTCCTGTTTTACTCAGTAGTTTTAATTAAGCTGGTTTCCTTCTTGCACCATATCTTAGCGGAATTGCTGGGCAGAGTTAGAATCACATTACAAGTGTCTGTCTAGGGACTATTATTTAGAAGGTGTTGCATGGAATGGATGTGAATAATTTTCACCACTTTTTATATTCAAGATTCAGGCTAAAATGGTTTTTGTTGGTGGAAAAAAAATAGAGCAAAAGTGTCTGCATTGTCCTAGTCTGACAGAGAAGTGTTGATAAATGGGCTGGGCAGGACTCATCAACTGACTGACCCTGAGAGGTCTGGGCACTGCTGGTGTCACCCAGTCCCTGGGGTCTGGGAACAGAGAGGCAGAGGCCAGGACAGCAGCTGAACTGAGGGTGGTTTTTTATACCCTGCTTTATGCAGCCAGAACCCCCATCTTGTGCAAGACCCTGATTTCATTGGGACTATGGACACACCCATGCCCTGCAGAATGTTATGGGGTAGCTACAAAAGCTGTGCAGTTGGGGTAACATGGTGTCAGGAGCAGAATAATTTGTCTTATCAAAGCCTCCATCAAGGACCACACTTGTGGTATTTGAGTTAATTTTGAGAACTGAGACAGAAATTCTTTCCACAGGATTGGCAGATCCTGCACTTCATAGTTCCACATAATTTCAGAGTGAGAAATCCACAGGACACACGTGTTTGCTTCAGTTTTCATGTTAACCACTGTCATGAATGTGTCCAGCCATCTTAATAGTCCACAGACAAACATTCCAGTGACAGAATATCCCTGATATTTTTCTTTCTTTTTTTATTCATGTCCAGCTCTCAGGGAATGCACATACAGTGTAGACAAGGAAAGGCAGAGCCTGTAATTTTTGAGGTAACTAACTGTAGAATGGGAATAAAAATTCAAATTACCACATGTACTCAAATCTCTTCATATCTAAAATCTGGTGATAAAATTCTTGAGGTGGACAAAGGTGTATGAAGAATTCTCCTTTAGCTAAGGTGAAGAATGAATGTGGGATGTTACAATGTAAAAAGTTTATGAATGGACTATTTTTCAAATGCAGTCTGCAAGTGTTTCAGCAGAAAACATTTTGCCCCAGATTTTCAGCAGGGCTCATCACTTTAGAAATCCAGTGATACCATGGATGCTCTGCTGAAATCAACATTTTATCAGTTTTAGCACGTGAAATCTCGGGTAATAAATTACACTTCAAATCTAGAAACAATTCCAATCTAAATGAGAACAAGTTCATGATTCCCTAACTTTATGGTAAGAAACCACAATGTGAAGAGACAAATGGACAGAAAACACTCCAAATCCTCCTCTGAAACAATCCACAAGTTATATTCTTAAAAGATGTTCCCATGAAGAACTACTTGGCCTCTCACAGTGTGCAAATACTCAGCATCTGGATCCATATAAATGGCCATGAAGATTCATCATCCTCTCCTGAAATGTCCCTGTAAGGAACTGCAGCTGTACGAGGTGTCTGGGATGAGATACTGCCACAAATAAATCTGACAAGCAAACAGCTACAGCCAAATGGATTGTATCTGATGGAGTGTCAGCCTGCTCAGGAATCTCAGGGCTTTTATGGCTGAAAGGAATGAAAGAACTATTTTTGTGGAAAATGTAGGAGGGGCTGATAGTCAGTACTTGGGTACAACTGTTTTAAACCCCCCCCCCCCAAGAATTCAGTGTATTCTTCACTGCCTGGTCACAGTATGATCAGTGAATCCTGATAATCCCGAGGTGGGAGGTTCAAGAACAAATCTGGCAAATCCATGTGTTTGAATATCCTGGATACTGTTTTAGAATGTGCTCCAGGGATACAACCCCCCACTTCATTATGCAAAGTGATACAGAGTGTTTGATTGTAATCACTTCCCAGGAATGGGAAAATATTTAATAAATATTTATTAAATATTATTAAAATATTTATTTATAAATGATCTCTGACCCTTGGATGTTCTCTGGTGTGGAAAGATTGATCACTATTATAGTATGGTCAGTTGTATGTGTATGAGAATTGTCTTTTCTGCCTTTTTCCAGTGAAAAAATGGCTATTGATTGGTTTCTTTAATGAAATGTGCCAAACTGGAAAAGACATTCCTGTATTGGATTGAACATACCCACTGTGAAGTGCCCAATCAGTTTAACATCAGTGCTGCACAAACACATCTCACTTCTTCTGAAAACCTGTTTACTCCAGAAATCTTCACGGGTATCATGGCATATTAAACCAGATACCAAACCCCAATCACAAATAGCTAAAATATATTTTTTAAGGTGCTTTATAGACTCGATGTGGTGATTGTTTCATTTTCTGTTCTGCTGCCATTCCTTATTTTGCAGGTAAAATGTGAGAATCTGCAGGTTTGGAGCTGTTGCCCTGTTCACACCAGTAACAGAACGTGGGGCTGCATTTCAGAGCCCACTGGCTCACTCAGAACTGCCCTGCTCACACTCCCAGGCCAACAATGCCCTGGAAATTTTGCCTTTCCCTGTGACATTCCCAGTGCTTTTAACTGCAGCCAGGCAAGGAGGAAGAAAAGCAGAGCTGTGACTTCTGTGCTTCCATTTTTAGTTGAGTGGCAAAGCAGATATCAAAGACAAAAATTATTAAGAGGCAGCATGAACTATTAAAACAAGCTCTGGCCTTAGACTGAGCTCAGATCTGCTTTGGGCTCAGCTCTTTCTGGCCTTGGCCCACAAGGGGAGGCAGCTGCCCCTGTTTCTTTTGGCTCTGGACATCTCTGGTGCTCTGAGCCTGATGTGCTCCTCATTATACCTTGACCTTTGCTCAGCAAGGCAACACTCGGATTAATGATACCATAAATAAATAAAACTTAAATATTTACTCTAGTAAATGAATTTAAATTATTTTTGTTGAGCTCAAAAGTCCGTTCCAATACCAAATATTCAAATCAGTCACTTTTAAAGATACCTTACTCTCTAAGTCCAAGGTCTAACACTAAGGAAAATGGTGCATATTAAAATGTCTTAAAATAAATTATATAATAAATGTTGCACATGATCATTGCTATGAAGGAAATATTATGCTAATAATAAGAGTATGAAATATTCAGGATATTGGAATATATTGGATATTTATGCAACTATTCTTACACCATGACTGTGCATTTATTCCTGGGATTACTGTAAATTATTTAAATATATGTTAGATCAATATAAAATGTTTAAAGAAATATCAAGGAAATTCAAACACCAGAACCACACTTAAAAAAACCCTGGAAATATATGTATCCTCACAGAAGATTAAGTATTTAAAAATACAGTCTATAAACCTGAGATAAATCCATAGCACAAGATTAAAAGCTTTCAGTACATGTAATTCAAACTAGATCATACTTTAAATATTTTCTCATTGTGTTCTAGCAGCCAAGTATTAATTCAGTGTGTGCACATCTGCAAAACTACTGAACAAGAGGAGGCAGAAAAATAATTCAAACGACATAGAATGTGTTTTACTGGCTATTTGTGTTTATAATATAACTGTGTGGGACATGAACAGGCATTGCTACTTTTTGAGGTCCTGATTTCCAGTCACTGAAATTAGTTCTACAAACAATAACCTGGTCTTTTGTGGCTTTGCTTCACAGACAGAAGTCTCCTGCACACAATGCATTCTGAAGGCAAAATATACTGTTCTTAAGTATTAGAAAATAACACACTAATTTCAGGGGCAGGACATGACTCACAAATATTGGCTATTTAACCAAACATAAGCCTGCTGAGCTACTGTTTCATTTTTCCACAGAAAATGTGCACTTGTCGGTCAACTGCATAAATCAGATTAAAGGAAATATATGAAGAAAAAATGCAGTCCAATTTACAGTTTAATTTTATATCATTACAGAGCTTTTTGTATGACAACACATGTAGCAAAGGCACTGCAGTGAGGAACATTTGCGCCTCAGCTGTGGAAAAGAGAAGAAAACTCCTTCCCTCCCCTTTGCTGGTGTGGAACCAGAGGCATCCCCTGAGCTTTTGGAGTGCTTTTCATACAGGGTGGGTGACACAGTTTTGCAGTTCCAGGACTGTGCAGACCAGGCTGTTTATCTGAGTTTCCTGCAGCAATTCCTCATCCCTTCCCTTCTCTCACCTCTAAAGATTATTTGCTTGCAAAGACTTTGTCTCATTATTCAACAAATAATTGTGTGCAAAAGGAAATCAACAGAATGAAACCATCAGTGTTAAGGTTAATTTGTTGAAGCTTTATGTAATTTAGGGTTTCAGTTTGGGCTGAATTCAGCCTGACCTTTAGGATCCCTCCCATCACACACAGACTGAAGCTGCCTAAAGGGGCAAGTGCTGGTTTGGACTCATCCCCACTGACTCTTGGACACTTCAGTGACAGAGTTTCTGATTGATTTTTCTCAGGAAAGAATCTGCTTTGAACTTACCAAACCCATTCTGCAACTGAACCAACACGTGGCAAGTGGGGACAAGGAGAGAATTCATTTAAGAACTGCACTGCTGCTCTGAACAGATGGATTAAGGGATTCAGCCCATTAGAGTGAAGCACATCATTTTTTGGGAGGCTGGGAAAATTCAGAATATATCTGAAATTACATGTTATATTGTCAGCAGCAGCCAGTTCAGTGAAGCAACTTATATGGGGCAAGAACTGAGAGCACTGGGGCATATTCCACTTTGGGGAAGTGACACCAAAGAATATGCAAGATGAAAGCAATGCCCTGGTGTGAAAATGCTCATTCCTCTGGCAAGAAATGGGAAATACCTGGTGATTGAACAGTGTTATGCTCTGAGCTCGAGACAGACCTTTGGAAGCAGGTGAGAAGGAAGTCTTTAAAATGGAATAAAAGCATTTTTGAAAGATGTTATATATAAATATTATAGTATAGTACTATTCTGAAGCACACCCTGTGTTTTATGTAATAAATTGAATTTGTGAATGGCTTTTTTATTTTATTTTTATTATTTTTTAATTCATGTGTTGGATTCCATGAGCATTCCACACATCCACCAGTATTAACATTTGCTTTGTTTCTTTGGCGATGATGCAACAGGTTTTCCATTTCCAAGGTTAAATTTCCCTCTGTGCAATAAAGCAGGAATATAGAAGTCTCAGAAATGTTAAGATTTCATTGAACTCTGACAGCTGCTCTTGCTAACTTTGCTGCTTACCAGTACTGAGGCTTCTCCTGAGCAGAGAATTAACATCTGCTGTCACAAGCTGATTCCAGAAGCGACAGGAAGTTACAAACTGAGAAATGTTGGCACAATTTCTTCGTATCCCTTACACTGAAGGCAACTTATGGAATTCACTGACTGTGTGCAAGGGAGGCAGTATTTGGTAATTAATGGCACATTTAAAATCTGTGGCACACATTTGCATTTGTCTCCAGAGCAAGAATAAGATGACAGCCCTGAGGTAAATACCAAGTAGAATTTCACACTCATAGGATTCCTCTGTCTCAGTAATCTGTGAGCTTGCTGTAACCAACTGAAGATTATATTTACCCTACTGGGAAAAATAATCCTTATTAAAGAGTTTTCTGACTGTACAGCCCCCTCCTTTTTTTTTTTTTTTCTGTCACTTTTATTTCTTGTTTTGAAATCTGCTGGTGGTGAGAGGATACTCCCATTTCCCTGTGAGCCTGTCAGGTTTCCAGTGGTCAATAAAGCCCTCACATCTCTCCTGGTGAGGAACTATTACAGAATGAGAAGTGACTTCAATGATCAATGCCCAGAAGTGAGAGCTGGATCTGAAGACTGACATGTTTGTCTTACCACGTTTGGCTCGTTGGTGCCCCGTGATTGGGTCTGGAGGTAACATTAATAATGAAGAGCAGAGCCATCTGTTCAGCTGTCTGTTGGAAATGAGGCAGGAGACAGGCCCAGCTCTAACTGCTCAAAAACACTGACACAAAGCTTCTATTAGAGGAAATGAGGCAGTTGCAACCCCAAAAGGCTTCGTGACTGTCAGGAATCCACAGGTTTCCCACACCTCTTACTCGGCCGCCTTGGACCGGCTGCAACATCAGTGCACAACCCAACTTATCCTAAATCCCATCTCCTCTGCCAGTGGGGGATTTCCCTCTGCTGCAGCTGTTCTAAGGGAAGTATGGAGAAACCTCACAGCCCCTCCCTTTGAAAAAAATAGGGAAGTTCAACTGTCTGCTCTCAGAAGACGTGGAGAAGCTGTCATTTCAAATCATATTTTAAATAAGTGTGTGGGAGTATGTGTGAGACAGCGGGAAGATAAGAGAACTTACATTTAGATAAGACAAAGACAAGCTCTTCTTACACAAAAGCTATTCTTTTGTTGTTCCAACTAGTTCTGCCCACTCTTCCCTGAAATTTCCACTCCTTTTCACTGGATAACATTCCCTACAACCTCTGGAAAAATGCTATGCTAACGAAGAACTAAATTTTAAGACACATCAGTAATTTCACACAGGAAAAGTATCTTCAGTAAGCAGCCTCCAACAATAAGGAGTGTTAAGTAACATCTTTGGAAACATTCCTGGTAAGATAAAAAAGAAACCCTGACAGACAATTCATTCCTCATAATGTGGTAAGATTGATGGCCTTAGGAAGCCCATGAAATCACATTGCCAGTGATATTATTTGAAGGCTCTGTATAATTCATCGACCACTCTGTCAGGCATTGCACATGGGATGTTATATTTTGGATACACTGGGAAGTATTAGATATAAAATTACTTTGTATGATGTAGCCCAGACGTAAAAAAGTGCATTGCTTGGGACTACATGATTCAGTGAGAAAATATAAATGGGAAATTACTGGAGCTGAAATTTTATTGCAAAGTTATTTATCTTTGTTATTACTTTCTGAGTCCTTTTGTGCTTATGGTTTGCTACAACGGATAGAACTCTTACTTACACTTTACTCTGAGGATTATGAAGGTGGAAGTAGTCAATGAACACCAAAACCTGCATTTTTTATATGTGTATATAGAGGTTTGTGCATACACAGACACACACACCCAGACTGACTAAACAGTCCCAGAATTACACTGGACATGAATAGTGAAGCATTATTTTAAGAGAGAAAGATGTGAAGACTACATGATTTTAAAGAAAAGGGTCTTAAAGAATGGGTCTTTTCACTGGGACAAGAAGAAATTATACTCATATAGGAATGCCCTGGCTCTCCATAGATTTCATAGGGAGCAAAGCAAGTACTTCCAAGGAAAACATACCCATTAATCTAGGTGAGACTGTACATCTAGAGCTCCTAGTTCTGTAAATGGTGCTTTCAGTTGCCATCAGTGCCATGGCAGCCTGCCTTAGAACTTCAGTCTGGCTGTATCCCACAAATCATTTAGTTTGCTTTGATTTCTGGCCATTCAAACTTCTGAACTGCCTTTCCAGAAGCCTCTGAGAAGTGATACACAACAAGCTGGAAAAGAACAAACTGTGAGAGGAACATGCACACAGTTTGCAGGGAGCATACAGAGGCTGCAGTGTGTTCCCAAACCCCATCCTGACATCACTAATTCCAAAGCCATCCTTACTTCTCTGTTATAAAGATTCCCAGTATGTGATCCATCCCCCTTAATGAAGATGGAAAGAAAAACGACATCCACATTTAAATATCATCATCTCCAACTGGATTTCAGTCCTGCTAGGAGTAAAGGGAATTAGGGGTTTGCAGAGGAGGCTTCAGCACAATGTACATCTCCAAAGGCTTGCCCTTTGCTCCAGCTGCTTCCCCAGTGGAAGCTGAGCAGGGTTTAACTCAGGCTGGTTTGAAAGCATCTTCAACAAATATGGAGAAATGAATTAAAAACAGGAGACAGAGAATCCCATATGGTGCAGCCAGTTGAGCTCTTTGCATTATTTCTTATTCTCTGTAGTCTGGAAGGATTACAATAATGCTAATTTTTGTGAAGACTCATCATGGCAATTTGAGGGAGGAAGCACATAAAACATTGATTTATGGGGCTGTAACAGAACTTTGTGTAACTCATAAAAGGACCTAAAGATTTCATGAACATACACAGGATAAGAGCAGAAATCCTAAAATCCATAAAGAACCAGATTTACCAGGAAATGGTAAATACTCTGGGCTATGTAGGATCTGATAAACATGTAGACTGTGAGTACAATTAAAGAAGAAACTGTAGCTCTTTAAACAAGGTACTTGCAGAGCTCTGCATGCTCGGACTTTCACAAATTGGAAACTTCTGGCTGAAAACTTTTTGTGTATTAAAAACTTTGCTCTTAATTGTGGCTATATGACAATAATGTTAATTAAATGAACCTGTAATTATCTCACATAGGTATCTCTAAGGGTATACACGTGAACATGGAAGTGTAATTGCATTCCTGATAGTGATGTCTTGGAAATAAATCTAAAAAGTCGAATTAAATCCTTACAGAGGGATCTTGCAGCTTCAAAGAGAAGAGTTTTGAGATGTTCAGAAATAGAGACAATTTTTTTCCTGTGGAAAGGTCCAAAATGCTCAGAGTAGTTAATGAACAACTGAACTGATTCTGCACGTAATTAGGAAACAGGTATTTGTGATGAGAGTGTATTTTGAAGGTAAAGGGCAGAGGAGGAGAGAGTTTTTCATTTTAAGAAGGGAATATCACTTAGTGCTTAGTAGCAAGAAAGAATTATTTCTATCTTTTCCCTTGCCTGTCATTTTCCTGAGCATGTCAAGTTGTGTGCAAGCCTCCATAAATCAACTATAATAAAATCCAACTCATGGAAATGATATCAAGTTATTTAAGCATTCCCAGAAAGAAGACAGGAGAATGACAAAAACCTCTTTTAACAAGGTAACACGTTCACATGGGCTATTAATTGGTGCATTTAATTTGTATTTTTGTTTAAAATACAGATAAATAATTGCATCTTCATTGTCCCAGAATCAAGTGATGTATAAAAAGACAGAGAAATGCCTGTGTTTGATTAAGACATATAGTTTGCTCAGTTCTTTAATCAAGTATTAAAGTGTTATTTCTTAGAATTCAGTGCCATGCTCATTTTTGTTCAAAAACTCATCTTGTAAGTTTTATTCTTGAATACATCTGCTGGAAAAATGCATTAGTACACTGCTAAATAAAAGGCAAATATTTTAACCTTTCGTAAAGTTAAACCCATTTCCAAAGGTTAATATTTAACATGGAATGAGTCCTGAACAAATGGAGGCACCGTTAGCCAAGGGTTTAAAAATAACCTTTTCTGCATGAAAGGTGATTCCAAGTGACTAAACTCCAGGTGTTCAGCTGGTTATTTAAGTAAATTCTTCCATCTATCTTTGGTGAGCAAAGCTCTGGAACCTGCTCAGCCCTGAGCCCCTGGAATAACAGGTTGTTCCCAGGGCTGGGTCACTGAACTGAGGCTCTTCTCACTCATCCCAAGTTACACCTTTATGCTCTCCCTGACACATTTTTTATTGGAACTCAAAGAAAATACATCTCCAGAACACCTTAACTGTTTATTTTGTTCCAGCAAACTGTGCTTCAGTCTCCACAGGAAACAAAGGCAGGACCCTGCATGGAATTTCCAAGAGTGGAAATATTCATTGCCATGTAGGATTAATTTCTTGCTCTGCACGCTGAACCCTTCAAAGCACGTTCAAGCACCATGCAGCTAAAAAAAATTAATTACTCTTTACCCTTCCTCTTTTGCCTTGGATTTATATTCTTTTTTTTTTTTTTTCACTAAATGGAAGACAATTTTTAATTGAACTGTCTCAGCATGGTGAGATACTGTACCACTGCTGCCCTGCAGTGAAAAATTGCCCTGGATTAGTCCAACCTGAGTTTGCACTGACTTTTTTTTTTGCACCATGAGCTCGACTGGCATCTTAACCTGAAGAGGCATGTCCTCTAAATGTGTTCTTGCTGTTGATTTTTTTTTAATTCTATCCTGTACAGAAAACCTGGGAACACACCCTCAGATCCCATCTAGCTCAGACAGCCGCAAAAACTTGGACAGTTTTAGGAAAGAGCC
This sequence comes from Serilophus lunatus, assembly GCA_013399895.1. Lineage (NCBI taxonomy): Eukaryota > Metazoa > Chordata > Aves > Passeriformes > Eurylaimidae > Serilophus > Serilophus lunatus. Next base: position 1,589,505 of record VXBA01004031.1, read on the forward strand.
CCAACTTTTCATCGTCTATCCAGTTCATTTTTCTTCATAAAACAGAAACTCTTCAGCTACAATTCCTATATTTTACAAGATATCTTGGACCAGTATTATAAAGTGAACAGTGTTCGGAAAATACAACCAAAATATTCCTGTTAAAAAATTGCTCTTTCGCAGTATTATAAATTTCCTTAATTTTGTGATTGCCTACAACTGAAGGGCCAAGAAACTGGGCTGTAGGATGAACTCCTTGAGTTCCCAGCCCTGTTTCTGGCCTGTCCTGCTGTAGTGGCTGATCAGGGAAATAATTTCCTTTGCCCACAATTCTGCTTTCCCAGTTCTGAAACCCTGAGCCAGCAAGAAGCTCTAATTACAGTCAGGAAAACTACCAGTAACCACAGGCCAACCTGCCTGCACATCTTACACAAGACAGCCTGCGTCTCACGTTGGAGATGTTATGATTTTATGCATGAAAAGCAATAGTTGCTCTAATTATGCTCTAATTAGTTCATTATTGACTGCAAAGGAAAGTTCATGTGCTGACAGGTATGTGAAAGACAAAAAGAGAAAAGTAAAAGTACAATGTTGTCAGATATTCCCAGACATACTAACTGATATATCATTCCAATAAATTTCAGTTTTGAGATGAATATAAAAGCTGAACACTTTCTATAGAAGAGCTCTAGACAAACTGCCAGAAAAAAAAGATCCTGAATTCACAGTGTTTAATATATGATCACATCTCCAAGTACAGTAACTCAGAAGTGGGAGGGTACTGAGGGAATGTTAAATGTAGGGCATTATATATTAATATAATTTCTTTCTTTCCCCAAGATAAAGAATATTTTTGCTCACACAGCCTTAATTTAGATGGCCTGTCAAGTCCTCCTTTCTGCAGTGTCATGATAAAAGACACTGATGGGCCAGCAGAGGCAGTGCTGGGGCTTTTCAACTCTTAGAGTGGAAATGCTAATGAATCTCCTGCACTAAAAGGCCTCAGAAAGCTTCCTCAGCTAAACTCTCCATCGTAGCACCCATAAATTATCCATTTGTTTGCTTGTGCTCAATCTCAGAATATTTTGGGATCTGCTGAAGTCAACACAAGCTCTCACATTGATTCCAGAGGGTGCCATCCTTGGTGCCTGATCCTGCTGTAGGTCCCTGCTGAACCTGTTCTGGTTGAAGGCCCATGGGCTCTACACCAGTTCAACAGTTCAGAGCTTGAGCAGAGCCTGAGCAATGCCAGGGAGCCCTGAGGAAATGGAGGTGTGAGCTCAGCTTGGACCGTGCACCCCCAGCCTGGCTGACACACCTACAGAGCCATCCCAAGGACTGGGGCAAGAGCCACATGTTGGGAGGCAACAAAATTCCCAGGACACCGCTCCCTGGTTTGCCTGCATTAGAACCCTGGGCAGCAAGTTAATCCCAAATGGCTTTGGAGATAGTCCAAAGGGACTGTGCTGGGGGGGGCAACCACTGTCACTGAGCGGGGGCTCAGCATCACCAGTGAACCAGAAACCTTTCCATTGCCATACAAGCAAAGAAAGCAGCTTTCTGTGGCTCTCTCACTCTCCATGTCACTCCTGTCAGGTGAGAGCCATGTCTCCACCTCCCCTGTGACACGTATGCTGGGGCCTTACCTGCTCTAGGGACTCATGATCCAATTTTGCCAATGTTGTTGAGAAAAACCTGAGCCTGCCCCATGTGGGAAGCAGTGCTGATACACTGAGAACTCTGCCTCCATCTCCAGCTGCTGTTCCACAAGTGTGTTAGAACAGTTTGCTACAGTCACACCTTTATTTTGCAGAGCTGGCACACCTTGCTGGTTTTTGGGTCATTTTGCAGGAGGTATTTGCTGGTTTGACCACCCCCATTAAGCAGCTCCTTTATAGCTGTGCACTGCCACAGTACAAAGCAGTTTTAAACTCTTACAAATAAAACAGTTTATCATAATTAACTGCACGAGGGGATAGAACTCCCTAAAGACAACTATAAATATTACTTCCTGCTACTGACAGGCTGGCAGTGAAGGTTTGCCACCAGGCAAAGGAAACATCTATTTTTTACTACCTCAAGTAGCAGTGGGCTAATCAGAGTAGTAATTGCAATGATCGTGCTCTTTACCACTCTTGGCTGCACAGAGAAATACGCAGTGACATCACTTGAGAGTGGTCTTTGCTGAGCAGGATCAGTAGAGATGCAGCAAGGACTGGAATGTTAATAACTTGCAGTAAAATCAGCCCATTTATGGTCTCATCAATCACAACCTCCACGGACAGCAGAAATGCACTAAAAGAATTTCCATTGAAAGACTGGCTTTAATTAACTCTCACCCTCACTCGGCACAGCTAAAACCGTGCCTGACTCAAGGCTCAAGCTGCTCTCAATGTGCTCCCCCACGCCTGCAAAGTGGTTTGATTTAGCACTGAGCTTGTCTCAGGTGGCTCCTACACACCAGCCTTTCCCAGCTGGGAGAGCCACAAGAAGGAATCAGAAGGATCAGGAAGCTTTGAAAATTTGGCTGTAATCTAAATCAAAGGAAGTGTTGTTCAACCACTCCCTTTACATCTTTCTATTTCAAGGTCAAGTGTTTCCTGTAAACTTTTCCAGACACACATTAAAAAACGATGCCAACTTAGCCTTGTCACAGAGCCACTTGAGCTCTCCCTGGGAAAACACAAAGAGTGCATGGAAAATACAAGGAGGGAAATGGACAGTCTGTGGGATCTGAGGTGCTCAATCAATATGTATCACAATAACCATTTTCAGCGTGGAAAAAATTCAAACTACATTTGTCTGGCTCTCTGTTCCTTCCTTTTCAAATGAAACTCTGATGCCTCACTCATACAGGATCTGGGCACAATGAAAATATCATCCAGTGTGCTCAGACTGAGACACAATTCCCCAAGTGGTGACATTGAAAGAATAAGAAATCTCATGATGCAGAATCATGAACTCAGCCCCAGACAATCAGGAAAAAGAACTGACAGGCAGCAGAAGAGGCAAGAGGCTCAGCCTGGTCACAAGCCACAGCTGTGTTGTACCTCCAAGAAAAAAAGTTTTAAAAACCAAATAAAATCTCCAGAACAGAAAGCCATCAGCTCAAGATATATCACATGTTCACTGATTCAGATCCTTCTCTTATTTTCATGCCACAACCCTTAATCCCTGGTGTCAAGAATCTCATCTAATTCTTTCAGCTCCTGGAATACATTGTCTCACATTGTCACGCAGGGACGCAGCTCATTACTTGCTACACCAACCTGCTCTGTAGAGTTTGTATTTGACTCCTGATTTTGTAAGCCTTCAGATTAAGTCCTCTTATTGTCAGGCTCTTTTGGATCAACTTTATCAAGATTTTTATTTCTTCCTTGAGTTATTTCTTTATTAAATTTAAATCTTTAATAAATCTCTTTCCCCCCATGACAATAAACTCGGCATGAATAAACTTTTCTTACAACTTTTGCAATTTTCCAAGACTTTATTTTCTCCCTCAAACCTGATTTCTACATAAGATGCATTATTTCTTTGGTATACAAGAGAAATAAAAAAAATCTACACTAAAAGGTATGAGTTGTAGCACACCGTGTTCCAGGATTTACATATGATATCTGGTGTTTTATTGGAATACCTGTATGAGATTAAAGGCAACTACATCTGTGGCAATGTCATTCCAATTATTATTGATTACATACTCTTGTATAAGCTCGAATCAGCTCCTGAGTTGTGCTTTGTCCTGTGTGTGTCTTTGTTGCAGAGTCCTGTCACAGACACTAAATTTGTGTTAATTGACAACTGCTTCATTTTGATTGTGAGAGAACAGAACCGAATAACAGCCCGAGATCTTCTTTGCCTCCCTTACTAAAAAATGAAGCAGGGTTTTGTTTTGTCTTGTGCCTGTTCTTTAACACCATCAGTTTGCACAAGGTGCCTGCTCCGCTGCTGTGCCGGGAGCGGCGATTCCTGATCAATCCCCAGGACAGGCAACGACATCCTTCTTTAGCTGCCAGGCTGCACTTCTCCAGGAGCATAAAATCCATGTAAGGTCAGACAAGCAACACTTGTGGTGCTGGAGACTCCATTATTCTTTGGCTACATTCCCATCAGCCTTGCACATTAACCTCTCGAGTATCAGCTAATTGGAAATCACCCGTGGAATTATGGAGACTCGCACCTGCCACCCCCCTGTGACTCCAGGCACTCTTGGGAGTGTTGTCTGGATCCGGTGCTTTGTCAGTTGGAACTTCAGCCTCTGTCTTTAATTAGGGCTGTACCAAAGTACCCGAGTTCAGTGGAGATGGGGAGCAGGCAGTTCCCTGTCCCACTGCTGTGCTTGGGGTTTCTTCACAGATGGGTGACCCCAGAGCAGCTGACCCTGCAAGGCTGAGATTTGATCCCTTCCCCTCCTGGGCTGTGCCACCCTACAGCCCTTACAAACTCCCTTATCCTGAGCCGCACAAGGAGCTGCTGTGCTGGAACATGGAAAATGAACAGCTCAGTAAAGTGACACCCGGTGTCCACAATTGCAAGTGGCCACTTTTTGGCTCCTGGAAAAGGCAGAGATAATGAATATCAGCTGCTCTGATCATCAGACAATTCCCATCCCCTTGGCCTTCAATAAGCTTTTTCACTCTTATTTATAATCATCCTCACTCTTATTTATAATCATCCTTTTACTTTGTAATGATAAATACTAAGTAATTGTTAAATATTTCTGCCATTTCCTGAATGGCAGATACTGAAAAATAACATTAACGTATTTGCATGACAGTAATTTTTTAATGTTTGAATTAAACTACCAAAAAAAAAAATAGAAAGAGGAGACAATAACAACAAAAAATCAAGTAAGAAGCCCTGACCAGTGCACAGATAGTGCCTTGACTAAGACAAACATTCACTTTTTGACATCAATATTTAAGTCAGAAATGGTATTATTACATTCTAAGTAAGGACATAAAAAACACAGTAGCTCTTAGTCACAAATTAGATGAAAAGCTGATGCCATCTGCTTTAAACCTCTGTAACTATTATTTGGTTATTTAAATGAATACATCAGACCGAGATAAAATCAGTAACTGTTACATATACAGTTCCCACAGTGAATTCTCAGGAAGAGTTTTGCTCTGTGCATCAGACCAAAATATACTAATAAAAAATCTGAGTAAAGGAATATTGCATGGAGAGTCTCATAGAAGTTGGAGACAATTTTATTCCAGCTCACTGCAGCTGTTCCTGTGCTGATCTTTGATGCTATTATGCCTCTTGCTGTACGCTATAAGCACATGTACATTGCAATGGAGATCTTGGATAACAACAGGGATTGAACCATCTCCTGCTGAGCTGAAAACATGTCTTTGGCTTTTGAAAACCCCATTCCTTCTGCTCTTGGTCTGCAGAGATCACAGACAAGCCAGTTATAATGCATTAGAGAATGCACCTTTCCTGCTTGGTTCTGGCTTCTGCATTTAAGCAGCTACTTAAGTCTCACTGTTTTCAAAGTCACTGGGTGTCTGGAGCCTCCTCTGTCTTGCTGTGAATATTTCCTTCTTCAATATTGTGTTTGATTGATACTCTAAATTTTAGCAGCAAGTTTTTAAGTATTTGTCCAGTTCTACTGGTCAGGACCTTTCTGAGTCTGACCTGTTAAACAAACCTTCAGTCCAAGTCTATGGAAACATAAGATAATATTTTCAGCGAGTTCACTAAGCTTTGGATTAGGATTATGTGTAAAATAATTTAAAGTGCAAAATAATTTAAGTAACTTAATTCGTGACTTTCAACCCATACGAACTTTGATCTATTCAGGCCTGACTGTAAGAAGTTCTGAGCAATTCTTGATTACTTCAAAATCGATAAGTGGCACAGCAGCTCTCAATCTCTCTTTATTTGATCCACAAGTAAGAGCTTAAGAATTTGACCCCACAAGGCAAAACTTTTTCTACATAATCAATATGTGAGACAACAGCCATATCCCAGACAGCTCTGCTGCCTAAACCCTGCTTAAAAATTGTATCAGTGTCTGGGCTGTAGATAACCTCAGGCTCTGTGGAATTCCAGGAAAACAGGTGGAACTATCAAGTATATAGAAATGGTTTTCAGAAGTGATACAATGGAGTCTTTCAGAAATAGGAACTTTCTGCTGTACTGAGCTATAAATTACTGCATGATAACATCTTCCCAAAGACAATATCTCTCACTACCGTGGGTTTGTGGCTTCTTTGTTCTGGTACCAGAATCAATAATGTCCTATCAAGCTGAGGAGAAAAAGAAGGGAATTTCCAGGCCCCAGAGCTGAACTCTTTTCAGGATGTCTTAGTCTTGGACACGACAGAGTAATAAGGTTCTCTACATTGATGCAAATGCATTCCTTAAGGTCACCTTAAGTTTAAAGAAAGCGTAGTGAGGCAAATCTGATTTCTCAGTGCTGATTCAATAGCACAATGTGTTAGCACTTCCACTATGTGCTGGCACTTTCCGGGACACTTTGCCACTGGCACTTGCTATTTTTATCTCCCCACCAGGCAGCTCAGCAAAACCCAAGAAACAATTTAGCTTTGTTCATTTTTCCCCCTTGTGTATATAATAATACAGGAAGAAGAAATAAGGTGAAAACATAAAAAGATCATTAAAAATGAATGAGAAGAGTGTGGATAGAAGACTCATGGGTAAATGGACTGTATTCTCATGGCACAAGCCTTTTTTTTATTTTGCTGTAGGTTAAACAGAATATTAACTATTTGCTCTGATTAAAGTGCATCATGTTGTTGCACTGAAGAAACAAGGCAGGAATAAATTCTGAACAGGAGATCAATACTGTCACTGCTGCTTCTCCCTTGCTCCAGGGGGAAGGAATTATCTGTCTTTTGTTCTGCAACCTACTTCCAGTCTGTGCTAACTCAGTTGTTACCTGACACGTTAGATGAAGCTACAGACTCTCTGTTCCTTAACTGCCTGCCTGCTCTGCACCCTCCCATGGAAACAGGGCACACAGAACAGCTCACACAAACACAAGTGTTTGGTACTTTATTGAGCTGATCTGAAAGGCAGTGCATGAAAAGGTCACTGATTTGCCCTTGACTTCTCTGTTACATTATGGAAGATGACCATTCCAATATGTCTCAGATTTCCACTGGAACATGTAACTTCACCTGCAGAGTAGTTCTGCTGCCATCTTTGGGAGTCTTTTAACTGGTTTGTTGCACTGCACACTAAGGTTATAAAAACTAATCAACAAAGGGACGTGGGTTTGGAATAACCATCCTACACTGCTCTAACCAAGAGCCTAGAGGATTCCCTCCTTCAGGGAGGAATAAGGACACCAACATCAAACTTTAGTGTGCAATATTTTGTCCAAGTTAACGACTTTCTCACACAGAGAAGCAGAATTCGTTATACTTTATGTAACTAAACATCCTTTGTGATAAAGAGGGAATTAGAATGCCTTTAAGATGTCAACACTGAAAATCCAAGGAGCTACAGGTATCTTAGCCTGGGAACCTCTTGGTAAAGTGGCAGAAGGAGCAATCTGTGCCCTAAAAACTCTTGTTTGCTCTGGGCCTGTTGACTGTAGCTGCAGAGCTTTCCTACACTGATGTACAGCAGGAGTTTAGGCACAAACTGTAAGTCAGGGAGCATTTCTGGTTCAGTCTGTTCTACAACTGCATGATCATATTTAACACTTAGCCAGCACTTAGTTCTACAAAGTGACCTTGCTGCAGCAGTTTCAGTGGTGCTCAGACAACACTGATATTACAAAGTGAAATTACAATTCATGGAATACACCAGTAGCTTTTGAAGGCACTCACAAGAGCACTGAAACAATAGAGCAGCACCAGAGAAAACAAACAAAAAAACCCACATTTAAGGCTGTTGAACTGTCGAGTTTTAAAACTACTTCAAGCCCAGAATTGTACTGAAACAACAGATGGTTTGACAAACATTTTCCAGAAGTGCAAAGCACGTTCCTTCCCCCTCCACTACCCACCACAATTTTACTGCCTTCTGATCAACGTGAAAACAGCAGAACTTCCAGTGACACTCTCCAAGGGGAGCCCCTAAGCAACACACTGTGTGCCAATGCATTTATATATTTATATATAATAACCTGCAAGTGCAGTAGGGTCCACCTACCTGCAGTGCACATCTCATGGCATTGAGGCATCTCAAAGCATCCCAAAGTGTACATGGCTACCAGGACATGGAAACCACCCAAACAGTGTGTGTGGCACAATTTCTGCCTGAGCAAAGATCTCAGTAGCAAGTTTTCAGGGATGCAGCAGTAGGATGCAGACCTTTCCTACTCCAGCCTGTAAGCAGATGGCAGCAATAGTTTGTCTCAGAAATCAGTGACCAGAACTGCTCAGTGCATTGTTCCATCAGGAGGAAAGCACCCTACTTTTTTACACGTTTGTTATCCTTATTTTTCACAGAACAGCAAGAAGGTACGTGGGAGGGAAGAATACATTGTTGCTTAGCAATGGGATGCTCATAGCATGGTTGATTTTTTAAAGCTCTTGCTAAATATACATGTACAAAAGAAGGATAAAACTACCCCAAGTACAATGGAAACGTAAAATTGCATTCCTGAGAGTGGATTTACTTAGGCCAAACATTCCATTTCTCTCTGCATCTGGTCCCCAACCAAATACAAACTCAGGAAAAGACTGTATAAAGTGTGATGAGTATGAAAAGTGGTAATTTCCATGTGATTCTCTCTTAATTTTGTCAGCAAGTTCAGGACTTGCTGAGCCACCGAAAGCATCCATGTTATTCCTGTATTCTCATGGAAATACCCTCCACTAATTCATAGTGTAGTAATGGAATGTGTTACAAATACTTCCAGTGTTCCTGCTAAAACTGCATCCTGGTGATCTCACTGTCTCATTGTTCCTTATTCCCCTTCTCTTAACTGGTGCTCCTGACTTGGGCTCCCCAGACCCCCCAGGAGAGCAAGGTGCAAAGTTCCTGCCCAGCTCTTCACTCCAAATGCTTTGGATAACACATGGATTTGACACTCATAATTTGCTAAAAGACCAAACGATCCTAAAAGAAGATCCTGTCCGTTATAAAATGCATGGGTCTGTCAGGTTTGGAAAAGTAAAAACAAAGGCATCTATGGACAGAAAATCTGCTAAATTTTCTCTTATGTTCTCTATAAAATTAAATCAAATATCTAATTTTCTCTTAAATGTACAACCCTTCCCCACCCTCCCTCCAATATATATTGAAGCACCAAAGAAGGTTCCAATTTGTATTTCTTTTCACAAAGAGTTTTTTTTTTAAACTTTAGGTCAATAGAATTTGAAACCCCCCAAGTTTATGACTTTTAATGTGAGCCATAAGTTTCTTTTCTGCTATGATTCACTAACATTCATGCTGATGGAAGAAAATCTTATCTACTTTTTCTGCCTAATTAAAATGTGAAGAATGCACAAAAAAGTGAAGAAATAATCAAGCATATTTTTCTACTCCTTTTTTTGCTGGAATAACATTTTGAGAAGAGGTCCTTCTTGTTTTTACGCTATTAATAATCCTCCATTTGCAAAATCATCAATGTCTGCACAATTATAAAACTGTAATTTCAATTACTGGAGTATGAACAAGTGGGATGAAAGCATGAGTTATGAGGGAGAAACACTGCTTTTTCTTCAACATTTCACTATTAAATCAGGAAGCTAACAATCTGTGAGTGGTAAATGGACTTATTTCTAAACAGAACATTGGGTAAAATTAGATTACACAGGCAAGTAATTTCTGAAGCTAAGCAGGTTTGAAGTGCCATCAGCTGGGTGGACAAGTTGCACAGCTGCTGTTCTTCTGGGAGACTCTAAGCACTCCAAGTATTTTGGCTGCTCCTATACTGTGATTTCCACCACATCTTCTGACATCTCTGATGGAACAATAAGACCTGAACTTCCTTCTCCCACAGATTAGTAAAAGGCATTGGTACAAGTCAACTGTAATGGAACATAGGCTTTGCTTGGACACTGAAACATCTCTTCTTAAAACAACAATGAAGAGTTGTCACCATCCAAAACACAATGGACCACACTTGGTAGTCGGCTTGCTGTGGAATTTGAAGGTTTTCTGAACGCTTGAAGCACTAAACATGAGGATTTGTGGACTGATTAATGAAGACAGAATTGTCTGGCTTTTGGGAGAAACAGGAGAAAAGGTAAAGAACAGCCAAACCAAAACATACCATCCAGCTATCCCTTGTTTTCTTCAGAGTTATCTACAGACTAGAAAGAGAAAAAGACTAGAAAGGAGAAACTGAATCTGAGCAAGTTCTGAAATATTAAGGGAAACAAGCATTTCATTGCATTGGAAAGTCCAAACCGTGTGAGACTCTTGTTCCACTTCTCTGCCGACAGAAAAATTTTGTCTGAGGTCTGCTAGGGAAGAGAATTTAAAATCTCCAGATCTATAGAAGCTCAGGATAATGTAAGAATTGATAAAAATACCTAAAATACAGTCAAGCTCCAGCACCATTATCAGGTACTGGTTTTCTTGCATTTGCTGCAGCAGCTTCTAGAAGAGAGGAGAAATCTCACTTTGGAGTGTGATGAGCTGTACTCTCATCATCAAGATCTCTTCAAGGCAAACCTCTCCTGAGGGCAATTTAAGACCAGGTAATTTGAATACCATTTACATCTCAGACTTATGATCTGCAGCTCTTACAGATCTTAACAAAAAAGGAAATGACAAACCCACTTACAGCTGTAGAATCCTGCCATTAGCAACTGGAAATATTTCCTATGACACATCTCATTTGTAGCATCATACAGAGACTGAGCTATATCAGACGACCTGGAGCATTCCAGGAACTGAAGAAAGCTTGACTGATTTTGGAACTGCTAACTTTGACACCAGAGAAGTATTAATTCAGCAGAAAAATGTTCTGTATTGGATTTTCCAGAACAACCAGTTGAGCACACAATATATCAGCACAGAAACTGATGATACCAAACTGCCTCACAACTTCTTGTGCTGAAGCAAGGATGACAAAAGAAAATCAGCCATGGAGTAGCAATGGAGAAAACTTTTATCAGGCAGATCAAATATCTCTGAGCCAAGTGTCACAGCAGAGCAGTTGGACTGATTATTGCATCAGTACAAATAATCTTCCAAAAATCTCTCCCTTTAGAAATAGGGCAAAAAGATAAAACTCATGGTTGGTGTGTATTCTGTACGCACAGAAACACCATTTTTGTTGGCCAGCACCTTCTGGGGGAGCCCTTTCCCTTGCAGATCCCGTTGATGTGCTGTTTTCACCTCCTTGTGCCACTTGCTACAAGGTGATCCAACAGTTTGTTTGCAGACAACAAAAACTGTAGTGATTCATCTGACATGAAAAGACACTGGATGGAACATTTCCCTTGTGGAGTTCAAGTCTGAAGTTTCACACATTCCCCTCAACACCAAGCTAGACAGGAATGCAAGAGAAATAATAACCATTTAACAGTAGTATTAATTTAAAAAATAAGGAAATACTTTACACTAAGTAGTCTTACATGCAAGAAACATCATTTGCCATTAAATGGAGTGGATAGTTTGAAGCTCTGCATTGTCATTTTTTTCCTACAATGGTTAAAAAAAATACAGTTCTAAATAGCCTGAGTGATTTTGGTACCAGCTTCCATTTGTAGAACATCAAGAACTTTATCAAGTTATGAGAAGGAAGCTACTGTGAATTTATTTCATAAAGAAACATCACTGTTTTTATTTTTATCCCCCATCCTAGCAAGAAAACTTTTCATGTTTTAAAATGAAAACTGCAGCTTTGCAAAACTGAGCCTACAACTTCCAGCCTTCTAAATTCTGCTGTTTCTCTGAGCAGTGTTAATAACCAGAGAGAAGACATAATTAAACTATAGAAATCACTGCAGTTCCACCTCCCATCCCTTCTTGGCTTAAAAATGTAAGAAAAACATAGTAAATGAGATTTTGTCTCAAGTGCTTTCCCCCTGCTATTAAAGATGCTTCTCTGAAAGCAGCACTTGCTGTTTTTCTGCTATTAATAATCCCTGATTTGTGGCATGAGCCCATCCCTACAGCAACACAGTGTTCCAGCTACTGCCTTAGATCCTCTGGCTGGATCTAACGAGAGGATGGAGTAAAATCATGGAAAGCTGGATCATTTTTATGTGTGATGTTGGGAATTTGGCTTGTCTGTGTCTCTTTCAGTAGGTTAGTGTTTCATTAAGAGGAATGTTCATCTATTAATGAAGCAAATTCACATCAAAGCTCAGTGACTTGGTGCCCTCACACAAGCAGAGGTGAGTTGGACCAGTCCTGCCATTTGCTAGCTGATGCTATAAATAGTCTGGGAATAGCAATGGGGAGAGGATTGGTGCTCATAAGTGGGAATTTGGTCACCTTGTTACATGTAAACCTACTGTGTAGTTTGTACAAAACAAAAAAAGAAAGGAGGAACAAAAAAAGGCACCCCACCCAATGTGATATTTAAACTATTTTAGTGCTGCCACTGTTTGAGACTCTGGAATATTGTGTTCAGGAGTTCTCATTAACATGGATTTTAATGGGAGATATTTGTCTGAGCAGCTAAGTCGTTTCTACTTACATAAAGCTGCCATTTACAACAAGAAGTATAATAGCATCTTTGAGCTTTTTAATTAAAAATTAATTAGGAGATTTAAGAACAAACTCATTGGGGGTTACTGTACAATAACATGTTTACAAAATTAGGTCTGGGCTTTTTGTTTTTGTTAAGTGTTTCAATCAATTCTGTGTCTATTAAATATAATTACGTATGATGCTTCCTCCAAATTATAATGTAGCATTTAAAGAGCAGCTGGGAAAAGTCTGTAATTTTAACTTCAGAACTAGGGTAACCATTAAAATGCAAATAGGTGCAAACAGCAGTTTGTTGATGAAGAGACCCCTCAGCATAAACATTTTATCCATTAATCTTGAGATTACAAAGATTCCTTCTCTTTTATTACTACTTATTACTTTTGCCAGTCAGATTTCCTAGAAGATGTCAGATTCCCTCAAGAATAATTCACTAAAATTTAGAAATAAAAGCCTGTTCTTACTGCACAGGATAACCCAGATATAAACACTCACTTCTGTACATATATGTCTGCTAAGAATATATTAAATGGAAATGTCTACAGTGAATTAAGAAGGAAAAAGGAAGATTTTGTTCCTTTTTCTAATAGACTTAGCACTTGGAAAAAGAAGCCAGGCATTCCACTTCTACCTCAGCTTAAGGAAGTAGCTTAAATGGATCAGACTTCAATCTTCTGCCCTGATTTAGGAAAGCATTCAACCATTTGCTTAATTTTCCTTTGAACAAGGGAAAGAAAGAACAAGCTCAGGTTTCTGAGATGTATTTCTGGCCTGGGGATTTATTTATGTTAAATTTATTTATTCCAAAGCTTTAAATTGAGTTATTCTAATTTGCTGCTGCTTCTGTAAGAAGAGAATTTGATCCACTGTGTTCTTCAATGAAACTCTATGGATGAGCAAGCAAGTAATGTGTATCTGATTGAAATAAGTTATTTCCCAAATTTAAGTAAATTCAGTTTAACATCAGTTTATCCAACAGAACTAAATCAATGCAGCAGCTTGAATAGGATTACAATTATGGATGTCACACTGTGTTGGTATTTATAGGGAGAGATTTTCTAAAGGTGAAGCCTCAGAACTGTGCCCAGGGAAACACCAAACCAGACCATGAGACAGCTCAGCTGGGTGTCCAGGGACAAGGAGAGATGTCAGTCAAACGTGTCACTCTGGGAATGACCCAACAAAATCGGACACTGTCACAGAGCTTCCCCACATCGTGGCTTTAATGCTTCCCCTCCCCACAGACAGCAGGAGAACACGTTATTTTGAGGCTCCAGTGAGGCAGTTCCTCCATGGAGATTCCACTGTCAGACCCTCCCACTCACCCTCCTTGCCATTCTGGGTTGGAGAATCACACACTCAGTGTTTCAATTGTTTTCCAAGGATCTTTAGTCATGATTTCGTTGTCAGCACCATGGTCTCCTTCCCCCTCCAGCCCATTTCTGGGTGTCCTGTTAAACCACAACTGTTTACCCTCATTGCTACCAAGAAAACCCCAAAGCTCTGCTCTTAGAGGTGATTGAAGAAAGGGCCCTAACACTCGGATGTAATAACTTTGGATTCCTGTAATGTCCATCACACAGTGTCTTAACCTTGGAAAAGAACAGGTCATTCCCTTCTTCCACATACTGTCTGCCCCGAGCAGACACTGATCCACTGATTCATTCAAAGGATGCACTTTCTGCTGTTATTTTATTTATATGTTCTCTGGAATTATTTAGTTCTTTTTTCTGTAAATGTAATATAGGGTTCAACAAATACTGCATTCCACTGCCATATCATACCAGGCTATTTATGCTCTGACAGGGCATTTCTTTGAAGGAATTGCTCTCCAGGAAGGAATGATAGAACTGAGGGCTGGGCAGACATCAAAGGACTTAATTACTCAACTCACCACAAAAGGCTCCACATCTCTGTCTGGTAAGTTTGTGACTCAGCCAAACGATTCATTAACAGACAGATGTTCATATTAGAGGTTTCTGGGGGATGATAAATCATGATCACACTTACAATGACAATGCTTGGCTGAAAGCAACCAGACTTAACATTTCCTGAGTTCTAGAGTCAGAAAAGTGTTAAAGGAATACAAAAAGAAGAGGGCAGAAAGTAGATTTTGCTGTTAGAAATCCAAATTTAGCCCAACACTAGACAGGGAGAGAACGAACTTCCCTGAAATTCAACAACATGATTTCAAAGTGAAGATCAAGAATGTCTGTGATTACGGTGGATGGAAACCCAGAGCTCCAGAGGGCTTTAATCGATCGGGAGAAATGCTCTCAGAGGTTGGCTGCTGATTCAGAAGAGAAAGCACAGGGAGCTCTGGAGATCAGGGGAGATTTCTGAGGAGGGCAAGAAAATGAGAAGTACAAGGAGGAAGGTCAAAGGAACAACTGGCCAGTCCCCTCCACCTCGACAAGGACAAGAGCAGGAAAAGACATTTAAACATAAGAAAATCTTTTTTGCATGGAGAGGTTGTGGAGTCCCCATCCTTGCTCTTGGAGCTCTGCATGGACACAGTCCTGAGCAATGGGCATTAACCTGCTTTGAGCAGGAGGGTTGAATGAGATGCTTTCTAGAGAGAAATAATATTTGAAATATGAAATTGGTTGTACCTGTCTGTTGGAGTTGTTTATTTGTGAGCTCTGTTACATACTTATGAAGTAAAGAGATTGCTTTTTCCTTTCTGACTTTAGTAGGTAAGATAGTCCCATATAATCAGCATTTTCAATAAAGTAACAATTACTGAATGATCTACTGCTGTCCAAGTATGAGCCTTCTGCTTGTCTTCAGCTGAGAACCAAATTACTTCCACAGCTTTATTGAACTTCAAATGAGGCAGAAATAAAAGGACCATTTCAAAAATTGTTCTCTAAACCACAACAATTTCTTCCTTCCTCATTCAGGTTAAACTCTTATCACAGCCACTTAGAGAACTCAAGCCAAAAATCCTTCAAAAATATGATAAATCTAAGTGATTTTTTTAAGAAAACAAACCAAACCAACAAGCAAAAAATTCAATCAACCAATTTTATTGGTACAGAACTGAGTCAAAGTCTAACTTGGAACCTTAAAAGAGAACAGAACTAAGACCAAGAACTGGATTTTTGGAACTGAATGTTGGCCCAGTGCCTTTCCAGAAGTGACCCGGGAGTCGAGGTTGACTCTGGTGCAAAGAGTGGAATCAAACAAAGTGACAAAAGCCAACTGGCAGTCGAGCTGGAGCAAACAGCACTTTAAACAGTTCTCCTTCAAAATTCTGTGAAGTTTACTTTCCAGGCTTGGCACACATTAAGCAACACAATGTCTGTAGGAAACATCTCTCCTGCAAACCTCATCCTTTGTCTGATACCACTGATTAGTAACTATAAAAAAAATTAAGAAACTGGTCTCTGAAATGTAGACATTAAAAAAGCAAAAGGAAAATGTACATTCCATTTTTTGGGGGGAGCAACTGTAATTTTTTTGGTTATTTTCAAAACACCACCATTGTTTCCCTAGAGTTCAAAGGAAAAAAAAATAATTAGAAGAACACGAAGATAAATCTATTTTTTTTTTAGATTTTTGCTCTCTTCACTAACATTCTCAGAATGTGTAAACAGATGAAAATTCAGTCTCTTCTCTATGTGAAAATGAATTTTTTGTTCTAACTGACAGTAATGCTGATTTTCATCTGGCTCTCACCTTCTCAGCACACTAAGCCTTGAAATTAGAATTCATGGCTGTGCCTTTAAAGGAGCTGTAAGAAGACATTTGTGTGAAAGGTTTACAAAATCTTCATCAAGATGCAGAATAGGGGAGGTGAGGAGAGTAAAGAGGAGGGAGAGGTTATGAACAGTAATTGCACTGTTGTGAAACAAGTATTTTTTAATCCCAATTTAACCAGGGGATGGAGCTTGTTGTCAATACCTTCAAACCAAGTCTGGACTTCTGGAGGGGACGGAGTGACTTTGCCTTATAACCAACTTAATTCGTCACACTTAACTAGGCACCATAATGAATAGTTTAATTATAATTTGTAGAACCACAGAACAACAAGGAAAAAGCAAATTTTAATAGTTTTGCTACCAAAACTAATGAGCTTTGGTGAGTATGCAGCTGATACAACCTGTCAGGGTAAAGTTACCTTCCAGAACAAATCGCTGGGTGCAGAAAACTCTGGGCAGCTCTTTGATAGCACGTAGGAGGAAGGGGAATAAATCACAGTACTTTGCTAATTAAGGTAAAGACTGACAATGCAACACTTCCTGAATGAGATCAGACTGCAGGGGTGAAGTGGCAGAAAATAGTCTGTGTCCCTAAATAATCACAAGTGCTGCCATGCCCTGGGCATGAGGCAAATGTGGCCTCCAAGTCTAATTACACAGATCTTTGAAAGATAAGACTCTACCAGATGAACAGAAAATAAATACACCTACATCCTGGGAGATTCAGGGATTCCAAAACACAAGTTGTGCAATGTATATTCAAAAAACTAGAAGAAAAATGCTCCAGCTTTCACTCCTCCCAAGAAAATAATTTTAATTTCTTATTTTCTTTCCCATCATTCTGGGTCCCATCATTTCTTTAGCACTATGTCAGCTCTACTAAACTGTTTGAAGTCCAGTTGTCAAAAAGACCTTCTATGCCTCACGTCTCATTTGCATTTATATTTTGAGGCCAGAGAGAGACAATGAAGATGAGTCAGGCTGGTGAATGTTCTCCAGAAAGGGTCTGTCCCAATGAAACTTTGAAGCACCACCTCATTTATAGCAGGAGTTCTGCAAGGGAGAGTTCTGTTCTTATCTTTTCCTTTCCAATAGCCTGACATAATTAAAAAGATCTTATATCCTCTATTAAAAGCTCCATTTTCACAAGTAGAATGTGCACCCACAGAAAAGTTTGCAGCAGCCAGAATCCATTAATTTACTGTTATTCATGGAAGTCAAAGGCAAGGTTTTATAGCATTGTGAAGATAGAGGTAGTTGAGAGAAAGGTATTTTTCTCCCTGAATAACTGAAGCTTTTGTGAGAAGAAGAGAAGAACAAACTTTTGCATGTGCTAAGAAAAAAACCCAATCCAACAAAAAAACCCCCCCAAACAACAAAAAAACCCCCCAAAACCCAACCCCAAATCAAAACCTGGTCAGAAGACACTTCCTCCAAAATGCACCATCACTCCATATTCCTGATTTTTCCATAGGAGCAGCTGAGATGAAGCTGTTTTCAGCAGGAGCTTCAAAGAATGCTGAGCACTTGCAATGTTTTGAAATGAACCCAAATGGCAGCAGAAGGTGCTGCCCACCTTTGAATAACAGACTTACACAAATGTCATGTACCTCCTGAAGCGTCAATACTTCATCCCTTTTCCTTTCACATTTTATTCTCAAAACACCACTTTTAGGTATGGCATCATTAACAGTTTTCACAACAAGGCTACAGATGTTTAAGTACCAAAACTGCATTTTACTTGAGCAATATATGATACATATTTCTGTTCAGACAGTTCTGTTAAGGACAGAATGTCCTTATGGGAGCCACACTGATGTCAGTGCAAGCTCAGTGCATTGAAGGCCTGTAGAACTGAACTGCTGAAACACACCAGCTACATAATGATGACAATCGTAGCAAATTGTGTTTTCTTGAGGTGCAGATATGAAATGTTTAGAATTTGTCATTGGTTATAGTCCTTTCCTAAACTTCCATGGGAAAAGTTGCAGAGATCCATCAGAAACTATCCAACAAAGCTTTAAAACCTTAATAATACAGAAGATCTGCCCTGCTTTCCAGCTCCAGCAGCAGAGCAGTTCCCAGGTCAGTTCTTCCATCCACCATGTGACACTGTCATCTCCTAGTTCTCATGGCATTGCTGCAGGTGAGGAAGAATTCCAGGATATTGTGAGTCTCTGCCTTCTGCTTCTCAAATTATCTGAGTTAATGGAAGCCACTTCCCACACCTTCCTTTAGGTACTGACACCCACATTGCTGAGCTGACAGTAAGGCCTTTTAACCACCAGTAACAGGCAGTGTCAAGACAGACATACCTGGTGCTGATGGATCTGTGCTGCAACAAAACAATGAAGGACAAAGTTGGTCATGCAAAGTTCAAGGCTCCTCCTTGATGAGCTGAAAGGATTTGCTGTGTGGAATCATTTATTCTTCATCTGTATTCAATTTGTCAACTCCTGCAAAGAAAAACAGTATGGATGCAAACCAGTGATAAAAACAGTAGTTATACAAGAGCAGGTAGTGATCCAATTTTGACCCACTGAGGTTGTTAATGAGTGATTTGGAGGGCCTGGAATATCCTGTAACAAATGGTGCTCTGTGGGATGGAACTTGCCATGAAGGACTATGGCAAAGTCAGGGATTCAAAGCCAGTAAGTTACTGAAAGTCGTAGAAAGTAAGTGGGAGAAACAAAAGTTATGATGTAACATTGTTTCATCAATACTCTCAATATGTGCTCATACCCATTGTAAAGGAATAATTTTAACAAGATTTGAGTTTTATCCTTTGGAGGATTCCACTTTCAGACCTGAGACAGCCTAAGTGTCTGGAAGACTTAGTTTTTAGGAGCTGAAGTATTGCCTCTTCTGGTTATTTATTTTTTCTTTTTGCTTCCCCTTCAATAAAAAAGATAGGTACAGCATTAAAATACACAATTTATGGGAGCACATAAAAGGAACACATTTTCCTGGCAAGTCACTGAATTTTAATTTAGGGATGGAGGGCTCGATCAAGGAATACATTTTAAAACCATTTTTCTCTTTCTAAAGATTTACACATCCTTTTCTTTCTGGAAGCAACCACAGTCAGTGCAAAGCTCTGTTTTCATATCCTACATAGAATGGGAGAGAATTCACACAACTGCTTATGATATAACTGGGATAACTTTATGTAGTGAACTTATGTTATGGATGCAGAGTTTCAATAGTGTTGAGTGATTAGAAGTTATTTGGCAAGAGTTGTTTTCAGTCAGAAGCATCAGACTGATTGTATTATTCAACAGAACTTAAAGAGAAGTCTGCCTGCACCTTCTTATCCCTCCCCACTGGGCACCTGTAGACAGAAATCCTATATTTTTAATTTTTTATCTCTTTTTGTTTAGGTTCACTCCATTTATGTGTAAATACATACGAGATGAATGCATGTGTAGCGTTTAACCACTTATGAGCCTCCTTAGGGCTCCGAATGAAGACCTACAGAGAGAGCTGAAAATTCCAGCTCAATCTGAAACCAACGCCTCGAATCTCTGTAGAAACACTTCTAAAATTTGAAACCAATGAAGACAAAACCAGGAGCTTCACTGCAGAGCTGTAAACACACACAAAAGCTCTCAATGACTGTTCTGAGATTCATTCTCCATCCAGTGAACTGCATGTTCAGAGCATTTACTCCAGCAAATGACTCCAAGAGTGCCATGAGATGTGAGCATTCAGGAAAATGTGATTGTGCCTTGAAGACTTTGATGTTTTTGTGCCCAAAAATATCACGAGTTTTATGGTAGTTGTAGTTACCTCTAGTTATGGCAGTTTCTAAGTTACCTGTTACAGTCTCTGAAACTTCACTATTTAATACATTGCCTTTGCTTTGCAGAGAAATAATGGTAACAGACAAATAATTATATTTTCAGCATTTCAGAAGTGAAATGCTCTGCCACCTGCCTTAGCAAGGTCAGGTGTTATATCAACAGAATCAAATTAAAATGTGATTTTGAAGTGGCTTAGACATCAAGTCAAATTCCCTTAGATGGGTCTTGGATTTTTTAATAAACCTATCACAATAACTTGGGGAATTAATGGAAGGAAATAACTCAGATTAAGTACAGTTATCATCCTAATGAAGCTTGTCAGGGATTTTTAAACTCCTTTTGCCATATGAGCCTTACATATATTTGTTCACATAATTCAGCCTGGAGAAGGTCATTCAGAGACTGGTATAAACAATGCTCATGCCTTCAAAGGAATCATCCAGAATTCCAGACCTGCAGGAGTATTTTTGACAGGAGCTAATATTACTGTTTTTCTGAGCTGAGGATAGAACTCCAAAGAAAAGTGTAATGAATTAAGTTGGCTAGAGTAGCTTGCAAGAAATATGAAAATAGAGAACAGTTTTGTGATTTCCTGGTGCTTGGTAGCTTTTATTAATTTCACACAACTTTTCTGCCAACATGTGGGCTGATACAAATTAAAGCAGCCTCATAACTGTGCTAAAATGTGTTCAGTTGTAGAAAGCCACAGAAGGTCCATAGGAGGGAGATATTCCAACCAAATGGACCTTCCAGCAGCCTCTCCACTTCAGCTGTTCAGAGAACTAAGAAACTACTGGGGTGGAGTGTTGGGGGTGGGTTTAACCCCAAATCCCAGGGGATTCAGGGAATCAGCTGCTGATTTCTCTCTCTTGTTATTGCCAATGCACAAATTCCTCTGTGCTTTCCAAGCACATTCCCACTGAAGGCCAGGACAAGCCACTTCACTGGAATTTCCAAGGAGATGCTTTACTGCGTCAAGGGACATCATGGCATTGGTCTGATCTACTCTTGAAATGCCACTTCCCAAACTGGGTTTTGGGGTTGGATTTTTTTTTTTTTTAATAATAATATTTTTTTAAAAAACTATGATTTTGCTAACTTTTTACCCTGTAAATCAATCAGAGATTAACTAAGAAAACTGAGGGGAAAAATATAATTTGTTATGTCAACCACTATTACACTGCTTTATTCAAAGCAATTGAGTCAGTAATTATAATGAAAGTAAACAAAGAAAATAATAATTTGTTTGCCAGAAAAGCTTCTGGCCGTGATCTACTTGAGAATTAAAGGATTAGCTGTGGGTAAAAAAGAAAAAAGCTGTAGATATTGGTCTAGTAATTTTGAATTGGAGTTTTTATATGTCATTTGTAAAGAAAAATGTTTACTTTAACCTAAACCTCACTCTCACTGGGGTGGAACTTTTTCCCAAGGAGATTTTTGAATGAAATGCAAACAAACTGAAAACTTTCCTTTTATGGTTTATGTGCAGAAACTTTAATTTTTAAATGTTAACTTATTCCTAGTATTTTTAGATTTTCATTGGATAGAGGGGCTGTTTTCAAAGCTACAAGCAAAGTTTGTTTAAAAATCTATCCAAAATTATTACCCCATCCTTTTTTAGGGGTTGATGCCCTAAGTGCCAATATCTTTGTGCAAAAGCATTTTAGTTTGAAATATTGCACTGAATTCTAGAAGCCAGGAAGACTGTCCTTCTCTAATATGTGACAGAGAATCTACCCTTAAAGATACAACACAGTGGGAAAAGAAAAAAGTAACTTCCTATACAGTAGATGGGATAAAAACCTTGGTAGATGCCACCTAAAAATATCACAGACAAGGTGAGGCACCTCCCCTTCCCTGTGCACAACCATCCTGTAATACCAAAATCCCCAGGATTTTCATGAATCCTGCACATATTGCTGAAGTAAAAGCCTCTAAAAGAGGAAATGGGGAATCTCATCAGATAGTAGGTTTAGGGAATTCCTTACTCAGGGCCAAGTGTGGAAGGAATCTCTGTTGAGAACAGGTGCTTGTGGAAAACAACTTTTTATCTCCTTTTTTCAGCATGTTAAAGTTAAAACTTCACTTTCCAGATTAAACCTTTCAGTTTTTCCTGTATATTTTTGGTCTTTCTTGTTCCTCTCTGGCCTGTCCACACTTTGAAGTGATGTGGCCAAGTCAGAATATTACCCCAGGTGAGGCTTTGTTAAAGTAAACCCTATTAAAATGCTGTATCAATATATTAAAACCAGCTGGGCTTTCCCTCAAAACACATATGGCACAATACAAACATATATTTTTCCCCTCTGAAAGCAGAGGCTTGAGCAGATAAAGGCAAAAAGCTGCATTTCTCCACAGCAAATTGAGAGTTGTCTGTTTAGTATTTAGGAATAAGGACTATAGGCAACGTGGTCCTCCTCAAGAGAAAAACTAATTCATACTAAAATTAAGCATTTATCTGGGACCAAGTTACACAAACTTAGGAACCAGCTCAGCCACCGTGCTGCACAGAAACAGGAAAGCAAACAATGCCTCATTATTTTGCTCTCAGTAGTAAAAAATCGTCTGGCCTTTACATTTCTTAGAACTACAAATAAGGTGATAACAGTCAGGGTGAAAGATATCTATCCCTCTATTGCTACAAATTAAACAAAAATCACTTACAGAAAATTGTGAATAGAGCCCTTGAGAACCAAAGAGCAGCTTAGCACGTTTCAGAAAGTCATTTTCTGCAGCAATATTGCAAGGGATAATAAAACTGCAGATAAGAACCTCGTTTTAGTGCAGAACTTTTGCCTCTGCCGTGTTGTTACCTCAGGATTATGGTGGTGTTTTGGGAAGAGAGGAGACAAAGAAGAAACCCCAAAGAAGATGAGAGTCCTCATTACTTAGACATTGTAATGAGAGGTGACATAAAAATGCTTCTCCACAACGAATGAGGATCCTGGCGGGATCCTTCTGCCAGGTTCATTTACCTTGAGGCTTCAGCTGGAAAAGTGAAACAACTTTGGCATAAGTCCCCACCCAGTAAACCTGAGAGAACTAAATTACCTCTAACATTTCTGAAAGATCCTGCTTTGCTAATTTTAGACAAATCTTGCTGTATTGAGAACAAATGGAATTTCACATAAAATACAGATGAAAATTAGCAACTTTCCCCAGGTAAGAGCCAAGCTTTGGTTAAATGACATTTCTAGTTCTCCTTGTTGCTAAAGAAAGGCTTGAAAATAGGATGATGCAACAGAATAATCTAAACCAATGAACAGAATACAGACAAAAGAGAACATATACATTAATTTCAAGTAAAGCCCAGGATTTAAGGGAAGTCTGTCTGGGATTATGAACTCATTTCAGCCATGTGTTGTGTTGAACAATCCCTCGGTGTTTGCAGAGGGATCTGCAAAATCTGTGCACAGAGCAAAGCTTCAATGTGGTGATAAATAATTGTGCTGGACTTGGCAGAAATTTGTAAGTGTACAGCCCAGGGGCCTGGAAATGGCTCAAGTCTTTACTATCCCAGTAACAAACTGAGCAGCGGGAGAGGCTACAAGTTTTCTGTTCTGAAACACCAAAAGCAGAGGTTTTATGCAGGGACATAAAGCTCCTACACCAAGGGGCAGGAGGGTCCTGCTGTGGCCAATTCATGCCCAATATTTAGAAGGTGAACAGAAGTAAGAAAATTTGGTCCTGGACAAGAACTCAGCATTTAATTTAAGGTGATGAAAAGAATTCACATTCAATGAGCAGTAAGATAATGTAATGAACAAAGGATTATATTACAGAGAGAACATTTATTTTTTTTTTTTTAGAAAAAGCCAAAAAAGAATATCCCTTACATTAGCAGACATCTGCTTTAATTTGTGTTAAATTAAATACAGGCCAGATTCGGCTGACTTGATCTCCTGTTTGCTTTGAGAGCTGCCTCACTGATAAGAAAAACAGTCACTTTTTGCATGTCTTCTGTCTTTTATCATGGGAGCAACTTATTATGTTGGGTTACATTGTAACACATCCATTGTGTGATTCTGTGCAACAGATGGCAACGCAATAATGTAAGTCAGGAAATTCAAGATACAGGTAAGGTCTTTTGTGATTTGGCAATGTCTTATCTGTCAAGCTGCTGGATATCTGAGCTGAAAGAGAAATGACAGGGAAAAGAGGAGGGTAGGACGAAAAGATATGGGTTCCATAAAGCTGATTTAGTAAATACCAACCCGCAGATTGCTCAGGCAAAGTCAGGAGGAGTGGAGGTTGAGGCTGCCAAAGCACAGAAGCAAACCTGTGCTGCTCCTGTTGCTGTCAGACAGACAAGGCTGTGTCTGGAATCAAGGTACAGACACACAGGGAACAGAGAGAAAAGGAGTCCTGAGCAGCTCTTTCTTCCCCTTTTCTCCCATCCCTACATATCCATCCCTTCCTTCTCCCCCACTGAATGGTGTTTGTAGAACAGGAATATTAAGGATGGATATCCAAGCTTGTCCTACTCAGGGAGAGCAGAAACCTTCCCAGGATGGGTATTTTGTTCTGTGATGGAGACAAAGCTTCCAGGGAAACTAAACCCCCACAGTCTTTCTTGCCTGAGACACTGGTGAGCTGTTCCAACAAACAGTGGGCAGGGCAGAGCTCTCATTCCTGCTGTTTGATTTCATTTATAGCTCAGAAGTAGAACAGCAGTAGAATGTGCCAGCCTGAGCAGAAGAAATCTCTGGGCACTGACACTCTCTCCTTTCTGCTTCTTCATCTCCAACTGTCTGCATGGGGAGGTGTTCCCAAGGGCACCTGAGGTTTTCCTGTTGGAAATATTGAAATATCCTGTTGAAATATTTAGGTCTGGCTCAATTTTAACACCCAGCTCAGAGATGCAAGACAGGAAAAAAACAGGCAGATGGGTCAGGATAACTACAAAAAAATCCTTAAACTATGCAATAAACTACTGAGAGGGAAAATATTGGACAGATAATTGAAGTTTATCAGTTAAACCTGTGTTTTGTCACGGGATTCATGCAGCTTGTTGAAGGAACAAATGTCTGCAGTCAAAGCTGTGAATGACACACTTGCTTTTCTAACACTGACCGGGAAACTGGGAGTAATGGGCTTCATGCAAATGAGACTTGGATGATCATATTCCTGCAGGAATCTATTAAGGGAAGACACATTGCTGAAGAAGTGTTTTATAACTGATCCAAGGAGCTTCTCTAGAATATCTATTTACAGAAGGTTGCACCATTAGCACCAGGGAGAAATCTTACATGAAAAATGTGTTTACAGTTACTAAACAAACTTTAAAAATTAGTTTTAAACAAAAGGCTGTCGAGGAACCTGCACTACAAGACCTTCTAAGAAAAGCAGATTTGGTTTTTGTTCTCTTGTGGACTCTTAAAAATAGACCTCACAGCTGCTGATTAACTAAACTAATAGTGTACATCTATTAAAATCCTCATCACTCCCTGTCAAATGGTGGATATCAAAGGGAAGAGCATCTATACTGAATGTCTCTCTGATAGTGTGTGAGCTTGATTCCATGTTTCCCAAAATTCCTTATGCTATGCTGGTCTCACACCCTTATCAAAGACAATATAATGTCTCTGTTTCTCACAGTTTCAGGATATTTTTCCTGATGTCGATGAATTAATTGTTTATATTTATAAAAAATCATATATTCTTTGTGTGACACATCATCACAGCTAAATAAATAAGTCAGCTCTAGCCTGTATACTGGTCTAATCGAAATATTTACTACACATGAGAAAACACTTTTAGAATGTGCTTTAATGAGACCTTAAATAGCATTTTACTTTCAATCTGAGAAACACAGTTGTTCTTGGTATAAATTAAGGTTAGTGACCAGAATTGCCAATAAAAGAAATGAATAGTTGGGGAATATTTAGATCTATCAGTGGAGTGCATGCTGTACTGAGACAGCATTATGTCCTTGCAGTATAGAATTTTAAATCAAAGTAACATTATTATCAGTGTCTAGCTCCATGCACTGTGCTTCACAGACACTATTATGCATTGAGCAGCAATTAGTGAGTCACCAGGGATACCTTCCTAGACTCTTCAGGTCAGAAAAGCTAATTAACCTTCCTCCTGTATTCTGAGCAGACTTACAATAATCAGTGCCAAATCTTATCCTTCTTTTCTTTCTTGTTTTTTTTTTAACAACTTCTGAAATATTGGTGGCAAATTAGGAAAAATGTAAAGAAGCTGTCCTGATAAAACCAGAAAATCCACTGAAGGGGTCAAAGGGCTGAGAGTGTGATCCAGGTCTGTTTGTTTATGCCAGTGATTCTTTGTTTAATGGATTTTTTACAAAGCTCTGTGAATTTAATTAACTGTCCATTTACACCCAGGTAGCTGCAGACACACGGTGGGGACTGGGCTGTGAACACAAGTGTGTTTGCTCTGTCCTGGTGGCAAACGCAGGGACATTTCCAGCTGCTGGCCCTGGACACCATCAGTGCCAAAGCTGTCCCACCCTGTCCCAGTGAGAGATGTCACAGCAGGGCAGGGGGTGACACCACTGCACACGATGTCACTCCGGACAGGGCTGTCCTGCTGCACCTGGCAGTGAACACAAGATACTTTGAAGGGATTTACATATACAACTCTAGTGCCAGTGACTCCAGGAGGTGGCCAATGTCACTTCTAAAGTGATGGAAATACCGGTGTTGGGTGTTGGAGTCAAGTGGGACATTCATAATTTTTAATGAGTTTAATACAATGTTTAAGACTTCATGAGAGGAAAGCATATTCTTGCTCAGAAGCAAATACTCCAGAGAGGCAAACTAACAACCTGAGCCTTCCCCCATACAGTGCCTGTAGGATTTTCTTCATGGGCTCTTTCCTTGCACTTCATTCTAAAAATTATGACACTTTTTTTTCCCCTTCTGTAGCTGCTCTTCAGGCCACCTTGCAGATCATTCCATTAAGTTAAACCATCTCCCTGATGCAAGATAGATGAAAACCTCTCAGCATTTCAAAAGCAATGCCATGGCACCATAAAGACAGACAAGCAGAGGGATCTAATTCTCCTCATAATTCCAACACCTTTTGTACAAACTGCTCCTTGCATTTTGTTTATCTCCAAAAAGCAGAGAAAAGTCAAAGCAAATCTGGCAACATCATTTTGAGAAGTCACTTTTCCAGCAATGGATTACCATGTCCAAATGAGTCCATGTATGAGGGAAAGGAGTGCCAGCCTTCCCTTGTTTCCCAATAATGTGGAAGCCCGTGCAGGACCTGCAATATTTCATCCCAATCACATTTCCCAGATCACAGCACAGGGTGGATTTAGAGGGGTGAAGTACCTCGTACATTCCTTGAGAAGGTCAGAGGATTTGTCAAGATTCTGACCAAAAAGAGGAAGGAAGAAGCAATGTGCATGTGAGGAACAGGTTAGAACAGTATTTCTGCAGCATTTAAACACAGGGGAAAAAAAATCTTCAGATCCCAGTGCAATGTGCCAGGTGAACTGTGGGAAGAGAATCAAGTCAATATTTCCACTGTTTCTTGCCTGAGTCTCAGGACTTGAACTCTACTAGAACAACGTGGCATATCTGTAAAACTAATGTTTCAAGCTCCTGTGTGATAAATTAAAATAGTTCCACTCATCGTACTGCAAACAAGGGTCTGTTCAGAAGCCTTTGGAAAAGTACTTTCAAGATAAAATATGTGCTTGTTTTTTTTCTGTCTCTTTTTTAAAAAAAAAGTTGTATCTTTTCCACAGCTTCAGTGGTAAAAAAACCATTTCATGTAGAATGTGTTTTTCTCTGACATTTAGATGTCTTGCAAAGTGGTTTATTATAGATCTTGTGGACGTTTGGGTATTTAATTAAATGTCAGAAACGTGTTCCCTGTCCTCATATGAATG
The DNA here is from genome assembly GCA_013399895.1 of Serilophus lunatus. Lineage (NCBI taxonomy): Eukaryota > Metazoa > Chordata > Aves > Passeriformes > Eurylaimidae > Serilophus > Serilophus lunatus. Next base: position 1,617,464 of record VXBA01004031.1, read on the forward strand.
AATATCAAGAGTTTATTTATTCATAGTCTATTTGTTATTCTTTTTCTGTTTCTCACACCAAATGATCAGTTGGAAAGTAAGTCATAAGGGACACTTAAATTTTTTAGGGGTCATAAATCTAATTAATCTCAGCAACTGTGCTTAAAATGCTGAATAATATTGGGCAGGAATCCATAGAACCATTCAGAGGTACATTTGCACCTGATTTTTCAACTGACCCTTAAAGAAATTCTCAGAATATCCATGGAAGGCCTGATGTGAGAAGCAGAGAACACCGAAATCAGGCTGGTAGTAATTTCAGTTCTTAGCAAACACATTTAGGACTTTACCCTGCAGGCCCTGGTCTGAACTGGGACCAGTTCAAGTCGTGGGCCAAAGCTGCAAGCTCTGCAATGCACCTGAGAGCTGACAGAAAACTGGAGTCAAATCAGAATTTTTTTTTAAATTTTAATGAATGAATGGAGAAGAAGCAATAAGTTGTAAAAGATTAGAAATTAATAATCTGGAAAGAATTCATTTTATTGAGGCCAGGTATATATGAATTAAATTTTATGAATATCTTTGACTTGAATAAATCCTAAATTCTCTTGCACTGCAGGATGGGCAGTGGGAAAACCCCATGAAAATTCCTTTTCTTTTCTGTTTTCATCACAATTGATCTCTCTGAAATGATGACATTGGAGAATATCTACATCTTTTGCTGCCCAGCATAAAGAATGGCTCTGGTTAGTGCTGCCTGGTGCCATGTGTAGGGAGGAACACTTTCCTCAGCCCATCGGCTGACAAACATGAAATATTGAGCCAAGTGAACTGTGAGAGACCATGTGATTGCAAATTTCCCAGGAGAATTGGGAAAGAATGTTTCTTATAATTTAAGGGGAAAATGTGCAGGTGGAAAAGTGAGCCAAGTAGATAAATGGTTCTGATTCAGGAGAAAGGGATGGAACTATTGATGAGGGCTGGGGTGTGTTTGTAAAGAAGTGACATCAGACCTGAACTTCAAAGACATCAATTCTGCACAACTTATGTGAGGGACCTTTCCTGCTTTGCAGATCCTTTGCCTCACCATATGCTGGGAAATAGGATTAACCCTAAGGAAGGGAAACACAGCAATTTCCGGCCTGAAAAGCCATTCTGATGAAACTCCACGAGCAGAGATTTACCCAATTTACATCAAAAAGAAGAAAAACATCAGCTGCTCTCTCTGCATTGATTGCTCTGGATCAAACAGAAGGATGGTTGAAAAATACTGAAAGTAGCAGGAAACTTGTGTCAGAGGTCCTGCAATGAAAGCCCACAGGGTTTCCAAAAATGCCAAGAGGTTCCTCAGATTATCTGCTCAACGTTTCACTGCGTTTCAATACTCTTGATGGAAATTTTCACTGGATAAGATTTCCATATTAATCCTTCTTCTTACTGTCTATAAGGAAACAAAATTCATTCTAATTTATGCAGCTACACACAAAAAACAGCATTCAAAGTCTGCTGGGAATAGTTGACTAGTTTGTGTATTATTTTCCCCCAGCATATTCAGTAAGGTTTACAGCACAGCAGAAGACTTAATTGAATTGAACATTAAAATCTTGTATGTGTTATACTATAATCTGCATTGTATTTTAAGTGGAGATAATCTTTCAGTATTTGTTAACCTGTGAGTTTTTTTGTTCTCTCTAGTGCAGCAAATGTTTAAGACTGACAGTATCTAGTACTTGTCATTGCAAAAGTACTAAACAAAAACAGAGCCAAATATTGCCGGGTATAATTCTATTAATTCTAGGAAAAGTAAAATTTTAACCAAACATCTGATTGACTTGGCACTGGGGGTGTGTGTGAGGAGATTCACCTGCAAAAGAGAGAAATATGGTGTCTGAATGCTGTTTAGATGGGAATTAACTATTTGTATGCTTTGAGCTTGCTTTATCTTTCCAGGGGTAGTTAAACCCAGGAGGTTTTAGGTGCGTGGGACCTGTGACCTGAGTAGAGCTGAGGATCAAAGGCTGAATCAAAAAATCTGCTGCAAATTTTCCTTCAAGTCTTCTTGACTTCACCACAAACTATATCTGTTACAATTTGTGTGTGTACATCAGATTGATACCATTAATCTGCATATTTCAGATAATAATGTGCATTATTAAATAATTAGAAGAAGCTCTAATATTGGGGGTTACTTCCTGAGGAATTCTGTTCACAATTCCTGATTAATTTCCGGTGAGGAAAAAATCATAAAAAATCCATATTTTTATGAAATGAAGAAAATAAAATTACACAATGTTGGTTTAAAAAAATATCAAACCTAATGCACACATTTGTGTTGTGTCTGTTCTGAATGCAGCAGCTCATCTTTGCCGCTGCTCCAGTACAGGTTGCTCTGGCAACAGGATACACAGGCAACAAGATTCCACTCAAGGCAAAAAGTTTTAAGAGGGAGATTTTCCCTCTGATATTTACAGCTAAAAAGTTGAGCACATACTTAACTTTAAGCATCTAAGTAGCTACCATTGATTTTAGCTCTCCCTTCTCTCAAGTGGTCATTTACTTTCTCTGCAACAGAATAGAAACTACCTACAAGAAAAATTTATCCTATTGACTCCAAAGAGGTTCCATCTGCTCAGATTAAATTCCTAGTCAGGGAGGGAGACTGCTGGTGGAGTTTTTTAATGGCTTAGTGTTGTATTTTATTTAGCATGTTACTTGTAACCTGAGACAAAAGTTGGGACAATGCTTGTGACATTTGGTTCTGAAACATAGTTGAGAGACACCATCAGTGTGAAAGGAGAGTGGAATAACCTGCAGGACAGTTTGGATGATGTTTAGAACTGAAGTGATGGAAATAGGATGAAATGTTAGAGCACAAAATGCACAACCTCTCACTTAGGGATGAGTAACAAGGATTTCTGGTACAACCAGGGAGATGACAGAGGTGGAGAAAGACCTGGCCCTGCCAGAGAGTGACTGTGAACCATCAGGATGACTCAGATCATAAAGTGGCAACTGTTATGTCAAAATGTATCAGGGAAAAACACCCTGCTGGAATTTGAAAATGGAAGTTTTTATGGACGTGATGCTAAGTGAGGAACTCTCCAAGAACCTGCTCTTTTGTCCACAGTTTTTGTGGCTTTTTTGTTGCTATTTGTCATCATTTATAGGTACCTTCCTCTGTAATTTTTCATCATTTGTAAGTACCTTTCTTTGCCATAAGCACAGATATTTATAAGGACATTAAACTTGAGTGAAGCTACAAAAAGTGAGCAAATAAGTTTACAGTGAGTTCTGGTTAACGTTGCCATTTGCACACCATTCTCAGGGCTGGCATGGTGGGGAGCAGCACCAAGACAACCCTTCCCTAAACCACAGCAGCTGAATCCAAGCCTGGCTGCTAGAAAATGAGATGGGGGACACACACAGCACATGGCAAATCAGACATTCCAATACCTTCCCTGTCTCCCAGAAGAAGCAGTGATGATACTAATGCATGGACTGGCCTTCAGCTCCTTGGTTTAATTCCCTCAGCAGAGGAATGCACTCCCTGCCTACACATCATTCCACGCTTCCAGTAGGAATTTTGAGGACAGAATTTTCAAGGCAGATTTCATCACTGCAGGGAAAGTGATACTGGAGTTGTTCCAGCCTTGCTAGAAAAAGCTGTATTACCACATGTTTCCCAGTGACACACTGAACATAAATATGAAGAGCTGAGTGTGAGCCAAGCAGATTATTACACCTCTGCAAATGAAAATTGTCCCTAAAAATCGCTTTTTTCAACCGTGGGCTTTCAATTCTTGACAATTTTAGGTTTTTATTGGCAGAGAACAATGATAAACTAGAGAAAATTACAAGTTTGCTCTATGAAGTGTTCATACACTTTGAAATACCAAGGTAAAGCCAGAACCCTGATGATGACTCATTCTGAGTTTTCAGCTCACAGTATTTATTTCTTTGACCCGTATTGTCTGGGTGGTGAACTAAATAAAAAGCAACCATAAATAGCTGAAAACTGCACACTTTAAGACACATACTGGGAAAATGAGGCCACAATTAAAATAATGATGGGAGAGCTAAAAGGTTTAATGACACAGATTATGGATTAGACTGCTGGAACTTCAGAAGATTTCTCTACATATGAATGTATGTAGCACTTAATGAAAGAAATGCCAGTAGCTGGAAGTGTGTTCCATCCTTCAGCTAAAACCTCCTATTGCTCTTCATGGCCAAAGCTTCCTTTATGCATTTCTTAACATCAGTCTGAATAAAACTTTTGCTGTTGAAGTTCACCCCACACACCCAGAGAGCAATCAAACACTCAGAGGATGCTGCTCAGTATCTGTAGAATGACATTACAATTCATGTTAGAAAAATGTGGGGCAACATAAACAAACAAATTATTTATATTCTCTTTCCTCTGTTCCTTCCTCTTGAAAAATCTGACCTGCTGTCCTAACAGGTGAATGTGATCCACCATTTCACCAGGCTTGGTTAATCTTGATGGATGTCTTATGGTTATTTCAGGTATAACACAAACCAAATTACCGAAGTCTTCAGCTCTCTTTCAGTAACTCAGTTTTCTAGGCATTTTTATCCCCTTTGTGCATGTCATTTTTCTCAATCTCTCTCTTTCTTGTTTTTAATAAATAACATTGGCAATGCAGCAAATGTTGACTTTGATCACTAAATTGCATTACATGCTCATTCCCATGTATTAAGTAGCAAGATTCAGGATTGGAAGCTGCTTAAAATAATGTAGATCTACTGATCCTGTCTAGGGGTGGATAATTGCATTGTTTCTAACCATGGAGATTAGAGTTACAAAGGGAGTTCCAGCCTGTCAGGAGCTCTGTGCCATGGAAACCTTGACATGGCACTGCAATAACCTTGGTACTGGATTCAGGGCAGAAAGTGGAATCTAAACTCATGGAAACTACTGCATTGGAAGAGGAGTAAGAGGTGAAATCCACTCTAGGAAAAAGAGACCATGTAGATACCAGATCAAATACAGTCTTTTTGGGACAGCACCACATCCCTCAACACAAAAAATCCACTGCAGGATTAATATTGAATGAAAATAAAAGTAATTCATTAATAGATGAGGCTGCATGTAAATTGAAGAAGGACTTAAAGCTCACATATTGCTCACTTAAGGGCTATTTGGAAAGCTCACTAACTCCTTTATCCAAGCAAAAACATTATGAAAATGGTATAAACACCTCTAAAAAAGTTTTATCCCTTCGAAAATGCAGCATGAAAATAATTTTGCTTTCTTTCCACACACAAAGGTGTAAAGCAACAGGCAAAGGAAAGCCACAATATGTTCTGAATTTGATTGAAGAGGGTCTGGATTTTCTAAAGCTGGATTCAGTGTCCTGTGTGTAATGGGATACTGGGGCTTCACCTCGTCTCAGAATTGCAAAGGTTAAAGCTACACTAAGATCATAATGTAGATTGCTGACAAAAGCCATCAGATCCAGCTTCAGTCAAGGCACAGCACTTCAAATATTTGGGAAGTAAATAAATCCAGTGTTCTAAGATGAATCCCCACATCTCCATCATCGGTGAATAAGGACAAGCCTGGACCTGAGCTCTCAGGGCCTGCAGGACTATACTGTCAGATGAACTATATTTAAAAATACCTGGCAATTGCACCTTTTTAAATCTAGTTCTTGAATAAAAATCAAAGCAATTTTACGTAGCTTTTTTCAGTCATGATTTGATTCCTGCAGGTTTCAGTAAAACCTGTAGTTTCTCTCACCTCACTTCAAAATGAGTAAAAGCAGCAAAATTACTTCTATTCCACAACTGAATAAACCAATCAGTTTAGCTCTTAATATGACTTTGAAGATCATTTGTATTAAACTGTGGTAACACGTTGTCTTCTGATCTTGAATTAGGACCTCCCTTTGTTCCCTTGTGTGCAGACACTGCAAAAAAAAAAGCCATTGTCTTTACCCCAGATGATGCCAGAATAAATTAACCTTCCATAAAAGCCCTTTTCCTGTCATTTTATGAACTCCAGCACTGCTTATGCTCTGAAGAATGATCATCTCAAGGTGCCGACAATGGGGAAATGACACAATATATCAGTTTATGTACTGGGAGAATGAACTGAGAGGCTGTGCTGAGGTGGAGGCTACAACAGAATGGGTGTAAAAAAAAGAACTTTGAATTTTAGAGCCAAGAACTGTTGTGTTTGCACACAAATATTGGAATAAATGTGAGTGAATATCCGAAGTACTCCATCCTAGTCATTCTAACTCAGAGAAATTGTCTGGAAAATGAACTTGTGTAGTAAATTGGGTTAGCAGATAATAACTATGCAGATTTTGAATGTGTTTCATCATTCTGAACATGTCTAGATTACAGCAATTCAATTATAAATCCCCATTTTGCCATGTTGTACATTGTATCCTGGATTCTGCAGCCAGAATTTATCTGTCTTGGGAACTCTGTCCATGGAATTCAGTGTGCAAACCTGTTTTCCTCTCTTCCAGATTGTTGCTGAGAGTGTAAAGCTGTGGGTTGAAGCTCTTCCCTCTGTACACGAGGTGAAGGTATGAATATTCAGATTTAATGAGACAAGCACCAACTGGTCCCATTAAGTAGGACTATAAATTCAATTCTTGGAACACAACATTATGCCCTGATTCTGGTACCCACTAGGTTTTGCTGGCCCAGTTGAACCTCAGTGCTGGCAGAACTCAACACTTGCTAAAACCCAAGTCAAGCTTCCTACACGCAGATCTGAAATTGGTAACAAAGAGCTCCAACCCTTTAGAATTAATTGAAGCCTGTTATCAATCATCCAGATGCTGAGAGCTAAATAAATCCTTGGGATTTTACCTTTCACATCAGTAGACTCCAGAGAGACTCTCCTGATCACACTCTTCCCTTGGCACCCAGAAATCCAAGCAGTCACTGACATGTGAGCAGAGTCAGACATTTACTGAAATTCTCCTTAGACCATTATAGTGGGACCAATCAGTAACAAATATATAGAAGAACATCATCATATTTATTAGTTTAAAAGCAAGAGATTAACAATGCTAAACAGCACTTGAATCCCTTAAATCCATTTTACTCAACGTTAATAAGTGGTCATTACGTTTTTTTTAATGAAAACAAAATGTAACCTCAGGCACATACGTGGCACTACCATGTCAAGGACTAAATTTCAACAAGGAAGTTTGAAGGTCCGAAAGCTGGGATGTACAATAGAAATGCACAGTAACTACCATGAATAGAACCATGGAATAGAAAAAAAAACTATTACTGAATGATAGGTTTTTTTACGACTGGCTCCTTATTACAACAACCTTTTCTTTCAAGTATCCCTTCTACAGAGGAATAATTTTGTATTCAGCAGCAATCTTCATGAATTCACTTGGTATTTATATAGATGCCACATGTATTTCCACTGATTTTCCATCAAGTTTAGGATTAGTTAATGGGCACTTAAAATAGAGTGTTACCCCCGTGGGAGTGAAATAATTTCAGTCTCGGTTCATGTGTTTCCAAGCTAAAGAAGAAATGATGACATTGTATTGATAACAGCTCAGCCAGTTGGTGGCTTTTCAAATACTATACCCACATCTTGTTTAAAAAATATGAGGAGGGCAAGAGGAAAACAAGCCTTTTGTCTCTGAGAAAAAAAGTATTTGGAATAAATTAATTGCTTAATCCACAAGTACGAGACAGAGGCTGCTGGCAGCGACTGTCACTGAGGCTCTGGTAACTCACAGCTCTTTGGGAGGGGAGGGTTGCTCATTTCCATTCTGGTGCTGGTGGTTGGGCTACAAGGAATTCTCTTTTATAGAGGGTTCAGTCATTTTACTTGTTTTCTACCTTTTTTATTAGTGTGCATTACAGTGGTAGCAAATATACTTTATAGCCAAGGAAAATGCTCTCGTGATTCACTGGCTATTCCTTATAACTTGAATTCAAGAATGATGAAGAATTGTTTTCAGACAACTCAGAGTAACTAAGGAGTGCAAATTTACCTCCCTTTCATAGTAAATACTCCCATTATCTTAATAAATACTGTATATGACTAATAATAACTAGTAATGGCTATTAATAACTAGTAAGTACTTAATAAGTACTGTATATGAAGGACTACAAGTTTACCTCAAGATTCTTACTCTTCTGTTGAATAGTACAGCAGAAAATTAATACAAGAAATTAAACAGTTCTAATAGACTTTTGTGAAAGATTTTAAGGGTTGTTGCTTTAAGCACTGCAAATTCAGCCTTTAAATAAGTGATCACTGGAGTCCAGAATATTCCGAGTCTGTGAGGTACCATTTGAGACATCAGTAGCAATTTTGAAATAAACTTTTGGTTTACAGATCAAATTCCCTGATGAATAGTCCAGCACTCATAATATTCAGGCTCGTGGGAGGGGGAGGGTGGTGTAACCACAGACATCCTGGGCACTGTGACCTTCCTGCAGGTGTGTCCAGCTGTTCCTGCCTGATGTGGGCTCAGTAAAGCTCAGGACAGGCAGATAGTGTTCCAGGAAAAGGGATCACCTTCTACTCAAATCCTATTCCAAGTACAGGGAAAGGAATGATGCTATTTTTACTTTACAGTTTATTAAACTACACAAGGTGCCCATGGCCTGTCAAGGCATCCCCATATCTCTGCTACACCCTGACTACACCCTCTCTCCCTTCCTTTTGGAATACACCTGGTTTTACTTTCCCCCTTAAGAGTCACTGCTGACATGAATAAGTACAGGGGGGAATATAAGCATTTATCAAAGCTTTGTGCTGAATTTCAAACGAGCCCAAGGAATCTGGCTGCGAGATGCCCATTAAAATTAATAGGAATTGGCATCCACCAAGTCTCTGTGGTTTTGATATCTCAGCTCTAACATTCTGTTTGTTTGTTGGCTTGTTTGAAGTGCTCGTACCAAGAGCTGTGAAGATCTGACATTGTTTGCACTGAGACACAGTAACTGTTCCTGTATTTGCACTGATCTTCTCTTTTTTATCACCCTGCACACCTTGGGTCAATTCTACCCCGAGAGTTCATTTCAGACCACAAATCTTTTAAGCTGACTCTGTTTTTTCTCTTAATAGAGCAGCCTGGGGATGTCATTGTCCCTGTGTTTTGCTACTCAGGTCCTGTCATCAGTTTACACATTTGATAAATGAAGCTATGGAGAATTGCAATATTATTCATATTCACACCCCTGAGAGCTACAAACTGTAAATTGAGACAGGAAACTTTGAAAGCTCTCCCAAGAGGCAAAATCACTTCTTTTTGCTGCTGATTATAAAGAAGATTGGCTGGCAGATGTTAATATTGGCAGTTACTCTCTGACAAATTTTCTCTAGGTACAGCTAATCAATTTCTGCTGCATGGAATGAGAAATGGAGCTTGAATATTCAGATGTCTAGACATGTAAATACATTACTTTATAAATAGATTTAAATGATTAATATCTCCAAAAAATAAACATGAAAAATGGATAAACTAGAAATGTTGGGTGAAGATTCATGGATTATTTTGATACTGGATAACAAAATTTGTCTATATTTTAGGAGGAAGAAATGACCTGTGCAGTTATCACATATATAATTATAGGCAACACTTGTCTTTCTGAAAAATCTCTCTTAACTTAAAAGCTCTCTGTCTCTGAAGACAGTTTAAGGGCTGTTATTTGAACCAGACCTGTTCTGGACAGAGATATTATCAACGTAATAAGGATAATGCAATTTGATCACTGCAGAAATAGATGCTTTCTCTGTGCACGGTCCTGCAAATACTCCAACTAATTTGATAAACCTGGATGGGATGCTCTGAAGGCTGAGGTTTAAGGAAATGCCAGAAGTGATGCCAGAATTGCAGCCTGATTATTTCATTCATAAATGTTCTTCCTTCCTGGCAAGTGAGTGCAATCCTCAGGAGGGAAAAGATGAAGTTTCCTCCCTGGAGATTGTCTGGGCCCACTCCCTGATGTGTTATTAACTCCTTTGATCTGCCCATGGGAGAAGCTTTATAGCACTTTGTTACATCCAGTACCAAGATACTCTGATGGTTTTACACCTGAAATCACATCAGCTGCAGTAAGTGCCTCAGACAATCCCTGTATTATCTCCAGGTAGCACAGGAGATTCTGCTGCTTTCCCAGCATATCTGCTCACTTAGCTATGGCAATATGATTAACCTGATTATTTTGGAATCAGTCCATTGTGGAAAATGATGGAGCACCATATGGCTTCCTCAGAATGGGAGCAACGTGTCTGTGTGGTGCAGGAAACGTTTCTGGGTGGGTGGGTGAACTATGTGTTATGACTCAGAGTTAAATACTGACCTAAAAGATAATTCTCTCTATGGTGACTATTTAGACTGTTTCTGTATTTTATAAAAGGCAATGGATCAAAGAAGAAATCTAAAGCAGCAATGTGTACTTAATGACCTGTTCCAAGGAGTAAATTATGGCTGGAATTATCAGGGTATTAAACTTAGTAGAGCAGAGTTTAAGCAACAGGGATAGAAATTTTGAAAATATAGTTCATTCTTTTACAATGACACAATAGTAAAATAAAGGAACCTCTGACAATATGATTTATTGAAGAAACTAAACAAAATATGTTGGAGCTACTGTGTACCAAAGTTATTTAGCTGTTCTATTACTTTTAATGAATAGCCAAGATCAGTGAATATATTCAGTGAGATAAGGCATTTCTGATAAAGGGAGAAAGGTAAAGAAAGAAAACCTGCATCAATTTTTCATTCAGAGATTTATTTACTGGAAGTTTATATATATGAAATCCCAAACAAGCATCAAAATGAAACATCCTATTTTCTCTCTGGTCCCTTTATCCATTTAGAACCAAGGCCTGACTAGAAAAATATATTTGTGTGATAATGTTTCAGGAAAAGGTCAGATAAATATCAGCTGAGAGTTTCAGAAATTCACAGGTGTTGGTAATACATTTCTCTGTCCTCGATGGGACACGAGACTGCAACAAACCATGGCCTCTGCTTGTAGCAAATGGCTGAGAAAGATATTTTACAACAATTTTAGCTGAGCACTGACCTATGGGTTGATCAATAAAGGACTCTCACTTTTATTAGGGCTCAGCCTTCAGTGACTGAACGAGCCTGAGCAGATGCTGCCCTTGGATTGGGCACCACAGAAAGTATAAAGTGTAGAAAGACTATGATGCCATTCACAATCTCAGTTTATTTTGCCAATTTAAACACTTGTATCTTTCCCAATGTTATTGAGGCCAAGGGTAGGACTTGATTGTTTCTCAAAGATGACAGGATTCCGTAATTTTTTTGTGTGTGATTTTACTTGGGAGTGTGAAATCCCTTTCCTTTGGCTGTATTTCCTTCTTTTCCTGTGTCCCAGAGAAATATTCATTGCAGGTGCAGTGAGAATATCAGAAATAGAGCATTTCTGTTGCTCTTACATTCACAGCTGCACTGAGTATTTCATGAGCTGACTCAAAAATTATTAAAAATGATCTTTTTGAAGAAAAAAGAGACCTGTTAGCACTCATTTGAGTCTCCTAAAAATTTAGATATGTATAAACACAGTACACTAATAACTGTTTTAAAAGTGTTCAAAGATATTGAATAGCATATTGATGATTATTTTAATAAACTCTGCCATCCTATTAATTTGATGACTAAAATAAGTACTGATCACAATTTTAGGAATGTATTAATGCTTCTTTTTCAGACTGACACCTCACAGTCCCTCAGTTCTGTACATTACTGTACATTTATGCAATGAAAAGATGATCTTTGCTCAAAGAAGAGTGTTGGCTTCAGCAGGAGTACTAGGAATGAGAGTATTGTCAAGTTCTTTACTTGGAATCGTAGTAAATCCAAGTTACAGGGAAGGGTTAGGGGAAGGCACTACAGAGACTTCATGCATTTCCACAGGGATCACACTCCAGGCATGAAAGGAACTAAGATACTTATGGGAAATTCTGCTAAAAATCCCTTAAATCTGAAATTGTTGGTGAAACAAAGGGAGAATTTGATGACAACATTAAGATCTGCATGGACTTTATTAATAATCCATTAAACAGCCTCATAAATACATAAAGAGCTGTGTAAGATCTAAATTAATAGAGTTCTTCCTCCAAAAGGATCTTTTGAGTACCAAAATTCTCCTCCCAAGTGCAGTAAATGGCAAAGCTCTCCTGACTTTGTGCCCATTCTGAGATATAAAAGCCAAAGCACAATACAGTGTTTTAGAAGGAGAAAATTCTGCTTTAAAAAAAAAGAAGGAAGGAAGAGAGAAAAAAAAGAATTCTTGGAAGGAAGAATAGTTCAGAAAATATCTGACCCAAGAAAAGAGAGCGTGAGGAAGACTTTCTGAATCACAGGTCGATATGAAAGACACATCCAAAGGAAAATCTGAAAGAGAGTTTAGGAAGTTACACAGTTTAGAAAATCCAAGCTCTGTGGTGTCTGGAAAGTTCACTGTTAAAATCTTGGCTAACATTTTACTGGAAGAATTTCTTTCTGTCACTCTGAGACCTGAGGTCACATGTTGACCAGTGTGATACAGGATCTGACTACATTAACACTGTCTAACTATGGCAGTTCTTCAGCCCTGCAGCCCCCATGAAGGAGACACTGTGATTATTCCAGCAGAGCTGAGCCCCTGTGGCTGTATTTTGCTATTGATCCAGAGCTTTCCCTGATATTAATGAGAGTTTCTCTTTATCATGGATGGAGTATAGCAGGTGTGTTTGGAAAATCTTGCCAATGAGTGGAAAATATTTTTAAATCTACAGTTAAATAACAGGAAAGAATGTATTTAAGAAGCTATAAAATAAAGAGACCAGACAAAAATATAAGTGAGTCTTCTGTAATTTATATTCCTGTGTCACAAATTACCTGTACCTTTACAATTAATCTTAATTTTGCATTGAGAATTGACACTGCCAAACAGTTTAAATAAGTTAAATGGAAGAACAGAGCATTCTGTCTGTTTGGGAAAAGGCTGGTAAGGCCAGGGAGGAAGGAGAGGTGCAAAGGGTGTGCAATGGACAGAGACTGGCTGTGGTAACGCCCTTGTAACACTGCAAGGCAGGGCTGGAAGGGTCTTTCACTCTTTAGAGACTAAAAGTTCAGTGCTTGTCCTCTTGTCCTTAGAAACCAATGGGTGACAATTTTGGGAAGCTCAGCATTGAGATACTGAGTCTGTTCTGCCTGAATGAGTCTCTGTGACACAGAACAAGGGACTCCACTTCTCATTAAAGAGCCTCCCTAGTTTGAGGCCAGCTGGGAAACGCAGAACATGAAATTTCTTGCCATCTTTTCTTTCTAAAAGGATTATTTGACTCAAACAACTGACTGGTTTACCTTATTTCTTTGAGGGGATGCACATTTCCAGTGCTCTGTGGTAGTTGTGTCAATGCTCATGGAGTGCAACACATACAGACAACACATCACTTGGACATGGTGGCTTTTGGGCCACTCTGTCAGGTCTCCATAGCACTGCCCAGTGCCACAGGGAAGTTGTGCAGCTGGAAATGCTCACATCACTCCAGCAGCAGTGACGTGTGTCTTCTGTGCAGTGGGAATTGTAACAAGTAGAAAATTTGGGGTGCATTTGCAATCTACCCAAGCAGATCCATTGCTTTGATGTTGTGATTCTTCGACTCTTAGCCCCTGTAATGTCCTTTCAGCCCATCTGTCTTTGTACCACTGCCTGAACTGCTGCCACCAATTAATGATAGTTAATAGGTCCCTGACTACTGAGAACACTTGAAGCCAGTAATTACAGCCTGTTCACACTCCTCTGCCCTGTAGGAGCAGAGCTGCTGCTGACTCTGCTGAGCAACGTTTTATGACCCCTTTCAGAGACTTGGGAAGGCTGTGATTGAGTATCTGAGAAAACACTGGTTGAGTATTTATAAAAAGGTATTTTGTAGGGGTGTGTAAAACATATTTTGTGTCCATTTATGCTCCTGCATAGTATGTAGGCTTAACAACATTTTGCAGTTTTATTTTTAAGAAAGGGTTTGGCGTATCCAAACTATGACTCCCCCCTTTCTGAATGCGTCAAGAACAAGAAATAATGTCAAATCACATCACTGAAGGATAAGAGAGGAAGGTCTCTTTTCTTCTCTTTGCTGTTTTAAAAGCAGATCCTGAATCCCAATACTTGTATTGGTCAGAAAAGAGTTTTCTTCCTGTCCTGGAATTAGTTTTGTATCATGGGATGATGTCAAAGGAAGGGACCAGATGGTGGAGTTTGAGTAGGTCTCCTCCCCAAAATGTTACCCATCTCACATGGGGTGGTCAGCAACACTAAAGGGCTACTGGCAGAGCTTGTTTCTCCTGATACAGCAAACCAGAGACTTCATGGAATGATGGAAGCACAAAGTGGTTGAGGCTGGAAGGGACCTATGGAGGGCACCTGGTCCTACACCTCTGCCCAACGGATGGAGTCTCCACAGCCTCCCTGGACAACCTGTTCCAATGCTTAAAGAACATCAGGATGCCCAAACAGAACCTCCTGTGCTTTGGTTTGTTCCCATTGCCACTGAACAGGCCTTGGCTGTGTCCTCTTTGCCCCATGTTTTGGGAGTCTAAATACATTGATAAGATCTCTCTGCCCCAAGCTGTCCCTTCTTTAGGCACAGTCAGGATAATGAAAGCAGTGGATGTCCTAGCTCCAATTACTCAACTAGGTTCTGCCACTGAGGGCTTTCCTTCCCAACACCAAACAGAGAGATTTGGAGTCCTGAGGTTTTTGGCACCCTTTCCCTACGTGCTCTCTTTGCCCTCCATGTAATTACCTGCTGCAGCAGCCTCAGTTGCAGTGACTGTGAAGGGAAGCTCTTTCCTTCAGGGTTATATTATCCTGACTCTGGGTTCTAATGAGAAAAAATACTTTTTCTCTTATGATACATCCTTGGTGTCCTTCTCCATTGCTCATAAACTCTAGTGTCCAATAGTACTACTGTTTACAGAGAAAACAAATTCTTTCTCACCTTATGCCCAGGGAGTTTTTTAAACCCTGGCCACAGTATCCTCAGGAGACTACAGGCAGTAGTTAACCCTCAGTAAGTACTCCCTGTAGAGGGAGAAAGTTCACAGCAGTCACTTTCAGTTAACCAGGAGAATTAACAACTGACTCAAAGGTAGTCACTCTAAACAGTGATCTACACAGAGGATGCATTTCTTGCTGCCTCAGTGCACAGATTTCATGTTCTTGATTTACAAATATAGAACTCTGGGTAATTCTATGAACAGAATGGGCTGCTTCTGATTTAACCAATTTTGGCAGATATATGCTGACTTGTAGAGATGTAAACTTTGGAGACTGATGGGGAGGTGAAAAGGCTTTCAGGAGGTCAGGGTGTTCTTGGAGAGGTCTAGAAAACTAGGTAAAATTTGGAAATAGTTTTCTAGGAAGGCTGCATGGAAAAGTGCCTCAGGGTGAGCAGGCTGAGGACACCTCTCAGCTCTCTGCCAGGAGGGATGAGCTGTCTCCCTTACATGGCTCTAACAAAGAGACAACTAACAAGTTAATCACCACTTGGTCATCTCTGCTTTACACTCACAGTAACAACGATCAAAATGTGCTGAAATCTGAATTGTACCAGCGCTTTAATTGTTTATGCAGGAATTCTGTGTGTTTTGGTGGGATTGGTGGGACTGGGAATCACTTGGGAAGCAGCTCTACCATCCTGTCCTGCAGCATCACCGGAGCAAAAATCTTAATCCTTCTCCAGAAATAAAACTTCTGGCTGAAAACAGGGCACAGAACTGAACAATTCCACATCCAGGTACACACAGGAACAACTCTCCTGCCTTCCCCTCTAACTGTGCTGGTGCTCCCAAAGCCATCTGAGACACTGGGAGAATCCAGCCTGAAGCCTTCTCCAAAATTCAGTGTTTCACAGCATGGATCATAAGCCAGGCAAGAACAATGTCCACAACCCACAGCACAAACCAGCTCATGTACATTGATGGAATATTTGATGTGTAGCTCCCTGGAATTATGTTTCTGGACTGAGGAAGAAAAAAAAGCACCCTCTGGATTTATTAACATATTTCCACTTCTTAAACAAAAAAAAGAAAAAAAAGAAAAAAGTGAGTAATGAGTACCCCAAAATCTTCATCAATGTAGTAAAATGAAGCATGAAATGGTGTTCAGAGATGAAATCCATCTCATGAAAGGATTTTGATTGATGTGAATTAACTGTTTAAGCTAAAAGAGATAAAACTTTGGAAGCAGTTAGTACAACTCCATTGCTCAGTAGGTTTGTCATTAAGTGTCTTTCTATTTTTTTAATTCTCTGAGGATCTGTGTCATCACAAAACAAGAACGAAATGTTTCATTACCAATTTCTCTGTTTCAAAGAACAAACAGAAGTCATCTAATAGTTGGTTTTATTTTCTGGCAGGCTGATAACAGATTAGAAGCAGGTCTTTCCAAATCACCAGGAGCTGAACTTTCCCTGGCAAATTCCTCTACTGTGATTACTTTGGAATCATGTTTGCCATAATAGCTTTATCACCCTTCCTGCCCTTCTCTCCTTCACACACCACCTCTGGTGCTGAATAGGTGCCACAGAAACCATTAATGCCTGAAGTGTTGGGATTTTTGCCTCACATTCCACATTTATCCATATCCTTGCTTTTGCTAACACACTTCTACACGTAGGATCTATTCTGGGGAAACTGGTTCCTTCCTACTACTATTAATAACTTTTCCATGCTACTTGTTCTTGAAATATCTTTGCTATTCTAAGTAGAGTGTAAAAGATACTCTCTGAACGTGCCAATTTAGGGCTTTTAAACTCTTCCTAGTTCTGAGGAACTCTGTAAATGTGGTTGATGCTGTGGAGCAGCACAAGTGAAGGAAAAGCATTTTTCCCTTGCAGGAGTTGAAGTTTGTGCAGATCGATATAACTTGACTGTGACATCTTGTTAATCCTTACAAACAGTTTACCTGTGACTGTTAATTGACTCCAGAGCCAGGACCACCTCATTGTAGCCTCGTGTGCTCCTTGCATGGTTTGGAAGTCAGGAGCTTCCAAATAACGTCATTAATTTTTCTGAGTAGCCTTTTCCAGAGGCAAGATGTATTTGGAGGTGGGCAGGACATTTTATTGTGTTTGTCTGTAAGACTATTGTTGCCTATTTTCTCATAGCTGGTTGTTTGGGGGGTTCCTGTGTCACTTATTTTGGATTCTAGAGGATGAATATTCTCATGGATCATTTTAGTACCCAAATTTTTCTTGGAATTTTCATCTACTGTTATATTTTCTTTAACTTTACACACTAAACCATCTTTTTCTTCCTGAGTTGTTTGAAGAGAAATAAGTCAGGCATTTGCATTAGAAAACAAAGTCTGTTCATCTCACAGGTATTCCAAGAGAAAATCTTAACAGTCTCTACCTTTGCTCACATTCCCTTTGGCTTAGTAAGAACAAGAACTTAAGATCTATAGGATCTATGAGACTACAGCAGGAACTATTGATCTACAGACAGCAGAGATCTTTTACCAGAGATCTAACTTTTCCTCCAAACATGCTGATTTTCTTCCTAAAACATCTCATTTACATGTGCACAATAAATTCATTTGTAAAACCTAGGAAATGGCTACTTAATACATTCCAGCTGGAGTATCTTATTTGTTAACAGAAACAACATTTACATTATTCCCATAAAGTTTCCAGACATACAATGGTGTTGAATATTAAGAAGAGTCTCATAAGTAACTTGGAAAATACAGCAAAGGGGTGTGCAAGGACACAGTGCTGTTAAAGAAAAAGTTGAGACTAACAAGTTAATGCTGTATATTAACTCTGACATGATGTGCCAATACAGCTCTAATTGGCTTATTACTTTATTAATAATGACAATATAATCTTCCTCCTGCCATGTTACATGTCTATACTATTTTCTTCTTAAAATTAAGGTCTCAGAGATCTCTAATCTGTTATGCAAACTAATGATCTTTTAGTGACACCTCTCAATAGATCAGCTTTATATTTCTAGTCATTTCATTATAAATACATTTGCAGATACAGCCAAAGATGTGACGTTTGAACTGCTAAATTCAGGGGAGATTGAGGATTTCCTAAGCCCACCACAGGGCTACTTTCCAAGATCATTGAACTAAAGCTGTATTTTATATTCTGGAATTGTATAAGATTTTGTGGCACTCTCATTGGAGAAGGAAAAGCAACAGGGGGAGGGATACCTGAGGAGTCCATGGAGAAGAGCTGGGTATGGGATGTTAAGAGGAATGTTGTATTTGCACACACTCAGCAGGACTTGTCGAGCATTTCCCAAACCCACACAGTCAGAGTGTCCCTGATGGAAAAATTACAGCAACCATTGCAAGAAACAAACACTGATCCATTTTGGGGACCACTTACTTATGAATAATAGATAAACATGAACAAAATCAGGTTCCTTTCTACGCTATTATGAATGCAGGAAAGAGATGCTAAATTTATTTTCTAAGTGATTAATTCAGAAATGCTGCCTCATTAAAAACACAGGGGTATTTGCATGGTAGGAGCTCTCATTTCATTCCTGCTGCCTTTTGCTGAGCTCATATATTGTCATTTTTTAGCACAGGCCTCAGCCCAACAGCCCGATCTGTGCTGAGGAGCCACTGTGTTCTATCTCAGCTTGATGAGATTTTCATCAAGAAAAATGCTGCAGTTGAAAAGAGAAAATAAAATAATCTATCCTGTTTACAGAAGAATTACTTTTTTTCTTCATGGATGAGCTCAAGTCCACCAGGCCTGTGTGGCCTTCATGTTTTCAGGTGGAAGAATTTCTTTAGAAGCAGGAAAAAGTTATTATTGATTAGGCACCTGCAAGGACTGTAACCTGAGCTGTGTTACAAGTATTTTCCAGGATGCTGTTTCTCATGATTGGATGTGCTTTGAAAACAATTATTTAACATAATTTGTACATAGATCTATGATAAAATCACACCTGATTATGAAAATACATAACTATGGGTTATCAAGTGTCATGAATCCTGATTAAGGTGTTTGACACACAAAATTGAAGCCCCAGAGCAGAAATCATCTGGGGTACACCTGTTTATCAAGTCAATTTGCCACTTTTAAAAGGCATGATATATTATGTACTGAGATTATACCCAGAGGGTGGAGATGGAATGAACAAGCTGTATTTTGAGCAGGAATTACATGTGTGAGTAATTTATTCAGAGTCTTTCACTCCTATAATTTTAGCTGAAAGCCTCAGAAAGCTCCTGCTAAAAATTTTTCTCTTGACTTGAAGGAGTCACCCCAGAATATTCCCTGTATGGGGGAGAGGTGCAGTGGCAGTTCAGGGAGCAGCTTCCAGCATCCTGTCAAAAAATGTAGCTCCAAATTTTTGCCTGTACAATAGACAGGTAGAACTCAATGGATGTGATATCAAAATTCATGGATCCATCCTATTAAATTCAGTGCTCTGAAGATCAGACTGACATGGTACTTAAAGCCCAGCTGGAATTGTGAGCTAACAGCTAAGATTGTGCATTTTTTAATACTTTTAAAAATGAAAATGTTGACTTGCTTCCCATGATTTTATCTCAATGGATGATTATAGCAATACAATGGTAATTACATTTTCTGTTTCTTGCACATACTGGATTGTTTAGAATAAATAGTCCAAATTAACAGATTATTCTGTATGTTCTGCCTTAACCAGCCAAGGTTCAGTTCTTTTGAATGTCATGCAAACAAGAGAATTAACAAATCCAATATCCAAGCCCTACAGGATACAAAAATTGTATGTAACAAAATTGCGTTTATTTATTTTATGGGATGCTGAGTGTGTGTTCTTCCAGTCCTAAGTACACACTTAAAAAATTCACAGAGCTTAATTCATAGGCCTGGAGATTAACTGTATTGGGAAAAGCCCAGGATGCAGCAGCATCAGAAATGTTGGGAAACCAGCAACAAAAGTGAAAATGGGCAAGAAATTGAAGAGATGCTGGACCCTGGGAATGAGCAGAGCAACCTCTTGCCAACAGCTGCATTAGAAACACAAATTTCACAGCAAATCCCACTTCCAGCAGGATGGATCCCCCGTGCCACAGTCTGTAAGGCACAATAAGATGAAGTTTGCAATCATTTTGATTTATTCAGTTTGGGAGTTGCAGGGAAATGGGGAATTGCATCAGATACTGTCGTGTTAACGGGCTTTTTTCTCCTCTATAATGAGCTATTATTATTTGTCTCTTAAACAGACCTGCTCCTATCAAATGAGCACATCTGCGTTGGCTTGCAGTTGGTTGCTGGCCATTTATTAGTTCTTTCAGAGTATGGTTCAGTTCTTCCCAACCTAATCCCCAGCATGACAATATTCCAGGAGTAATGTCTGTTCAGTGAGTGTGAATGTTGGCTCTGCTCTCCTCATGAGCCCTACTTTAAACATTTGTAGGCCTTAATGATCCATATGGTGCTGTAAAGTTGTAGGCAGTGGGATGAAATATCCTATTTTTACCCATAACTTTACTTGAAAAAAACCTGATTTCCAAGGGAGACAGGTGAGGAAAACGGATAAATGACTTTGAAAGTGTTTGTCACATTGTGTAGGAGCAGCAGCTCTCCCAAAGCCAGCTTTGGGCCACATAGCTGTAGTTAAAATGTGTTTATGTATCCACCAGGCCTCAAAGCTGCAGGAGACAAGAACCTCTTCCAGTGTTCCGGAAGCACAAGAAAGCACAATCCAGGAATAAAGGCAACTCTCCTGCCTCTGGTTCCGAGCTCACACATTCACAGCCTCAGCCAAATTCCAAAGCAAGGGCTGTTCACACATGATGTGCATTGTTTTCCAGGCATAACTCCCAGTTCTGAAGGACAGAGAAGTAAAATATCAGCACCTTAAGCTGTGGAGGGAAAGCATTTCAGTATCAGAGAAAAACATCCCCCCCAACCAGGCTGTAAATTGAAATTATGGGGTGGAAAATAACACCTGCCCACAATAAACACCCAGACATCTGTTCTGCTTTGTGACACACAATCATTTAAACAGCAAAACTGATTGTTCTTCTCCTTTGTAATTCCTGCATCCCTGCTACCACAGATTCCATCCCCCTGCAAGACAATTCTGCAAAATTCTTATCACTGTTCCTATACTGCTGTATTTACAATCTGACTGGAAATAACACCACATGGGCTAAGCCTGGAAGGATCAAAGTCTGCTGCTCTCAGTGAGAATATTTGCATCAACTCCAGCCCTTCCCAGAGGAAAAACAAAATATTCATTGGTACACTCAAATTAGAAGACTGTACTCGACAGTCTGGGGGGAACAGGCACATGTGGAGCAGTGAGGTCTCCTACAAATTCAGTTTTCCAGTTGAAATTCAGCACTGAATAACAATCTAGAGTTATGTAAACCTTCCAAAGTATACTCGGAATCTGAACGAAGTCTGACTGATTTCTGAAGATTGAAATTAAAGTAGGTTACATTGATATAAAAATCTTGCCATGATGGCTCTTCAGAAACATCAATTTCTTGAAAGCTGACAGAGGAGAGGAATAAAACACAATTCTACAGTTATTTTAGCTGTTGTAAGCATGTCCTGAAGTATAGTTTTGTTAAAAAAAATCTGTTTTAATATTTATAGAGATGTGTATTCAGCACTGTAATCCCTTCCTAGACCATCAGCAAATTATTCATACTTAAAAGCCTTGCAGCTTTTTCATGGCAGATTTTCTTTTTTTTTCTTTTTTTTTCTTTTTCTTTTTTTTTTTTTTTACAGTGACAGAAGGAATTAATCATGGCTTTAATGGTTCTTTGGCAAGTGCTGCTTAAAAACAACAAATGCATTTGAAAAATCATTACATTTGCTCATCCAGTTTAGAGTTAAAAAACTAAAAAAACTCTTGTGTCCTAAAGCATTTGGAAAACAAAAATCTAAGGGAAGAAATCCCAGCAATATTTCCTTTCCTTGTGCTTCAGCTTCTGCTCTGTAAAATGGGACTGATGATATTTTCTGCATGAGATTTGCTGATAAAATCCTCTGTGTGAGGTGCAAACATCAGTGGCTTTGCATGTATTTTTTAGTGTTTATTTGCTTGTATTGAAAAATCCCAAACCGGTGTCCATGTTTATGTGCTCCAACTTGCTTTTCTTGCAACTCTGTGTCTAAACTCCTTCAGAAATCCCCAACATCAATACTGGCAACACTCTCCAAATAAAGCTGCTTTTCTGTAAGTCTAATTCTGATACTTCTAAATAATTCTATTCCAATAAGAGGAATGTGAGGTACCAGATTTTATTGCATTAGTATGATTTCTAGAAGCCTTTACACCAACAGAACACACGAGGGAAGTGTAGATACTCTGGACTTCTCCCTCTGCTACAAGCCCCCCGTTTTCTTTTTATCTGGTTAATGGATTATGAATGACATGTAATTATTTTCCCTCTGAAAATCAGGTTAATTTCCAAGAGAAAAGGCACAGCAATAGAATTAGCTATTGAAATGGGATAATGGAACACTGTTTATTGGTGAAACAGAACAAGATTTCCTAATCCTCTGTGAATCATTTCCAGCAACCCATTCCCAGGTGACACTGCCCTATTAAAGAGGATGTGCTCTGTCCTCCAGGCACAGTGTGCATTTAGATTTTGTGTTTGCAGCTTGAATCCAAGTGGTTCAAAAAGGAACCATTTTGGGTGAGGACTTCAACTTGAGGTGGACTAAAGAAATGCAACTCCCAGTACAGTTGGGCTTTCCGTCTTTTATTATCAGGATTTACCATGGAAAGACTGTGCAAATGCTCAGCTCGTGAGTCAATCTTCCAACATGGCAAATCCACACACCAGGAAATGTTAACCATAATAATTATCAGCATCATCCCCGTGGAAACCACATTGTGTTTCTCCAGGATGTTCAGATTTCCTGGGTATGAGCACAATGACCCCTCCAGCCCCTCAGCAGAAGATAATCGTGATAGAAAGGTTTTAATGTCCCACCTTCACTTTCCCTTGTTCACTATGGAAATCTCCACAGATCTGCATTTAATGTTTTGGATAATGCGCTGAAGATAAATTTTGCAAACTATTCCTTACAAAGGATTACACGCAGTAACATTTCACAGTAGCACAAATAGTTAGAAAACTAATTTCCTGTGAAGTACAGGATGTTTATTAATAACGGTGCTCCAAGTTGCATAGATTACGATTTTTTTTAAGTCATAATTCAGACTAGTATTCTGTTTCTTTATTTTTAGATTTCAATAAACTTGACATTATTGAAGAGGATTCATAAATTTTACTGAAATTCAATTACTATAACAATTGGTTCTTGCACAGTGTCCTGACTGAGCCACTGGTAGAACTATGAGGATTATATATTCTCACCTCATTTCACAGGCAATAATGAAAGAGGATAAAACTGAATTCCTACTATCGAGGTCTTGATTTAAAAAAATAACTAGGGCTTGTGAAGATTTTCTTTCTTTTTCATAGCTGTTTCTCTGATTTCAGAAAAATGAAAACAATTGAAAGAACTGAATGTCTAATTAGGAAAAAAAAAACTTAGGGCAACTTCTTCCTATAGGAATTTTGCTTGATTTGAAAAAACTCACCAACTGAAACCAAAAATAGATGGTTCTACCTTTCTTTAAAAAATTGTGACTGCTTTAACCCAAAACCTTAAATTGAACATCCTCCAATGTCCCCTTCATTTTTCCTGTAAGGTCCAACCAATCCAGTGGGATTCCCAGCACAAGTCCCTGAAAAGGAGCAGTCTGTGCCCCAAGTCATGAGCATGTGAGGCTGCTCCACAGCTGGGGCAGCTCCAGTAGCTCCTTGTGCTCCCAGAGCTTATTTGCCTCATCTGAGAATCTGGATGATCATTATTTTGGGGTCGGGAATATTTTTGCCTGCTAGATTGTCTATGTCAGAAAACACTTTCATTTTTTCCATTTAATTCTTTAGCAGGCACAATAAAATTCCCATTGTCCCGGGTTTCACAAGAACTTAGAGGAACCTTTGATGCATTGTTTGCTTCAAGTGCTTCGTGGGTTGTAAGATCAGTTGAAGATCAGAGGGGTAGAACTGAACTTTTTCCTGTCAAATGACAATTTTCTGCCCATTTAGGAAACGATCATTAGATACTTCCAGGTTCCAAAGCTCAGAAAATTAATGTGTTCTGAACAAGGGGGAGGTTTGAGCCTTGGGATCAGCAGTGCCCTGTGTGACACCAAAGCTGGACGTGGTGACAGGACAGGAGACATCGGTGGCAGGACAACAGGGCACACTCTGCTCAGCTCTTCCCAGCCTCAAGCACTGTTCTCTTGAGAACTTCTCTTGTTTTATTTGTTTAGAGCAAATTATGACCACATTATAATATAATATATTATGACCACATTATAATTATATATTATATATATAATTATGACCACATTAGCTAATTCTGGGAGGATTATTTCAAAGAAGATTGTTGCTCAGTATACAGAAAAATATGTCCTTTAGGAACAGGGTAACAAGTTTAAAAATAATAAAATAAAATCTCATTATAGTTCATCACTAGGTACAGAAACTCCAGGCCATTACAAGGTAAGTTTATACTGAACAGCAGCTAAATTTGCTGAATATTATGACCCATTTTGGCAAGAAAGAGTGACAGTCTCAGCTTTTTATCAGAAATAACTGTGGTCACCCTCAAGAAAATCCTAACCCAAAATCTTTTGGTGTTATCTCACACTCAAGATCTTTACTTATTCTTAGCATACAGACTAGAAATAAAACAAAACTCTAACACTACAAAGTGAGAGAATGTTGCCCATTCTCAGCTATTGGAATAAATATCAATTGATTTTTCTTTTTGACATTAGATTTCCTTTTCCAGGACATGGAGGTCAGAGGACAATTGGATTAAAGTGTCTGTCCCTAAATGATAATTTATCATCATAGTCACAGGGCAAAATAGGGCCCAGGATTTTTTTAAAAATCATTTATTATTAGGACACTCAGTGTAATATTTTGCCAGAACTTAAAATCTATGAGATACTCGATAGAATCAAAACTCTAAGGGAAGTTCATCTTTAACAACACATCTATGTGAGACATCATTTTCTATTTTATTAAATAACATCTATTAACTTGGCTTTGTTTTATTTTATATGGTAAAGAATGTCTGACCTTTCAAGGCTTTTCATTTGCTGCAGTTTAAGAGAAACATTATAAATGCCATAAGATACAATAGAATGGGAAACACCAAGGATTCAAAGAAATTAAACTCTGATATAAATACAAAAGACAACTCCAAATGTACACACTCCCTCCTATTGTATTAGTTTCCTATCAGAAAGCTGACATTCAGAACATTCAAGAAATATGACTGCCCTTTCAGACTTCAAATTTGGATTTATTTCCTTCCCATGCGATGTTTATTTGACCTTGTATTAATGTCAGACAGAAAAATCATGTTGTGATGAAAATGAAATAAGTTATTTGACTTTTTGATTCACATATACAGCACAAATGTCATTAGAAGGAAATGATATTCTACATTTCCTGATCCTCTAAACACCCTGGTAGTCATTTGGAATATAAAGTTTTGTAGCCATCTGAGTTTGAAAGGGATGTAAATGTGATGTAAATGTTCACAAAATAAACAATAAATTTATTCCCTTCAAGATCTCCAAATGTTTTAGAAGGACAGGGTGTGCTGTTAAATCCATGTAGACCCATGCTACAGAGAACACTGGGAAAGATCCCCCCAGACATCCAGAGGAGCTCAAGTGTGGCCCATTCTGCATCCTCTGCTTGAAATTCCAAGGGATTTTTGATCCATCTATATTTAGAATTCCAACTTCAGATATTCAAAGTTCTAAATGCTCTGCTATTATCACAGCCAGATCTTTCACATCCTACTACCCAGGGAGGAGTTTTTCAGCGAAGGTATTTATTGCCAGCATCACCTTGACTCAAAAGCCTTTCAGTTATTTATTCTGGTTTTCATTTATTATTGCTTAATAATTTATTAGACAACATTCCATTGACATTTCTCACTATAGTCATCCCAAATATATGTACTGAAGTATCTGTTAAGACCACTACATTGTAAAGAACTGTTTTCCAGCAGCATGAAATTCTGATGGAATAAGTAAAAATGCAATTTTCACAATTGCCATAGGAAGAAAAACGCAGAGACTAATTAAAGTGTTGAGTTTACCAATTCCATCGCTGTGGGAAATGAAAGGCTATTCCAGTATTCCTGCTGGTCTAGGAACTCTATATTTACATGACTGCAGCAAAATATTCAAACCTGTTTGGAATTTATAATTTCTCCAGGAATGGCAAGTTATTGGATTTTTTCCTGCAGGTAACCACGGTTTTGAAGAGTTTTAAATGCAGGATGTGCCCCTTTAAAATAATTTCTTGCTGCTGCCCCAGTTGGCTCATCAGCTGACGCTCTTCCTTCCCTGTTTGTCAGGTATTTAAGCTGACCAGTGGTAATAACCCCCACAGAAAGGGTTTGAGAGGAATAACAAAGAGCTATTAATTAAATTTTCTTCATCTGGTATTATTTAAATGCAAACCTCAGCTGATGTGCATTGCACACTTTGTACAGGAACTATCTGAAGGCCATCTTTAAAACCTGTTGCTCCACTGTGCAGACAGAGCTCAGGAGGTTTTCTGGGAGCCATTCCTTCCTTACCATTATAATAACTTTATAATAACATTATTAATAACTATAATAATTCACTAAAATACAATTAATTATTATGACATAAACTTTTTAAAAAAGAACTTAGTATCAAAAAACCTGTAATGTCACAGTTTGCATAAAAATTAACAGCAAATGGCCTGAGCCATTTCTGTTCTTGCTGGAAGAGCACCAGGACTTCTTTAGGTTCTTGGTTCTCTGCCACGAGGAGTTTTATTAAAGCAGTGCAGCAGTTGACATTCCATGTTCTGATATCATTCACAATCCTTCCCAGCAAGCACATCAGTTATTTATGAGTGTGTACACAGCACTTCAGTAAATTCCTGCCTGACACCTGACAACAAAAGGCAGCAGAGGAGCTCCCTGTCAGGGAGCTCGTGCAGAGCTCAGTCCTCAGAAGAGATCAGCTTCTCCAAATTTCTTCTCAATTCATTGCTTACCCCTACATGTTGTGAATCGTAGAGATTCAGATTTTTGGAGTTAAACAGGCTACTTTTGGTCTTCATCTGCCTTCACAAATATTGGCTACTGTACACACAGATAATGTGCAAAATTAAACGCCAGAAGAGCCAGAGAACTGAGCTCTGCCATTGCAGTGTCTGGGAAAAACAGCAAGTCCATCCTGCCCATTTATTTCAGAGAGTCCCATTTTCTCAATGCTCCTGAGACAGGTCGTAAAATTAAAAATCTCCCACCCAACTCAGGGCCAACACCTGCTTCAAATGTCCCCTAACCATTACTTTCCACATCCATAAAAGAGGATGTGAGCATACTGGACTCAGATTGGGCATTTTAGCCAGTTGAAAGACTTGGTTTGCTGTGGTTTGCTCAGTTAATCCCATGATGTATAAACAGGGACTATGTCAAAACATGTTCTTGAGCCTAATAACTTATTGTCTGACTTCACTTGCACAGGGAAGCTGGAAAGGATAAAGTTTTCAGTTTACTTCAGTCCTAAGTTCTGGTGCTGGTCTCTGCAACTTCAGTCATTCTGATGTACACTTAATAATTATTCAGTCATTAAGTTTGAAGGAAGAGAATAAAGAAAAAGTAATTAAAAAAAATCTCTGGAGAAGAACAAAATGAAGAGACAGAGTGACATTAACCGAGTGGGAGGCAGAGAAACTGAACTGCAAACTAACACATCCTGAGCTGCTCTCAGTTAATGGACAGAGAACCTTGCACAGAGCAAGCTCTGTTTCCTTCTGCAATAAACAATTTCAGTTCATTTATAAGAATTTCTTTAGACAACCTTTTTTCTGTCCTCCATCCTCACTGATTTCAGTCTCATGTTCATGGTCAAAACTGCACAGAAAGTGTCACCAGGGCTACAATGGCAGAAGACTTTCCAACAGCTTTGGACTATATCTGAATACAGAGAAAATCCCCTTGAAAGTTTGAGCTACGTATCTTTAGCATGGCTATCTGGTAAAATTCTAACAAGCTTTAGTTCAAGTGGACTCAAACTGACAAATTCTTCAGGCTTTGCCAAAGAGAATGAATAAAATAGAATGTACTTCAGAAAAAACCCCAAACTGACAAAGGAGCCTAAGCCTGCAAATACATTTTTTCTCATTGTTAACCGCCTTTCCTCCTCACAGATGAGTTCAAAAAGAAATGTATATTAGAAGAGCAACAGATAAATTATTAAAATGGATATCTTTGAAAGAAAGGAGCTTCTAACCTTAAGAGCTTCAGGATCAATTAGAATGGCTCGAGGACCTTAGAACAATGACATCAATTTAAATATAAAGACGAAAAGAAGCCCTTTACTTACAGAGATACTCACAGAGGTATTCTTTGAATATCTAAATGCAAGGTAGTGCAATATTTATTTAAGATATAGACAATGATCCTGGAGTAAGAGAAGTGCAATATGCCAAGAACTAACAGGACGTGGCCTCATAATCAACCAGTGCTTTCCTGGTTAGTCCTTAAAACACAAGAAATCGTTCCCTGAAGCCGAGTTGGACACTGCAGTTCAGCTGGATGTGCTGGTGGAGGCAGAGTAAGAGCCTGGGGGCATCCTTGACTTCAGAGTGTTTGGAGAGCAGCCTTGAGGAGGAGGAGCTGCTGCACAGGGAAACAGCAGCGAGTGGAAAAAAGCGCAGCACGTGCATGGCATGAAGATTCCAGAGGGGAGAATTCCTGCACAGCACAGGGCTCTTAGAGCAGAGTCCTCCTTTCCAAACTAATCTTCCCTTGGCACTTCTGCTCCATTGGAGCTGCCGCGTCACCTCGAGCAGGAGCAATGCCGTGGAAATGCGGGAACAGCAGAGCCATCCAAAGCCTCTGTCTGAGCATCGGGTGTGTTTGTGGAAGACACGGTCCCTGTCAGACCCTGTGACTCAGGATCTCCTTGGGATGGAGGGGAAACAGACCCCAGCCACAGAGCCTTCCTCTGCTTCCCACTGTAAAAACCTTCCCTCCAATAAGCCCAGAACTGCATTGCAAGGAGGAGGAAGAAAAAGGAAGAAGGAATTTTCTTGATCTTGGAAAAAGTGCAAGAATTTGAATGGGACAGAAAACTTAAAAAAACTCCTCTAAACTATTCCTTTATCTCTGCCCTTCCCCTCAAAAAAAAACCCCAAAGCAAACAAAATTGGCTGAATGGACTCACAGATGGCACAAAACTTTCTAGACTGAAGGAATAAGGAAACCAAGGGGCACAAATAATCAAAAATAAAAAGCATTTAAAATTTTTTTACTACAAGAGCTGCACAAAGTCAGATCCAACTCAATCTTACTGATGGACAACAAATTCACCAGAGATAATTCACACAACCTGGTGCAATCGGACTATGAAAGGTAAATGCAGCCCCTTGCATTTTGCATTCCCTGTGACAGGAGCTGTTAATATTACAGACACTGAATTATTTCTGCAGAGCTGTGACACACCTGTACCCACAGCACAGGCTCTCTGTGGTTTGTAGAGGAGGGATTAAGAGTAGTTTTAAAGAGGGAAAAACTCAGGCACAATTTCCAACCAAAACATACCTGGAAGCTTGGAAAGAAAACACGTCCCTTTGAACTCCAGGTGAACACACAGACCACCAAATGTTACAGACTTGCCTTTTCACGGGTAAGGATATGGCTCTTAGAGTCAACAGGGGTCAGGATATGCAGAGATTTTCTGGGAGTGAATTTTACTACAACCCATTGCAGGGAAGCAACCAGAAAATATAGTTTATATCCAGTGCAGTGCCAAGGAAGTTACTGGCTGGTTTTGTGTATAAACTCAAAAATGTGATATCTTTAGAGAATTAGGGCCTTGCTTTGCATGTGTCATCTTCCAAAATGCCAGCGGGAATCGTGCAGTCCTTGACAGGGTGATGACTGAATAATTTCTACTCTACTTAAGCAGCACGTTCCAAAAGATAACCTTAGTGGACAACCTGACAACATGTTTTTGTTACAAAATGCAAACCCAAGCTTAGGTGAAACTGTGATTCGTCTTGAACTTAAATCTGCAGCAGCCCTTCAGCTTTCTATCAAGTAGTATTTTGACCAAAAGAACCTCCTCAAAATGCATAATATGAAATTATTTTTTTCCATAACTTTAAATCATAGTCTTAATCCACCATTTGCAATCTACATAATAATTTCCTTATAACATTTATATTATTTGTATTTTTAAAGTCATCATTCAGGAAATCCATATTTCATTTGATCTGAGAAAAATTGTTTTTTTCCACAATGGGTTTAAATCAAAAATTAAATAATTTTTCTCAGTTAATAATCATAAAGTGAGTTGGGTTGGAAGGGTCCATAAAGATCTAATTCCAAATCCCCACAGCCAGAGAAACACTCTGAAAAAGTACGAGCAAACACAATTTTACTGGAGAGAAAAGATAAAAAGAGAGTGAAAATTACTGACCACCAGAA
The DNA here is from genome assembly GCA_013399895.1 of Serilophus lunatus. Classification (NCBI taxonomy): domain Eukaryota; kingdom Metazoa; phylum Chordata; class Aves; order Passeriformes; family Eurylaimidae; genus Serilophus; species Serilophus lunatus. Next base: position 1,647,993 of record VXBA01004031.1, read on the forward strand.
AAGCCATCAGAAATTAAAGCAGCTCCATGTTTCACAGAGATCATCACTTAACAAAACACCTCTGAAGACACACTCGTCAACTGGTGCATGTGGAGAAGCAGCTGTTGTGTCTTGAACGACACCCTTGACATTAAGCCTTGAATGAGAAGATTGACTATTCCTGGAGCATCCATTTTCCAGTCAAGCTGGACAACTTGAAGGTAAAATGTGGTGTGAAATGTACCTATAAAACCCCTCAACTTTCACTAATAAGTGCACTTAACACTGGGGGCATTTGATGACCCAAATTACAATCCATATTCTTCCTGTAACATACTCTCTGTCGTCGAGGGGGCTTTTGGGTGAGATCTACTTCTACGTAAAAAACCCACCAGAAGTTGAATCCACACTGGGCAAAGAAAGGATTTGTAGTCACAATAAAGATTTTTCTGTTTAATGGAACAATGAAACTAATGGTCAAAGACTGCTCCTGGATCTCTCAGCCATCCTAAATTTTAATTCCTTGTATCTAGGCCTAATCAGTACCTGATCCAGTGTTCTTTAAGAAAGGAACTGATGTGATATGTGGTCCAAGCTGCTGAGAGCTGTGGGCACACATTTGAGAAGCTGTAAATAAAGGATATTTCGTTTACCCTTTCCTGTGAGCCCATCCCCAGAACTGTCCAAAGAAAGAGAAAGCATTCCCAAGACAGAAGTTCTCCCACTGATTGAGGAGGAGACACCACCTTGCCCTGTGTGGTGTGGGATTTGTCAGTGAAAGCAGTGCAAGGGAAGAGGTGATGAATCCATCTGTCCTTGAGAAACAGATCTCCCAGGTTTACCAAGACCTGGAGGTAAAAGCAAATGCAGCATTTTCCCAACCCAAATAATACTGATTTATTTTTTCCATTCTATTTACATAAACACAGCAAATCCAGCGAAGCCCAAATGGCTTCCAACTCTACCCTTACTTCACATTTCCCCCATTTTCTTCAATTTCCTGGATAGTTTCAGCTCACTAGCACTCCACTTAGTGCAGCTTTTGCTGCAGCAAAACAGGAAATCAGAGCCACAAGTTGAATATAAAATTCCACAATAATGCAGCTTTAAAAGACCACATTTCATCAGTCAGGGCACCAGATGACATCAAAGTTCATCCACCTATTCCCTTTCCTATCCCTGGAGTTCTCAGCATCAGCCTGAGAGTCCAAAGCATAACTGCAGCTCCTGCTGACATTCCCAGAGGAGTTTCCAGCTGGTTTGAGACTCCAGCCCATGTGGGATGCAGACACACGCTTGGGCAGCTGATCTTTATGTGTAGGAAGGAAAGTGTTAAATCTGAAATTCTCTTGACATAAAAGGGATATTGAGATGAAAGAATAATCAATCTTTCATAAATAATATACATGGGTGGATACATTATATATTCAAAGCTACAGTCAAATGGTTGGGGAGAATGATAATTTATTCTGCTGAATTTCTTCAGAATGAATCCTGGAACAGATCAAACAAAAAAGTTATAAAATAGGAATTACAGGTAATGAAGGGCTCCTTGTTGCACAGGAGATCTTCTAGCTCTTATACATAATTAAAATATATGAGGTCAGGGATAAGCTTAAAGGTGATTATGTCAGGAATCATTTTGTTATTCTTTTATTAAGCAATACTAGACCTATGTTTATTTTACCAATACATATATATACAACATGAAATGACTGGGATTGAAATGCATATTTTAAATTAACGTGTTTTGATTAAATACAGAAGCAGCAGAGAACTTTAATATTTGTATCTTGTATCTGCAGCAGACTTGGCTGAGATATCTTAATTATTTGCCTTATTACAATTTTATTCCAGGAAGCAACATTTCCTCCAGTAATTTTTTGGGGAATGACAAATACCACCAACCTTTTTTGCAAAGTTTTTTAGTAATTGGCCCTGAGAATGTGATCAAGCAATGGCTGCTTGGCTGAATGACACTCACAACACTTCAAATATCTACTTTGCCTAACTTTTGCTGTAGATACTTTTATTATCCAACTATTCATCTATAATACTTGATGCAGAATCACTGTCATGTTGTACATGTGTACCACAAACACTGCACAAGCCAACACATGAATTAACACTTAACATGAAATACAATATATAGTTTTAGCTGCAAGCATTCCCAGGCTGATGAATACATGCATTTTATTGGCCAAAATGAAAACATGACCTGTTATTTGTTTTTACAACATCTGTTCCCTTCCTTTGGTTGTAATTGGCAAATTGCTCAGAATTTCTGATGAGGAAACCTGACAGACGTAACTGGACAGTCACCACTAACAGCATAAACCTGATTTCTGTGTGAAAGCACAAGGAAAAGACGAAAAGATGAAGATAATATTGGAAAAAACTTTTTAAAAATAATTCCATTTTTCTTGTCAAAACAGCAGAAACTAAAGCCTTGAGAAAGCCAGGATCTGTGAAAGGCAGCAGGAGGAAAGAAACTGGGAAGGCTGGATGGTGGGAGATGGACAAAAGAGGGGAACCTGAGCTCAACATCCTCTTGTGAGCAGGGAAAAGCAGGGATTTCTGGGCCCAAGGTTTCTGGTTTTCTGATTTTCTGGGCTGCAGACACTGGCACAGCCTGGCAGCCCCTGTCTTGGGGCACATGTTCTGAGAGAACACAACTCTGCTGATTTGTCCTATTCAATTTTGAAGAGGAAACAAAAGGAAGAAAAAAGTTTCTAATATGCCTCCTCTTATGCTTTCAACCTAGATTAGAGTCTCTTCAAAGACTGATGCACACTCAGCTTCCCAAATAGTTTTAAAGGAAATATATAAACAGAATTTTTAGGGGGTTTATGCCACTATGTGACAAACTGTCAGAAAACTAAAGTAGCAGATTCAGGAAAGGTTTAGTCTTTGTTTTCTGGTTCTTTTTTTTTTTTTTTTTTCTTGGCATTCACTCAGAAAAGCATAAACAATTCTCTTTGTACTGGCCACATAAGGGTTTTTTCTGAGGGAGTTAAAAAAAATCAACATCCAGAGAGATAAGGAGCTCTTGGATCCTTTTCCAGCATGAAAAAAAAAAATATTTCAGAAAGGGAATCTGTGGGATAGTAACCACCCTTTCCAGGTTTAATTAAACTGGATTAAATTTCATCTACAAATACTTTATTCTCAAACGCAAATAAGAAGGACCTGCCTGTATTTCAGACCTGGGTCTCGTCCCTTGGGGTCAACTGTTTCTGTGTGAACAAAGAGAAGGGAAAGGAGCACAGGTGGCTGCACCTTTGGAGGGTTTTAAATTATTCCTGAAGTTTTGGGTGCTTCTGGAGTTCTGATGGGAAAGTATTGACTGTGAGCATCTGTTCAGAGAAACAATCCAGGAGCAGAACAAGGGATGAGTATGAGGTAATGAAGTGTGAGCAACAGCAATGAAAAATAAATGTTACCATTTATCCATAACTAAAACAATGTTATGGAGAATAGATTCCACAGGATCCAACTGACTTTTAATATAAAATTACAAGAAAATTGCAAGTTTTTGATGATGTGCTCAAACATCAGAGAGATTTTTATTTTCCTCTGTTTTTTCAATATAGACAAAAAACTGTAGATGATCTAATTAAAGTGGGAAAACTAATTTACTGTTCACAGGAAATATAGTTTCATTTACTTCACAGCTGAAAGTAAAAAAAAAGTTATAAGAAAATCCTTAGTTGAAGTAGAATTGGTTCTATATTACATTTTAAGTCTGATTAACCACATTTCTATGACAACAAGCTCCATTTTAATGTGCTCCCTCTACCCTATCTACAAGGCTGGATTTAATATGTAGTAGTTTTCCAGACAGTAAATAAAAAATTACTTCTAAATATTTTCTAGTATTTCTGCTCTGATTCCATTAATGGATCCACATTCCAACCCTTTGGAATACAAGCATTAAAAGTAGTCTCCAGCTTTCTTTTGCATGGCTTTGTTTAAGAATTGTAGCTGTATAACTTACTAATATTACTTTTTTTAATGAGAAGAGAGTCCAGTCAGGGAGAGGAGCAATATGAAAACTGATTAGAGATTCTGGGTCAGATTCCAGCACTTTTTGGACGCCTCCATTCATGTGACCACTTACACTGTAATGAGGTATTTAATGGAACAAGTTAACACCTGAATAGAACATTGCACATTCTATGAGGTAAATAATCACAATAAAGTTTCCATCCAAAGAAACAGGGACAGCACAACCTCCCTTGGGGTGGTTTGGCTCTTCCCACGTGTGAATACATGGCCTGTGAACCATCAGAATTCCAGGAAATCCATGGAACAAACCCCAAATGCCAGTGTCAGAGAAGCAGTTACATAGAATGAGGAGAACAACCTCAGAAAGCATATTCTTGACATACACTTTAAGTAGAAACGTTTCAAAAGACTTTCATGAGCTGCTCTTTAAAGGTCACATTATATTGCTGCTGTTTATTTCCTCATCAGTTAATCAGGGGCTGCTCCTTTCTGTAAGGTTGCCAAATCCCAGTAATTGAGTTTTAGATTTATTTTTTTTCCAATGTTCTTACCCAAACCAGGGTATGAGTGTTTCTTGTTCACATCACAGATTACTAAGAAGTAAAAGTGGTTACTGTGCTGGCAGAATTCCACTCATTTGGGCTCTCATAATCCATAAACATGTCTGCAATCCACGTATTTGAGTAAAGTTGTGCTTGATGCAACACATTCAAATCCTCACTGTTACAAACAAATGTAACCACAACTTGCACAGATGATACCTGGGAGACAATTCCCAATTGCCACTGTGGCTTTTTTTTTTTTTAAAAGGATCCATCCCAGAAGAAAATAAATAGTTAAAACTGACAGAAGTGGGACTGTTGTGTTTTGGTGCTTTTCACGCAAGGTTTTGTAAGGGATCAAGATCCCCAAACCCACCAGACTTGATTTCCTTTAAATCCTTATAAAATTATGGCCCCTCTGAGTCATTGAGTGTTTACAGCTTCTTTCTGAACCAAACCTCACTCTTAAATTAGAAGAGAAAAGCCCCACTACAAACCTGCAGCTCCTGTCCTGCCTTCAACCACCACTTCCAAGTGCTTGGAGCTCCTTCCCTGGGATGGGCCGAGGACAGAAAGGAACATGAAACACAAGGAAAGGATTTACTGTGAATTCTGCAGGGTTTTCTTCCGCCCTTGCCTCCCAAGGCAGTGTTTTTCCAAGCAGGATGAATCTGCCACAGGAATGCTTTCCCTGGGAGCTCTTCTATCACTGCCTACGTAGAGCAACAATTCTGGTCCTTTTCTTTTTTAACCACAGCTCTGGAAATTAAGAGCAATACCACTCAGCACAGAAATTCAGAATCTGTCAGTTCAAAATAGCATTTGGAGAACTAAAAAAAAAAGGCAATTAAAGGTAAGTTTGCCCATCATTTCCCATAAATCCATTTAGGCTTGAAAAACCCCCAAAATCTCCTCCTTCTGCACTGATCTTCCTTGTACAACACTCCCTTTATTTTGACATGTTCTGTCTTTCAGACTAATGACTACTGGCATCAAACCCTTTAGTTCTCTATGAGTCATTTCTGAATTTACTACTCTTCTACATTTTTTTTCTGACTTTTTTCTCACTTCTATATCCCTCCTAGATTTTGATTAAATTCTAGCTCATCCGAGACTTTTGTGAGAATTTTTCCACTTCCAAATTTTTCCTCTTTCAAAACAGACTCAAAAGGTGGGAAAATTTTAAACTACTCTTCCTTCCCCTTACTGGCTGGTTCAATTCTTCTGGATTTTCATGAATGCGACTGGATTAGACCCTAAATCAGCATCAGACACATTTGACCTCTGGATTCTGAGAGAACAAAATGCCACTGTGGCACAGTAATGCAGTTAAAAAATTGATTTATTTTTTGTTTAATTTGTTTTGTTGTATTTATGGTATTATTCCACATTTAAAATACAAAAGAATTAGATCCCACAAGCCTGAAGCTCAACTACAAGAAACACCTCAGCTTATTTTGTTGTTACTATCAAGTCATATCTTATAAATTCTGGGACTTCCTCAGCTCCTCTACCCTTTTACTCCTCCCACATCTCCATATGTTTATCAAAGAGTTGTTTCTTCTCTCCAGCTGTCAGGCACAACTATGACACTGATTAGGAAGTACAGCAATGAAAGGTCTCCTCATGCACTTTATTCACCTCCAGACTCATTTGCAAAGGCACTCAAATGGTCCCAGAATGCTACAAGATTCCAAATACCCAAGTGACAAATGCTTCCAAGGATTGCTGAGCTGTAAATGTCACCCAAGGGGAACATACAGGTGATGTTGCATCACTGACAACCATAGTAACTGTTTTAATTAAAGAAATACATCCTTGAAGAAAATTTTTTCAATGCATAAAAACTTGCAGGAAGGAAGAAGGACAATAAAAAATAGGGATTAATGAGTATTTTGGAATTTTTAAAACATATATCTAATGCTAAATTTGTACATCTTTGAAAAGCTTTAAAAATTCTGAATTTTTCCATTGGTCTTTACAGATTCTTAGTTCAAATTGTCACTGGGCCCAGGAGCAAAGGAGCCACAGGGATCATCTGGTTTGATCTGCTGAACCAGCAGGAGGAAATGCTCCTGCTCTACAAGGGGGGTGTAAGTGCTCAGGTATTTACAGATGAGGGAATCCAAGAAATCTGCTGCCTCTGCATAAAATAGCAGAAAAAGGGTTTGATATTTGTTAAACAAAAACACTCGTTTTTGGAGAAGTAGTGTCCAACTAACATTAGGGAGTTATTTGGAAGAATCAACACGGCTGTTTTTCAATAGAGTGGTTGGTGATGCAATGAGCCTCCAAGTTGGAAAATAGAACCATTTATTCATAATTGTTAATTGAAAGATGCTCCATTGTCCCACCTGGGTACTGGCACATACAACCAATTTCTTCCATTTTCTAGCCCTTGTTTTTAGGGGAAATGCTTCTAATCAGTCTTTCATGTTCAAGGGTTTGAAGCCAGACAATATTGACTGGTACAGAGCTGCAGATAGATCTGCTCCATATTTCTGCTTATTTCCTGATTTTGAAAGTTCTCTAAGTTTCTACTTCTTTAACTCCATCTTTAGGGACTCAAATTGCCCCTTATTCTTTCAGCCAAAATGACTGGAGTGTGTTGCACAAGTTGAGAGGAAAGAATTTTTTAATTATAGAATATTTTTTTCCTTTGAGATATTTTCCTAATTGCCATGATTATTCAGTATTTTTATTTGATACATTTATCATAATAAATATTTCATCTAAAGAGGCAACACCCCAACAATTTAGGAACCATCCAAATACATAGTAGAGCTATTGCATTCTTTAAATGTGTTCACAATTAAGATGAAAAATGAGCTCATAAAATAGCAGAAGTCTAAAGTTATCTGTGGAAATCAGGTCTGATTTTCCCCTGTTTTTAGAACATGAGACCATGAGCGAATACAAGACATATCTTGCTTTACAGCTGCAAGTGCTGCTGGAAGTCCAAATATCCTGTGTATTTAAAGTCTGTCTTTTGGCATATTTGAATAACCTGTTCTCAGACACCATTCATTTCATTTGGACTCAATGAAAATTTATCTTTCCAAAATACCCACTGGGAGTTACAGACTAGTCCAGACAAAGTCCAATCTGTATCTTGAATAGATCAGTTGCCAGCACTGCTGGAGCTTTGGGGTTTGGTGCACTAATGACAATAAAGACATGAAACTTGGGCCATTTTTTCTTCTGTGGCTCCAATCTGAAGGTTTTATAACATTATATCCGAGTATTGAGCAGAGCTTGAGAGTTCCAAGCTCCAATCCACTGCCCTTTATCAATTCTGTGCTACCATTCACTTTGTTTTACATTTTATTAAGTTCCCCTCAACATAATTTATACACATATATGTGCACTTAGGTACATAAAACAGTGTTTAAAAGTAGCATTTACAGACTTTTATGGCAATTCATAGCAGGCTAATGAGTTCAGCCATCTTTGGGCAGGAAGCACTGCCAGCCACAAAGTTTTTATGTTACCATCTTTGCTGCTTCAAGATAACTAGAAGGCATTTTTTAGCTAAATGGTTCTGTGGTGCTCTCATTGATGATATATAACTCCATTTACAGTTGTAATCTGGGTAACAAAATGAATAATCCATCACTGTACTATGAATAGTAAATTAACCCAGATAAAAGTGTTGAACATCCAATCAGAGTCATTAAGTAACCAGAAGAGTAAGATTGGTGAGGACACATTGGAAGCAATTATAACTAATGAATACATTAACTTCAGGCTTGAGAACAGCACAGCTGATATTCCAGTCCATCAAAATAAAATTAGATTGGGGGTGAGCAGACACAATATGGAACATTCTCTGAAAATAAACAATTATCCATGAATGTCATTATTTTGAAGGGAAAGCTTCCAAGCAGTGATGTATTTTACATCACAGGAGACCTGATGCATCCACTGAAGGTGGTGCTGTGTAAATAACAGAATAAAAATGGGCTAAAGATGGTGTTGCAATAAGCAAACACACCAGCGTCACAAGAGGGAGAAAGACAAAATAAGTTGCAAACACTTTTCCACAGAAACCCCAGGTTGTTAATGAGCCACTGTGGAGATTATTAACTATGCATTATGTTAATTACAGTAGTTAACAAAATATACTGGTCCAGGAGAACACTGATTGTAGAGACAGAGCAAACTGGGTGCCAAACCCCAAAATATTTAAATGCTTTTGCCCATACACCATATATAGTGTGAAAGAGGATCACTGAGCTCGAGTTAAAGAGAGAAGTGAATGTTCTCAAACACAAACCTTTCACATGCACATCATCACTTTGTACCAGACAGTGTCTGGTCAAACCTACACTCACCTCTTCACTGAGCCTCCCACCACGGTAACACTACCAGTGTGACACCTTTTTATTCCCAGTAAAAGTATCTCTGAGTTTGCACACATGGCTCTTTTACTCACTCCAACAAGCTGTGAAACCCCTGCATTCCACAGTGGCTAATCCTTTTTGCATCCGTGAGACTGCAATATTCATGGGAAACACTAAGAAAGCTCCAAATCTGATGGAACTGTTGTGCCACAGTTCCCTGCAGATCCCTCTCCTGTTGGCTGCATTCCCCAGGCTGGGTAGGGCTGAACCAGCTTCCCAAACATTGTATTAAACCATCCCTCCAATTAACTGACTGGCCCTTCCATACAAGTGCAGGGAACAGTTGGCTTACATAAAAATCACTGGATCTGGTTTTAAAAATAATTTAATAATAATAATAATCATCATAATTTTCTCAGCATCTTAGAGACGAGATAGTGTTGACTTTTTTGTTATTCTCTACACTATAAGACCCTTCAAAGATGGAACAAACTGAGGGCAGGAATTAAAGCATTAACTTCCACTGGAGGAGACACAGGCTGTGTATCTTCATCCTTACAGCAATTTCATTATCAGTTAATTTAGCTCCATTTTAAAGGAGTTTCCAGTTGTGGCTGGTGCTGGAAATTAGACTTTAAGGGAATTCTGGGGTCATGCTGTGTTCATCCCAAAATTACATGTCCAGCAGTAGGAAAGCTGGAAGTGCTGTCAGTGAGCACTTGAGTGAATTTGGGCTGAAGTCACCCATACCGTGCTACGTGTTTGTAGCTCACTTTCAGAATCAAAAAAACCCACCCACAATCAAACAGCAGATTTTTGGAAGCTTTAGAATTTGGCAGCACTCCAACATGAATGTACTGATACAAGCAGATCTAAAACTCTAACTCATAATGTAGGGCTCAAAGTGGGAATAGTTCAGAAATATTTGCTTTCCATCTCATTATCAATGGCCATAAACTATTAACTGTTTAATTGCAAAAGGCTGCACAGTAGAGCAGCGTTGCTTCTCTTCAAGGCTTATTTTTCCTGAACTCCAACTGAGCTTTACATAACAGCCAAGCTGGAATTACCTTAATTAAGCATAACAGTGAAAGATTGATTTTACTGAGCTGGAATAACTTGACAACGTCTTTCTTGTAACTGGTTACCTGTCAGCATTTAATGGGCTGGTAATTACTCATTTTATCTTAAGGCAAACAGTACTAATAAAGTTTTAAAAACATTGCTCTTGCAGAGCTATTATTTTTGTTGTGGGCCTAATTCACAAGTAATTATGTCATAAAACTGGAAAAAACCCTCAACTTGATACATTAGCTTATTCTGGTTTTGACAATATGATTAAAATTGCTTTGAATCTTTCTTTCCCAACAATTTACTCTGAAGTAAAAGTGCTGAGTATTGCTATTTATAATCTAAGGTTTCTGTGAACAAAAATGAACAGTTTATAATATGCCAGGTGGTAGAAATGTCTGGAATGAGACAGAGGGAAAAGCAACTCTGATTTGACAATGATTGCAGTGTAGCTGGAGACTTCCAGGCTTCAGACCTCCTAAAGCAGGGATCCAAATCCTTAGGAATTTGATGTCCAAATCTCAAAACTTGAATCTTCTGATTTTATTTTTTAAGGATTTTATAGATTGTCACTCCCCTCCCTTAAAAAAACCCAAGCAAAACCAAAACCCCCAAAGTCTTAGCAGATTTAATCACAGATGTAAAAATGTAAATACAACTGGTTGTATCAAATGTACATTTGGTCAGAATTTTGCTCCTGTGAGACAATGAAAACACATGTTCTTTCCCTGTTACCTGGTTGTTAAGAGTCTATATTCTGACTTTTAGTTTTAGTGACTACAAAAAAACAGGGTTTATACCCTTTTTAACCCCTTGCTTATAATAAAGAAAAAAAAATCAGCGCTTTCTACTGCAGCAAACTGGAAAAGTGACACAAAGCAATTTTCACTTTGTTCCATCAAACCAAATTGAAAATACTTGGATTTTAGAGGTATATTTCAGTTTGTACAAGTGTCAAAAAATTCTTGACTTGTCAATGCTGTAGATGTGGTTTGGAGGTCACCGAGAGGGAAGGAGTACAAGACACTGAACTGTAAATTTGTAGTTACTTTTCATTACCGTGGTTGAAATATACAACCCATTGTTGTGGGTTTTTTTATTCTTACCTAACACAATTTTTTTTAAGCCTAGCTTATGCACATTTCTGTTGTTTGGTTGTTGTTTTTTTTTAAAGAAGCCTTTTCTCCTTCTCATTATTGATTATTAATTTGACATTTGCTGCTTTTAGGAGTCTATTCTTAGGATTTTTTTCCTTTCCTAAGGTATGATGAACTCAACAAAAGACCTACTGAAATTCAGCTACTTGGGCCTTTTCCTTTCAGATGTCTTTGCCAACTAAAGTGAGAAAATAAAATATATTTCACAGCAGAAAACACAGCAAATTAATAAATCCACTTTCCCTTAGAAAAGGGTAAGGGAGCTCAACAGAGCCCATGAATCACTCAACTCTTCCAGGGCAATGAAGGAGCACATTTTCTCTTCACAATTGGAATTAGTTCTGATGATATGTAAGGAGGAAGCCTCACATCAAGTGAGCAGAATAACTGGAATGTCTTACACTAACGCCTCATTTATCCAGGGCTTCCTCCTGCCATCGCCTCCCTTCACAGCCGCTAAAATCCCAGCCTTTAAATGCCATTATTTCAGCTCTACCCCATAATCACTGTTTTCTGTAGAAAGGGCATCCAAGCAAGGACTTAACCCACCAAGGTGTGTTTACATTTTTAAAGCAGAGATGAGCATAACAGAAGATTTCTGCAGTGAGAGAAAACCTGCCCACTTGAGTTCAGCTCTTGCTCAGGTTTTCCTTGGGGTAACTCACTGCTCAAGGCTGAGTTGAAAAGCCTGTTAAAGTGAAGGACATAATAGACTGGAACTATGCAAAGAGACATTGTTATAGTATTACATTGGTGAAAAGAGGCACAAAAACCTTTCTCTTGGGAAGTGAAAATGAGGAGCAAGAAATGAATTTCTGTATTACTTTAAAACACAGGTATCAGATACTCTAATTTTCAGCAGGGGCTGAGCCATAGATCCCAGACTCCTGTAGGGAAAATAAATGCAATGAAGGAAACCAACACTCATTAAGACTTTTCCCCTCCAGTTTAAAATAATGAACTATTATTTTTATTTTACTCCAGCAAATTACATAAATACCATTGAACTGAGACTACTAATTGTTTGTTTTCTTACATACTTACTTATTCTGAAAATAGAGGTAAAACATCTACCTGAGTAAAATGCAGCACTTGCCAGAACTCAGCCATAGGAAAGACTGGGGGAGTTCAGGGGATACATCACTAAATAGAAGTAACTCCTAAGATTTGAACAAGAAGACTGGCCCTTCTGTCATTGGTAAAATACAAAAATATATACTAAATATCTTAACCACCTGTTACCATACCCGATCTAGATGCTTTCTGCAGGCAGAAGTCTGATTTCTACACCAAAATACACGAGAAATACTTGATATATCCTTACTTTCCTCCCATAGGTCTCTGGGAAAAGAATTAGTCGCTAGTAGATCCTTTTTCTTTTCCTAATATTCCTCATGACTTCACGTGTCCGTACAACAGTTGCCAGCAGTGGGTCTGCCAGGCTCGTTCTAAATGTAAAAAGGCATCATTTCACCTCAACTCAAGGACAAACAGCTTGGTTTTCATTCCTCTCACTGTAGTGGCAGCAATGTCTTCAGACCTGGCATTTGGAGATTCTTGCACAGAATCAGTTCTCCAAGTACAGCATGAAAACCTGCCCTGGGCCATTACAGAGCAGCATTATCCTTTGCATAATAACAGACTCACTGTAAGAAAAGGCAGGAGCAGAAGTTAACATTTCACTTTAAACCTCTGAAGGAAAACATACTCTTCACAATTTCAGATTCCTTGTAACCTCAGGATAATGTGAACAGGGTAAGTTTTGTTCTAGAATTTACTTGTCTCTTCCCATTGTAAAGCAATGTGTTCAATGAGAATTTTATGTAAAGTTTGAGAAAATGTGAGATAAGATTGAGGATCTAAAACTAAAAATTATTAGTTTTAACTACTTGAAAAAAGTCTCCCTTTCAAATGTGTAATTGAAACGAGGTTTTTGCCACAAATTTTTTCCTAATAGAACACATATTTTAAGTTTATTTCTTCTTCAAAAGCAAATGTAACTATACAGTTTCAGTTCCCACACAAAACAAACAATGAAAGGGTTTCTCAAGAGCTCTGCTCACACTGAAAACCTCCATGAGAGGGAGTCCCCCCTGTAGGCTGCTAATGTCTAATTATTAAATTGTATCTACTTCAGCACTGAAAAATCATGCCCACACTGCTCTGGACCGTCCTGGATCAGGAACATTTAGTTTGAAGTTGCGCTGATGCTAATGACAATTCTTAATTTTTCATAGCTTAAATTGGCCCATTCTCCATGAAGAGGAATTCACAGGGACAAATCATGGCATAGTTTTGTTCAGGGACCATTTTGAAAGGTTTCCTTGACCTGCCATAATTAAAATGCCACATGTTCTACTTGCAAGGGTGATGTGAAGTACACTTGACTCTTGCTGTAGAAAATAAAAGGAAAAAGTCTAAATAGAAATAACTCCATGTCCACATTTTATTGCAATCAGCCAGGAACAAATTTTTTCTATACTCAGCTCACAAAAACAACCTTCATTTGAAGCCTATACTTAACCTTTTTGTATTATTGCAATTTGCTGAAAATCAGAAAAATTGAAACATGAAATTGAGCTTAAAAATGTTCTTGCTTATGTAAAGGGAAATGCATCGTGCAGCATCAGACATTTCATTACAGTAATCTTTTTCTTCTCTTTTTCTCTTCGGATCTTTGCCCTTCTGTAATTATACAACATTAATTCCTCCTCGAACTGAAAGCCAGATGTTTGCAGGCTCTGAGCTCAGGCTGATTTGCTGCTAAAACATCAAGTCCAGCATTAGCTACTAATGAGTGTCTTCCTTCCATTAACCTGGACACAAGTAGCATTCACAAAAGGAGGAGCTGGGAGCGTTCAGTTTTGGATTATAATTTCTAGGAAGACAAAAACCATTAGACCATGGTCAGGGGCTGGACTCACGCTGAAGACACACACGAGAGGCCTGACATGAATGGAGCCAACGAGCCAAGGAGAAGCCAGACTGCTCCTCCAAACCTGAGCAAAAGAATTCCACTTTCCCTCAGAACTTTTCCCATTCCTATTAAAAACAGACTGTCATTTAAAAAGTGTAAATGACATTTCCACTCTCCGTTTTCTAGAGCTTTCTGAAGCTGTGATGTATCAAACACCCCATTAATATGGCAGACTTTGTTAATGGCAGCTTTTTAATGCTGCTCCAGAGATGTTTTGCTGTATCAGCACGTGTAAATACAAAGGAATGCACCAGCAATAATAGAAACATAAGGAAACACTGAAAATTAAACTGTAGTGGATCAAGATTATACTCGTGCTTCTATTCCCTTTGGATACATTTGTAACATTTAATGTAATCATCATTCAGCAGTAGATACAATTCCAGACTACATCAAAGCTACTAAAATACTGCTTTGATGGTTTAATAGTAGCTGGCAGTGTAATGACAGGTGGCCAAAACCACAACCTAATTTGAAACAAGCTGCTGGAGTGGTTGAAGACACATAACTCAGAATTCTGTGGAGCATATTCCTTGGAATAATGTAAGGAATTGAGATCAGACTACAGGAAATTTGCTGTGCTTGTTGTACCCTCCCCACTGATGCTGCCTCAGGAAGCTGCTGCGGTGAGGATATTATTCAACAGCAGTTAAGTGCTCATTTTGTGTTAATTCAACAGGATAAATGAAAATTCTTATTAAAGAGTTCTACAAGACATCTCACAACTGCATTGGCAGCTAGGCAGGGACTTCTGAGAAGCTGAATTAGGATAAGCACAGTGCCATCACCTGCAATGGTGTGGCTTTCACTGCCATGCCCTCGCCACTATTATCAAAAATCACAAGCACCCATTTCCATGAGAATTAAAGAAAAGGCATTTTCTGCAGTTACTCTTTGTCTGCTTCGGAAATCTTTCTGCAGCAAAATTTGTTAAATCAGCTCCAAACAAGAAAAGATTAATTGCAGGAGTTCGTAGCTAAAATTACAAGGTGCAACCAAAATTGCTCATCTACTTCAAAGTTTCACAGCAAATGAGGCTTTCAAAATGTTACGGGTTTGTTATGTGAAGAAATACCTGGGTTTTTGTGAGCAGTCTCACATCTCAGAAATGGTGCACAGTGCTTCTAAACCAAAGGCAAGTAGAACCCATAGGTAGTAAGGGTATTCAACAGGTACTCAAATATTCAGAGGGGCAGAATTTAACACCCTGCTGTGAAAGGAGACTCTGAAGTCAGGGAAGGTCCTCCATGATCCTCTGCCTCAGCTTTAGAATATGGAGACAATCCCTCTCTTCATCTCAGGTCCCAGCACTGCAGCAGCTCCTTCAGGTGCCAGAGACACCAAGAGGTGCAGCTTTACAGGGCTTATTAAATGAATCATCATTATTATGCAATCCAACGGGCCATAAAACATACACCTCTTGGCTCTGGCTGGAATTGAGGTGTGTGAAGGCATTTTCCCCTGCAATCCAACCCTTCACACTTGCACAAGACCAGAGTTCCACACGACTTCCCACAACCTTCATGCAACATTCAGAGCAACTTTTTTTTTATTTATATTAGGAAAATGTATTTCTCCTTCACTAATAGTAGCAAAACGTATTTATCTTTCAAAACATTATCTGTACTTCTTTAAAACACACCTGCTTTTCAATTGAGCAGGTTTCTTCAGAGTAATAGTGTAAAACATCCCAGATTAAAAGGCTCTTTCATGAAACAATGAATATGAGTTACTTTTCACCAAAATTCCGTGAGCATTCATGTAGCAGAGAAAAAATGTGCAAAGATTAATTGGTAGGGACAAAAATTGCTCTTAAAAACCCTATAAACTGCAGTTAATCAGGAAATCAATTTTCTGCACGTTTCATCTGGACAACAGGAGCATATATGTAGAAGTTAACTGTAAGGAATATATTCTCTTGGAAGGTTGTGCTTCCTAGCTGGACAATTTTTCTGGGTGTAATAATTAAGAATTTTTATTTTAATAGAAACAACTGCCCAGCAACATATTTGTAATTACAACAGTCAATTTAGAATGACTTGACACTGAAATGAAGATTAAGCTTCAGTTAAATGAGATGTCTCTAAAGTTGCTATAAAAACTAATGAGTGAACATTCTCTGCCCTTCTGAAGTTCCTTTCTTCCTGCTACTTCATGCAAATTATGACAAAACAGACAACTTATGAGACCAAGGATCTCCAGATTTTTACTGCACAACATACTCCATAAAATCCTCTTCTTTAATCAGGTATTTTTGCATTTTAATGTTTAAGAGTTTTACCAAGGAGACAAAAAAATTATGCATTATGTGTTTTCCTTTAGTTTTCTTTTGAAATTTCATGATTTGACATTTCAGAGAAAAAAAAGGATGGACTGATCAATATAATTACATATACTAGAAGCAGTTCAAGGTGTCTTATCTTAAAACACATTGGAATCGTGTCCTTCAAATGGCTGCAAAACACAGACCACCTTGGAAGTAATTTTTTTACACTTTATTGCTCCATTATATAATACTAAAAAGGGGATTTGACTTATTTAAAATACTTCAAAATCCCAATAGATGACAGAGTGCACAGCACAGAGAAGTGGTTATTATGCTAAAAATTACACTGCTTTCAAGCTGAGGAGTTTGTGACTAATTAAAAAAGCTTTAGAAAAGTAGAAAGGCCAAGAACACTGCACAGGATGTTATGGGATCAATTTTGTTTTTCTGTGCATAGTTTCAAGTTGTGGGCAATTAATGATCTTGCTCTTGAAAGGAGCTTTGTGGATCACCTGGGAATGCTGTTATTTAACTATTACTGTGTGGAAAATAGCCTGAACCTCTCTCACCCACAGCTGGAGATCTGCAGGACACTTGGGCTGATCCTCACCCAGAATCCCTTCTCATTTTGGCTCGGATAAAGTGGGAGACAGCAACAACCTGACTTATCCAGACAATGAAAAAGAACTCCAACCTAGAATTAAAAAGCTCAACTACTACTTAGGTAGTGACCATATTTAGGAAAGTTTTAAAGTTGACAAGGACTGATAGAGTCTTCAGGAAGAAAATTTATATAAAACTATGCAATGTTTCAAAAGAAGCTTCAGGATTTTTCTCAGCAATGAGAACACCAAAGTCCTGTCTAGGACATTTCTAGTGGCATTTATTTCTCCCAGCTGACAGAAGCCTGGATGTGGAGTGACCATCACTGACACTATTCTGTGCCACCTCACAAATGGGTGTGAACAGTGTTCTGACATTTTTCTTGGCTTTTTTTGGTGTTGTTTAAACTGAAAACAAAAGCAAACAAAGGCTTTGAGAAGCTCCCACAATGTGACCCTGCTAAAACTCCAGTGGTACCATCCTCCCACAGCTGGGTCAGCCCAATACAGAGATCTTTAAACAGATGATAAATTTTTATTCTGTTCTGCGTTGCATTTCAAAGCCGGCCCCCATGGACCTGTGGAAACCTTGGGCTTCACTTCAACTCTGGAGTAGAGGATGAATGTTCAAGCCACATTTTTTTTATCTTTTAAGCTGCTTTACTCAAGAACACAGCTGAGGGTGAACCACAGGGGTTCTAAAAAGAGCTGGAGAAGTTTAATTGTTACTTAAAATGACCAATTAAAGTAAACCAGTTTCCTAAAGCCTTTTTTATCTCCTATAGAGACAACATTTCAGTTAACTATGTCCTGTGCCCTCATTTTCAAGCTGGGAACCATAGCCCAGACCCCAACACATTATCTCCTTAGGTACCTTATAACACAGACCTTGCCCTCAAGTGGAGCTGTGCACTCAGTTCTTTATGTTTCCACCAGGAAATTATGATGGAAAACTTAGAACCTCCTTTTATTGACAGGTGCTTAACACTCCGCCGAAAAGCACCCCAAAACAAAACCCAAGAACCTGGAACATTAGTTGTGTGTTCTCAACTTAGTTTTCACAAGCAATTAGCAGGTTACACTTTGTTTTGATTTCTTTCTTGAAGTCTAATTATTCCATATGTCCTTTCACATTTTGTCTGATTTGCAATTGTATTTCTCATCATCATTTTGTGAGGATATGCTGCTATTTCCTCCGGTTTCGTTCTCTCTTTTATGTTTCACTTGTACAAAATTAATTACATTGTACCTTCAAGCATAATTTTAACAGTGTCTCCATTGCACTGTGTCTGCTTTTAATTAATGCTCTTCTAATGTAGGTTTTAGAGCCAAATGGTGCAATATTCTGAGCATCAAAGAAACAAAAGATCTAACAAAGCTGAAATGAAAGAACCAGACAAAGCAGCAGACAATGTATTCTCATTTGAAAAATGTCACTTCAATTTTATTTTAGATAGTAGGACCAAAAAAGATTGTTTCTACTTTTTCTCATTCATCACCAAACTTTGTGGTAGGGCTCACTCCAATCTGGGACTAAATCTGTAACTTAAGAAATGAGATTAATTTCTCAGTTGTCTGCCTGTCACTTCCAACTCTAATCCACGGCTCCCTGGGAGAAATTATTTCTTTTTTTAAAGATCCAGCAACTCAGAGATCTCTCCCACCAAACACAATATTCCTGTGCTCTCACACACACACACAAAAAAAAAAAAAATAAAATTGAGGCAAATTGCACTCAAGTTCTTTCTTAGGCATCTATTCAAGAGGGCAAAGGGAAAGGAATATTCCATGGACTGGCCCACATGCACTTTTTTTTTTAAATACATAGGGTTTGCTCATCATTGATCTAATGAATATTCAACCAACAACTTCAGCTACCACAGACACTGAGGTTAGAACTGCAGTTATGTAGGACTCTGAGTATTTTCGACTCATTCAGATCTTCGGGTTTCGGGAACATCAAAGTGAAGCCTTGGGTGTTTCCTGTTTCTATTAGGCAGAAAATGGTTTTTAGTGAGGTCAGGAGTTTCTTTATCACATTAACTTGCCAAAATTAATTTTCAATATATAACAATTATGAATAAAATTGAGCTTTGAAAACTTTCTCATCACGAAAGCCATTTTTTCAATTGTAGAGAGCTATTTACTGAAGTGAACTCAGGTTAGTACCAAGATCTAAAGTGCATTTTTAGTTAGATACTCACAAAAAAGGGACAAGGGCATGGACTGAACATAAGTGTCTTTCACAGTTGCAGAACCTACTGAGCAGCGATGTTTGTGTGTATGTGTAAATATAATTATATATATATACATATATATATATATATATATATTCCACTATTATGCACAAAAATGGTGCCTGGTTATCAGTAAGACCATTTTCTGGGCCATAATAAGCAGAATATTTGTGAAGGAGATCATTATAGGTAATTAAAACATTAGGGATTTAGTTTTGTTAGATGGAGGCTCTCAGATTTAAAACAAAAGTATGTGTTTGAATTCTGGGGTTTTTATTTACGTTTGTGATTTAAAGGGGTCAAATGAACTTTTTTTCCCTTGAAAAGGAGCTGGAGGCTGTCTGACAATTATTGCAATGGAATATATTTTTTAATGGGGACAAAGCCTGTCCTGGGATTTACATGAATGGCTATCAGTGACTTTGATCAGCACTATACCCACACATCAAAAGACATAACCCATTCTAAATCAGTTTTGCTCATTGTTTGATAAGCACTAGTCAGTTAAAATGAAGTTCGCCCACTGCAATCACCTGCCTACATTAATTTGAATTATGTAAAATTCACTTGAAATATGAGCTCTTGGATTTTTATTTGTTTAGTTTCAGGGAGAAAAAGAAAGCTTTGAAGCACTGCATGGAGAAAAGAATCAAATAAGCTTTGTGATAGAGTAAGAGGTAAAAGAAACAAAACTAGGTGGGTCATATTTAGAGCTCAGCAAACTTTACAATGTCTCTTTAAGGTGAAGGAATAATGCAGGTAGTCAAAGTTCTATCTTTCATGGTCTTATAATGTCAAGAGAACAGTATTTCAAAGCATTACATTACACAGGCTCAGTCTTTTCATGAACACAAAAACTTTGATTTCAGAAACAAATGAAAGGAAAAAAGTGACTCTCTGAAACAAAGCACTCCCCACATGTATATTTTTAGTGCCACGTGTTCAGACTAAAGGGCCATATGCCCTCACATTAGTTAATGCAGGACAAAAAAAAGGCATTACCAAATCACCTTTGAAATTTCAGTTCCTAGATGGGAAATTTGAAATTGGCCAGTAGGCAGAGGCCAGGACCACATTTCAAAACATTAAATACTTTAAAAAACCTTTTGTATTTCAATTTCACTTTTATCCCTGAATCTTTCTTTGAAGACTTAACAATAGACCATCTTTTTTTTTTTTTCTCCTGCAGCTTCATTCCAAATTCTAAAGGGGAGCTTTCCATACGGTCAAAAATACAAAGATGAAAATGTTCAGAGAAAAAACAGATTGAATTTAAATAGCTCGCATACATCGGGGATGTGCTTGAATTACACTCTCTCCCCTTTCACCTCTGCTAATATTTGTTCTAACAAAGGCAATAGTCATAAGTGTTATATCACTGGGAATGCAGAACATGTTCCTTTTGCCTCTATCATAACAATGAGCACTTTCACACCAACGTATTTCGTGCCTCAATAACTTCTGTTGTTCGTGGGACAGGCATTTAAAAATGCAACATTCCACAGGAAGAAGGATGTTCTTGAGGCAGCATTACAGCCCAGCTCCAGAGTGTCCACACAACTTCCTGTAGGAGGGAAAGTAAAGCAGTGCAAAGATGCTGGAACCAGGTGTTGTGCTGTCTGTGCTCTGCAGCATTAGAAAGCTCGGGGCACTATTTGTGCCTCCAGGTGTGAAGAGGACCTGTCCTTTCTGCCAGCAGAGAAATCAGGCATGGATCCTGTGAGGCTTCTGCTCTTGAGGTCATCCATTCATTTGTCATTGCTGGAAGAACAAAGTTTTGTTCCAGAAGCAATCTCATGGGACGTGCTCATGAAGGAGGAACAGACACTTAAATGCTCATCAAGATTGCACAGCTTCTGGAAAGAATATGCAGTCTGTATCAGTTTTTTAGTTTTTTCAACTAGAGCATGGCACCAAGTGCCACCTCCAGTCATTCCTTGAACACCTCCAGGGATGGTGATTCCATCACCTTCCTAGGCAGCCCATTCCAATATCTAATTACCTTTTCTGTGAAGATTTTCATACAATCAAACATTGACTTCCATTGTCCCTTCTTCTTTTTGGCAAAAGTCTTAAATTCAGGATAAAGTTGCTTTAACCCGAACTATTAAATGATCCAGATTAATTGGCCTCCTGGCTTTTTTATTAGAGACAATAATCTTGAAAGTGACGCAGTAGCTGCTTTTTCTGATGGAGTCAATAGACAACTTCCACTTCAAGCAGCATTTCATCTTTAATAACCCACATCTTACAGCTTTGCCATCCCCACGGTGCCAACCTTTATGATTCCTTAAGTTCTACCTGTTTCCCTACATCTAGAAGATTATTTTGTTTGCTCAGTCTGGCTCATGGTAAACACCAGCTCAACTTTCTGCGTCTTACATTGAACCAAGCAGAGTTTTTCAAGACTAACTCACTTTCAAGTACTGCCAATTTTTAACTTTCAGTCATTTGTGAAGTGCTGTTGATGTTCAAGCTGTAAAGTTTTGTGTGACATTCTGTCCTTCGAGTTATGGGAATGCTGATTCCAGGAACTGCAAAGCCTACTTTGAGAAGAGCAGACAGAGCTTCTACAAGCAGAGCTTTAGAATTTTTTTGGTGTGAATTCAATACAAGTAGAGACAGATACTGCAGCTTTCAAAAGAAAACTGTCCAAATTTGATTCTAACATTGAATGGTGACCAGTTTAAAGAAAAAAAAAAGCTGGATGGTTTTAACTGAACTCAATCTTCTGCCTTGAGAAGGACTAATATGAAAGTACTTCAGGTATATTCAGATTTTGCATTCTCCTGCAGTGACAAAGTGTTTGTATTTCTACTCACACAGCCCTTGAGAATCCACACAAGTATTTGGACCCTCCAGCCTCCAAGCCAGGAGTGACAAACCAAGGCTCACCAGATTCTGTACCAACTCCTGCTGTTGATCCCTCAGTCACAAACCAGCAAGGAAGTGTGGGTTACACCTCTGACAACTGTTCATTACAACCCCACCCAGGTGAACTGCACAATCTCACTGTATTTTGTTAGAATGCTCTTTCACAGTCATTATTTTACCACTGTGAATTGGATGAAACCTGTAAGATAGAAGGTATAAGGATATTTTAAGGGTGCAGGGATATCAGAGCAGCTGCAGTGTGCCATTATTGCCTTCAGTAAATGAACCAGTGTGGTCTCTTTGATGGATTACTGTGATAAGGTCACTCTGAGCACCAAGGGACAGGTAGATGCATTTTTAAGGATTTGCCAGAGTTTTTGAGAATAAAGAGAACATGCTGTTTGCTTCTCACTTTTATTTCTTGAGTCACTGTGTCTCAGCAACAATGCAACAACACAATTGCCAGAGTGAAAAGTTGGATTTAGGGTTCTAAGGTACAGTAATTCTGGCAGCACTCCTAATTCAGTCTTCATGGGCAAAGATGTCACAATGAACTTCACAACAAAACAACTACCAGTACACAGAGATCTAAGGATCATTAGTGGAACATGACTCATGTCACCCTTAGTACTACCATTCAATTTAAACTACTCAAACACTAGAAAATCCCTTTTGTTTATCTTAAATTACATTTTGGAAGCTTAATTGTTTGGTGTCTGAGTTAAGTCTGGTGAATGTTCACTTGCCTCAAAGCAGAGATGGAAATCTGTGGTCTATGAGTTGTTTAAAACAATCATTTATGGGCACAACTTACTCAAGTCAGCCAAACCACTAATGACTCAGTGATAGATGCAAGACCTTAATTACATGTCTACCTATAGGAAGAGGCTGATTTCTCAGTTTTTCAAACACCAGGATCAATTTTGTGCCACCACTAGTAATATGGGACCATGGGCAAGATCCACCATCACTCACTAAGCCCAGTTTCTCTGCATAGGTGTCCAAATCTAAAATAAGAAAATAATTCACTGAACAATTTTAAGGTGCACCATAGATTCAAATCAAAACTGTCTCTAAAAAAAACTCTGAAGAGAAGCTACTTAAACCCCAGAATCTGTATTTAACTAATGACAGGCTTCTGAGTGAATTCCATTGGCAGATATCTGTACCCAGACACGTGCAAGGAGAGGTCCAAAATAAATAAGGTCCAAATATTATCATGGCTTGATTTTTTTTTTTTTCAATAATCCTTTTGCAAGTATCATAGTTTCATGGATAGGCTTTTCAGCTACTGTTCTGTGGAAGGAAAATGTTTTCCTTGGGGTCCAGCTCTAAAATCAGCTTTATCTGGTGCACAAACACTTCAGTGTTACCATTTCCTCTACTGGGATATACCATGGAAAGGTCTTTTTAGCCACACCATGACTGGTGTGAACTGTCCCCCCCCACCCCATCGAACAGCTCCAGACTACACTGGACTGTCTCATCCTCAGCTGGCTGCTGCAGCTCTGCTAAAATACAATTATAACGAAACTCTTTATTTCACATTGCAGCCACAGTGTGGAACAACTAATTCATGAATATTGCTATGAGTAAGTAGTGACAGGAAGTCACCCAAGTCAAAGTCAGAGGACATGGAGAGCTCAGGTCATGTTTGAACTTGAGGAGAAAAAAAGGACAGCAAAGTCATTGCTGAAGCACACCAGTGTCATCCCTGGCTACACTCTCTGCTCCTATAACATGCACAATCCAGAGCCTGTGGAATAGAATTCCAGGGAAATAAACCAAGAGCTTCATAAATACACCACTGCAAAACACCAAAGCTCCAAAATGAGTGAAGTAACAAACTGGATACAAGTGAACAACCCCAGCACAGCCCAAAAAAATGATGTTGAAGCAATTATCCACTCTCCCTAGCTGCTGTCAACTGAAGAGTTGTGAGTGTGCTCTGCACCCAGAAAATAGAGTGTCCTAAAACAACTCCTCAGCATGAATTGCTTTCAGATAGCTCAGAAAACTTAGAGCACTTGGGAGTTAATTTCTAACTTTCTTACATTTAGCACATGCACAGAAGTTCTGGTATGCTTTGATCTTTTCCTTTCCAAGAGAGAGGCTGATATTATACTGCACAAATTCTAAGAGAGAAATTAAAGGAAATTAAAGGCACCACTAAAGCATGGATTTTTTTATATATATATTAAAAGAACTCAGCTGGGATAAAACATCTCTTTGGCTCAAAATGGAACTGATCAATTGTTCAACAGTTGGAATTCATTCAGTCTTATTTAATGATGTGCTCTAATGGCAGCCTTTTTATGCTTCATTTCCCAGTGGCAATATACCAACGACACAGAGGAAAAGCCATGTAATGTAGTGGAACAATATCATGGATGGTTGCTGAGATTTAGGGGAAATAAAGTAGTGCCAAACTGTTAACACTCCTAAGGAGGCAGACTGATGGATGGCTGGTCTGTGCAACCTAACCCCGTGTGGGAATGAGATCCATCCTCCCGTGGCTGCACAGACACACTTGCATTTGAAAACAAAGCCCTTTCAGGACCTGGGGACTTGCTTTCCTGACAAGTTTTAGGTCTGGTTATTCAAACATGATCACTACCACATGTGTTCACTACCACACATACCGATAGAATTCTGTTTCTACATTTGGATGCTCATCTAAAATTATCTGAGTTGCTAATTTCTATGAAAATTTCAATGGAGTACAATATCAAAGGCCAAAAAGACAAGATTCTGATACTTGTGAATGGTTTCCTGATCAAAGTTGAAATAACATGACATAAATGTATTAATGTAACAGAAATTGTCTGTATTTCTCTCTTAAAGTCAAGATCTGTAAACTCTTAAAACAACTGGGGTATAGAGAAGGATTTGAGTGCTACCGAATGAAGCTGGGGTTTACTTTCCAAACCTATGCATAAATCCAAAACCGCACTCTTGATGCTAAGATCTCAGCAAGCCAAAATTCTTAACCAACAGAAACAACTATCTAAGGTCTAATCCTTGTAACTGGTGAAATGCATACCCAGAAACACCAGTTAACTTTGCTACTGCTACACTCAAACCCTCACTCACACTCACATTGGGAGGTCCACTTAGGGAGAACTACCAAAGGAACTGAAGTTTTATTACAATGACAAGATCCCATCGATGATCTCAGTTGTTTTTTCCTCCACCTGATGCTGTTACTGAAATGCCCTTCCCCCTTGTAATGCCACATCTCCCACTCTGTGTGACACGACATTAATCCCTTGGTACCAGCCAAACATTTGCTGCTGTTTGCTCACAAGGACACACTTACTCTGACTGTGCAAAATCAGTTCTCTGATGAGCTGAAAACACTCCCTTTGCCCTGCAGAATTACACACATTCTTACAGCCCTTGTAGTGGCTGCTTTGCCTTCAGGCCCCATCCTATGTGCCCCTGCCAGCTGAATAAAGTATTACATTCAGAATATCATATCCTAAATAAAGTAAGATCTCAGCTTTCTAACTTCATATCTCTTTACAGCAATGAAAGGTGAGCACCTCCCCGAGCCCTTGTGTCACAGGCATGTCGTGTATGTACAGACTACAAAGCACCTCAATCTGGACATGTACATGAATACTCCCACAAGCAGTGAGCTTTCACTATGAAACAGCAAAATTAATTATCCCTTTGATAAATCAACAGTGCCACAAAGAAGTCTCACATTTTGTATAAAAAAGGGCTTTTCACTTTTTTATTTGAGTCCTAATTGGCTATTAAGAGAAAGATGCATTCTCCTTTGGCAGACTTAGATTTATATAACATGTTCCCATTTTAAATCTCTCCAAAGGTATCGTCACTCAAAGTCACAGTACATTTAACTAACAGTTTCATTTCAGCCCAAGATCTAAAGGAGCTAACATATTTATTAAAGGATTTTGATCCTTTAGAGACAGATTAATAAGAAGCTTGTGACAGTTCAGCATGATAAAATGAGTCAATAAACAGCAATGTGTGCTGACATTAGATATACTGATCCACAAATAATATAATACATATTTGGTTTGTCACAAAGAAAAATCACTTGAAAGAGCCATTGCCTTGATTAAATACTTTCTGCTCTCTCAGAATTTCTATGTCCTATACAAGTTTTCCTTACAAATTCCCTCAATAAATAAACCCAGCGAGTCTTTTTTATACATAAGGAAATCACAGCTTTGTATGATATCAATATGGAATAACGAGTCATCAAAATGCAGCATGAAAAGAGTTTAAATATTGTATAGATTTTTGGGGTAAAAATAGAGCACTAGACACCAGAAATGTTCAGTGTTCATTCACTATAAAACAGATGTTCAGGCTTGTCTGACTGGCTGTCACTTACCTACCTAAGAGTTATTATTTGTATTATGCATTTTTTTACAGTAACATCTAAAAATGCAAATTATTTAATGTGGTTGTCAGTAGCAATAGTAGCTTAAGGTTTAGGCTTGGGAAATCCTTTCCCATTCAACACCTCTCTTTAGATTAGAAGTAAAATTCTAAATATCATTTTCTTTCTGAAATAATCCACATGAATAATATTTATAATAGTCCACTGAGTAGATGTCATGACCTGGCAGCCAGAAGTGACCTTGTAACACAATTAATTGTCTGATTTCTTTACTGCTATAAACATTATCTGAGTTATCAAATGGACACTTCACAGATAAAACCAAAATATTTGCCTGCATAGTGATTAGTGCCTTGTTTTAACACATGGGATAAATTAAGAACAGCAAGACTATGACTGAGGGGTGAATGGGATCCTCTTGTCAAGAAGTTCACTCTTGTCACTGTTCTAGTCCATTCATTGTTTTATATCAAATAAAAGTGAAGTTTGGGAAACACATACACACATTTCTGCTACTAAACATTGAATAATGGAGTTAATTGTTTTCTCATTTGCACTGTTTATACATCAGTGCTGCCAAATGATTTTCCTGATGTCCATTGTGATTTATGATGTGAGAAAATACTAAAACTAATTTATACTAATAAATGCAAACGGCTCCATTACCACTGATACATATTCTAATTTACATCATCAAAGAATCCATACTGGTACACTTAGAGCAATTTCAGAGTATTGCCTAATGAAGATAAAAGGTCGTTGTGCAAAGCAGCAGTGATGGAAAGTTTACAGTAGTCATCCCAAGGTTCCAACTGCTGTACATAAAACTTAATGTAGTGTACTGCATTATACACTAATGCTTAAAATCAGGGCTCCTGAGACTCTGCTTATAAAGATCCTGATCTAAATGTGGAAATAATACATTTTTTCCTTCAGTCATTACTTCCTAATCTACTTTCTCTCTCTTCATCCAACCCATCAGACTGATGGGGCTTTACGACAGGAGGAGCTGGAATGCACCACCCCACAGGTTGCTCACTGCTGCACACAAGGAGAGCCATGCTTGGACATGACAGTACCACTGAATCAAACTACACTGAAATACTCACCACATAAAACAGCACACAGCAAGAAACAACAGCAGATTAAACCACAAGAGAAGAAAAAAATTAAGCCCCATAAAATTATTTCATTTTTGTTCATTGACTAATGTTTTTCAGCCTGAAACAAGTACCAAATTCGTAATCTAGAACTGTTGGGTTTTTTCTTCAAGAGTTCAGGAGAGCACAGACAGTGAGAAGGAGCTGAGCTAATTGATTTGAAATACCAATCAAATTGCCTCATTCAGCAACTACAGCTGTCACCCAGGGCCAATATTTAGCCCAGAACAGTCATCTAATGTGCAAGGCTTTTTGCTGTAGCCTCTTTCTCAAAACAAGGGTAAGAAGAGCAGAGAGCTCTTCAGCCCTTGCATAGAACAGTGGCTCCATCATCACCAGCACCTTGCCTTCCTGGACTCCATTCCAGCTCAGAGGGGTCCCACCACATTGCCTCCAGTCAAAAGTGCAGCTTGAAGCACTAAAATCCCCACATTTTCACAGAAATTTAGTAGCATCAAATATTTTTTCTTGTAAAATACAACAGTAATTTAGTTTACATATCAGATTATTTTTCATCCAATCTTTTCATCCCAGGAACCAGAGATATTATACACAGCAGTATCAAAAGCTTGCCAAGAACAATTAAATGAACTTTACCTTTCAGAAGGTCAGACAACTTTAACTTCTGGATTTTCTTGAAATTTCATCACCTGGGAATGGGCACAACTTGATGTGTTAATTTGCTCTTCTTGCAGTGGTCATGTAATAAATTTCTTCATATATAAATGTCCTGAATTTGGAAAGGAAAAGCTGTAAACCATGGAAGCTCTAAAGTGTCTTTTTGTACAGCAGAAACCAGATCCTGTTCTAAACAATACAAAGATGCAATCGGCTTATTTTCCTGTATTTTTTTAATTACTTTTTTTCTTTTGAAATACTTGAGCTCTCTAAATGCTTCACTCTAATGAGTGGAAATATTTGGATGTATTTCATTGTCTTCTTATAGTGGCATAGAAATTAGACACTTTAAACCTAAGAGATCTTGCCTTGTGCCTTAGAGACAACTTCAAAAGTTGCAAAATTTTTACCCCAACAAATTAAGAAAACAGGACAGTAGTATTGATATTCCACTATTTTTTTGGACTAAATTTATTTCTCTACTTACACTGTTCCTTTCTCCATAATATTTCAGCAGTGCACAATGCTAATTAACAGACACTTCCAATAGGTCAGTTAACTAAAACCTGGTTCTCCATACATACATACATTTAGGAAACAGCCATAGAAAAGGCTCTGATCCAAAGTCGACTACAGCTCGTGCAAAAAGCCTTGCTAGACCCACTGGCCAATTCTCAGCTGCACTGTCCCTATAATTTAAAGCAGATGGGTGCTGGAAAGTCAGCCCTGGTGACTAACACATAACCCAGGGTCACATAATGAGTCTGGCTCAGACCTGAGGATAGAACTCAAATCTACAGAACTTCTACCCAGGGGTTTAATCACAAAACTACTCTTCTTAATTTAAAATCAAGAGGTTTTGAAAGAAATATCAGTGAGGTGTTAATTTTTCACTTTAGGGGAATATATCATTACTCAGTTAACCTTTTTTTTTTTTTAATTTCAGATCAAATAAGAAAAGAAAGTTTTTTGCTATTGTATTAATTAAGAATTTTTATTCATACCTCTGAGCAACACACTAACCTCTAAATGATGTTCCAACTGTAGCCTGAACACGAATAAAACTAAAGTACAATAGGGATTACAGATCTGCCTATAGTGTAGGTTTCTACTGTAACCTTCCCATCCTGTTCTGCAATTAGTGAACCAGCTCATAAGTTCTCCAGACACAGGCATTTGTGTGCAGTTCAGAGCTTCTTTCCAAACTCTGGAAAAACAATTCCAAGAAAGCAAAGCAGTTCAGAGCCAGTAAAGTAGCAATACCACAACCATCACCTGCCTACCTGGCTCCTCTTGGTAGTAATTGAGATTTTTTTCCCCATCTCTGCTGCTAATCAGGCCAGAGCTTTGAAGTACACAAAGCACAAGCCTTTTCACCTTTCAAATTCCTCACACAGCCCAGTTCCCGTGTTTGTTTTTACTCATATTCCTCATATGAAAATGAACAGTTGAGGGTGTTTTTGGTGGGGGGCATTGTATGTGACTGACATTGCTGGGGTGCAGAGTGTGTGTGAGCAAGTGGGGTTATTGCCACTAGAGCAAAAGCTGCCTTACTTTTTCACATTTCTATGTTAAAGTTGTGAGAATGTGGCACAAGGAGATGCTTTTACTGGCCATTTAATATCAACCCTCTCTATTCTGATGGTGCTCCTTGGAAATGTTTGGCCTGTTCTACACTACACCAGGTTTGTGGTGTTTATATGAAATACCTGTTTGTGATCAGAATGGAGCACTTACACATAATTACTTCATAAATCCTCGCAATTAAAAAAAACCTCCAACAAGCAATTCTGAAAATACATTAAGAATGTAGTCCCTGTTTTTTGTTTTCTTCAGAAGAAACCTTTTCTTTGCCTTTCCCATAGAGCTTTTAGAGTACACTTGAGTCAGACTTTCATAGTGTTCTCCAGAACCTGAGAGCTGGCAATATAAGGATTTTCAAATTGAAGTTGGGATTCTCAAATAATCTTAAGAGCCTGAGAACTGAGACTGTAGGAGAAATAAACATCACCAATCTAAATATCATGAATGTGATAACGCTGAACAGGGATAAACCAGAGATTTATAGGTGAACAAGATAAAGGAAGAAAGCATGAGATGAAAATAAAGATGCAGCTTTCGAGTCTATTTAATTTTTCTTCTTAACATGTTGATTAGGTAAAAAGTGGGAAGTTGCTGATGAGAATGCAAAGGAAGAACTGAAGGAAGAGTTTTATTTGGAGAGGTTTGTGCAAGTGAAACAGTTTGTTATCAGTGTGGGTGAGAAGTGGGGTGTGCTTATAATCAAAAGATTCCTGACTGTGCCAGGTTGGCTACTGTAGTTTGACCACTTACACTGCTTTTATCACTGTATTGAACATCTACTTTTATTTCTGAGAAAACAGGTTCCTTAAATAGCTCTTCCTTTGCAGTCTCTAGTTGCAAACAAAGTATAATAAAACTGTGTATCCTATTGACAACGTGCCTGCAATGTTGTTAACAAAGGAATAAAAATTCTACCTGGATCTAGGAGAAAGTTATTAAAAACACATATGCCCTTACTTTTTGGAGATTTGTTTTGTTAGGGGGGCTGCAAACAAGGATATATTTACTGAATTGGTGGCTTTCTGCAAGCTATGCTTCCAACCTGTCAAGATGCCATTTGGGTTTATGGTAACAACTGGAAAAGCAGGAGCACCCATTCCCCAGGTACAGGGAGAACAGACCTCCAGCAGATCCTGTATCCATTTGGCCTCTTCAACCAGGATTTTATCATCAGGCAGAGCAAGGAAAATAAGCACTGGATAAATGAGAAAACTTTTAAAATATTAATATAGCCATCATTGCAGGAGGCTTTGATTTTACAAAATGGGTTCTTGATAATGCTTGTTTATGAGGAAGCAGCACACATCCAGGCCAGATTTCTGAGCCTGACATCATTGTTTTTGTATGACTGAAAGTACTGCTCACACAGCACTTAGACAAAACTTTTGTATTAATCTTTGAGTAGAAACTTCCCATTTTTGTCCATCCAGGGTTTAACAACCATGTGGTGAAAACTGCGTTTTTGTGAATAATGAGGTTTTTTAATATTCTTATCGTGGATTTTTTTTAAATTGTCAAAAACCAGATGTTTCACTCTATGCATTTCTAGATCAGCTATTGGAAAGTAACTTGAATGTTGATGGGATGTCCTGAGGCAAAGACTCCTGTCAAAACTGAGGGCAATAGATGAGAATTCCCTGAACATCCTGGAGAGAGGTCTTCCAAAACTCTGTTTGCAGGTTTGTTATTGGTTTGCCATAATTGCTCAGACAAATCTTGTTACTTTGCCTGACTATTAAGTTGGAATAGTAAGGACCTTCAGATATTACTTATGTGAATTTTAGTTACTAAAATGTTTTTAAAGTACTCTAAGAGCCTTTAGTATTTTTATTGAAAGTATTTTGGAAGCTGAATTATTTCATTTGTACTAATTATATAACTTTGTAGGAGTGTGATGTTGTCTGAGACAAACACTGAGGCATAACATGATTTAACTTTTGCTTTACACAGCTTTTGCTATTCATTTGATTATTTCTTATACTTGAACAATGGGATTCACAATAAGTTGAAATAGGACTAAATTCACTTGTTGAAGGAATAAAAAGGAAATGGTACTTCAGGAAGTGGCCCTGGTGTGATGCTAACTTCACTACTTCATTTTATACAATTTCACTGATAAAGTGGTTTGAAAAAGAAAACTTTTGATGTTTTGTCCGGGCAACTTAATTTTCCATTTTTGTTACATCTTTCCAGAGTGATTTCTGAGAAAAGGGGATTCCACCGCACAGGATTCTCCACAGCAAGCACAGGAGGAACCAGCAAACACATGGATCATAACACGGTGGCCTGTGTACACTTGCATCTGATTCATACAAATAACCCCCCCTTTCAAATGAGCCAAAAGTCAACTTAGTGATCTGATGAGGTGCTGCCAAATTCACATCCGAACCTAAATGACATTTGTCACACTGAAGTAGAAACAATTATTGATAATTTTCATTTCATTAGGAGCACTACAATGAAATGTCAACAACTTCAAAAGTGTAGCAGAAGTGTACAAATTAATTTTGATTTTCTGAAGTGTAATTATTTTTGTAAGTACCACACTGTGTAATCACTTTTGGAGCTATTACTTGTGCAATCAATAACACTTAAATGCACTTAACTGTTTTCAAACACGGCTTCCTAAGGTCACCCCTTACTGGTGTGGGTGTTTCAGTGGCAGAATGTAAGGGATCGTTTTCTAACTGGTCAAAGTTGTAGTGAAATTTTGAAAAATAAAAAAAAAAAAGATGTATATTTGTGGGTTTTTTTCATCTTTATTTCTGCAAAGGGGTGCTTGATGTGCACTTTTGATGTGAAAAGCCTGCCTTTCCTGGTAAGCCCAATTCCGTGCTCTGGGTGGCAGCATTAGCTCTCGCTCATGTGCCTTCACCTCCTGGGGCTCATCCTACTTGGCAAATACAACCTGACTGCGGAGTTAATTATATTCCCTGGAGCCAGGCAGTCAGGCCAGATTTGGCCTCACATTAGGCAGATGAATGGTTGGTAATCATCTAGAGAAGTACAGCATTCCCACAAGCTTAGTCAGTCCTCAAGTGCCAGCATTTGCAATAATTCACAACCCTGTAAATGCTTGAACACAGAAAGACCACAAGAACATGTATCTTGATGGAAAGTTACTTTTCTGCCTTGTGGCTTAAGACCTGTGAGATTTTCCCTGACATTCTTTTGGGTTCGTGTCCATGTTTCCACTGTAGTATTAACAGCACTTTGCTCATGTATTTGTTCATTATTTTAGAGTTTTCTGGAGATCTCCAGGAGCCTCTGGGAGCCTCTGCCTACACTATTGCAGCAGGGCAGGAGCAGAGGTGGTTGGTCGCCAGTTCAGCCCATCAGCAGCAGCTGCCCATGCAGACACTGCACAGGTTGGTTTCTGGAATCAACCTTGAAGAATCCAGTTTATAATGGAATTTGAATGGCTGCTGGAGTGTCTTCCTGTAACTCAGCTTCCAACCCTAATTTAAATGGAGAATTGTATCAATGGGAACAAACCTGATGTAACCAGCAATGTAAGAATGTACCTAAACTATTAAAATTGCAGATCCCTCCCCATTAAAATAACATCCCAACACAAATAGGGTGAAATTTCCTCTTGGATTAGCACATTATCTATTAAGAGGTAAAAAACAGGGAAAGTGACTTTATGCCATGAGGAAAAGAAAGAAACTGTACAAAAAAAAAAGTTTCATAGTCAGCAGTAACGTGTCTTGGCATCTATTGCTAAATGTCATTAAAAATAGTAGTCTAGCCATTTATAGTAACATGTTAATTTAGGAATGTAACAGATTAAGAATGGAAAGCCTTGTAGAGGCAGAATATGCTAAAATCCAGAACGATATTCACACTAAGAAGTACACACTTTTTTAATGTCTCCAGTATTCGAGTAGTTATTATCTGCATTTGTAATCTATATGGAAGAATAACTTCAGTACACTGTGGGCAAGTTTCTTCTGCTATTTAGAAATGCATCTATTATAAGGAAACGTAGTTAGAAATGTGTGTGAATATACCTACTCATTAATTGTGCCTGAAAACTCGTGTTTGAATTTACTGTGGCTAACCTTGTGTACCATATATATCTCTGTCTTGCATTTCAGTATTCTGAAATTCCCTTTGATTCTTGGGACACCTAAAACATTAAATTCTTTGCCAATACTCTGGAGTCCACATTTTCCAGGCCTTTGTACTGTATCTGTGCTACTGGGCTGACTGCCAGGAAACCAGGTAGGGTTTGTTCTGCTTGAAACTCAGCTACTCTGCAAAAAGGCTTGATTTTTGGTGACACAGCAAATGCTGTTGCAAAGTATTTTGTTGGAATTTTCAAATAATTGCAAAGTCCCTGTTTGCACCTGAATTTGACATTATTGCCAGAGAGAGCTGTAGATACCAGAGGAAAAGTGTGTTTTAATCTCTCAACGCCAGTATATTATTTTATCATTATTTAAGCCCTCATTAAGTGTTGTTCTTCTACTGTTATTGAAGTAATGATCAGCACTGTATATCAGGGATTCCAGGGTAAAACAGAGCAATGGAACTTCTGGGTAATAATTGCCTTCATCTTTATATGAATATGTTCAAAATACTGGAGCAGATAAAGATTTTGTGTTATTTCCATGCCACCAGAGACACTGTTCTAATGAATTACAGCTTGATTTTTATAGCTAATCAGGTTTGGTTAGATGATTTTCTGGGACTGGGTGTAATTATCTCAACTAGGTGGCATTTGGAAGTTACTCTATAATTTGGATTGTAATTTTAATTTCATGTAGATTTTGAGTTTTCTTACATGAGTTGAAGCACTCAAGATGAAAGAGAAAGGCTGTGGTAGATAAAATGCTTATTCTTTGAGGAAGCAGCAAGATTATTTTGCCTGCTCTTACAAGGATTGCATCTATTTGCTCAGTTTACTTGCCAGCAGGTGACTGTGTTAACCAAAGAGTATTTCATGAAATGTAGTTTCAGGATAGCAGGTCTTGGTGAGTAAACCCAGGAACAGTTAATATTATTCTGTCCCCACTTCCCTGCAGAAGATGTCTGAGCCATATTCAGCAGGTAAAACAGAACAGTTTGTCTGACCTGATGAGATTCACTCTAAATCTTAAAATAATGATTATGGGATGTTTTTACCAAAGAGTTTTGGATTTAAAAAAGCAGGATTACTAAGTGAAAATTGGAAATAGAAGGAAAAGATGAAGTGGACCTTGTCAGCTGCAATTACATCTTCCAGTCACAGAAATGTAATATAATTCAATGTCCGTATCAGCATTGTTAATTCATGGGCGAGTAATTTAGCTGAATTCTCAATGAAAAATTGAATTTGAGGTGACTCAGCAGGAAAATCAGTGTGTTCTGTAATTGAATGGAAAATAGTTATCACTGGCAGTGAGCTTGGTATCACAGGCCTTGGCTTTTCAAGTGCCATGAATAGACTCAATGGTTTGACAAGTATTACATCTGTTTCAGATAGTGAAGCACAATAAAAAGTGGAGTAATTAAGTGCTAAAGAAAACTTCCTGACCCAAATCCAATGTGAAAGGTCCCGACTGAGGCAGAAGCTGGGAAGGATTGGTGTAAACAATCTTCCATTGTAGTATTTCCATTCTGACAGAGTGGATTGTGCCTTAGGATGGGAGGTGGTTCGGTGATATTTTGAGGTTCTTTTCAGTTTCTTTTTTACACTTCTATTGTTGTTAGACTGCAACATTCACATCAACTTCCAGCATCAATTTAAGTGAAAGGAGCAGGGGAATAAATGTGCTCTGGAAGGTCACTACACTGATAAAGCAGCTGCTGAAGGGGCTGCTCTGTTTCAGGAGCTGCACCACAGCACCTTCTTGTCTAAATTTCTGCAGGACATGTTGCCACACTTTACAAAAGCCTCTTCATTTCTGGCCCAAACTTTCTGCTGAGGAACAGGTGAGTTTCAGCTTTGTCCCATCCAAGCACATGACAAGGGAACTGCCCTTCCAGAGGAACGGGATCTTGGGGCACTTGCTCATTAAGGTTTGATAGTCGGTCTCAAAGCTTAAACATGAAGACTTTTAAAAGGATTTAATTCAAGACTTGATTTTTTTGGGTTCAGGTCAAAGATAACTCCCCTAAAATAAATGGTGCCAGGGAACATTTAAATCCTTTGATATAACTCTGCCTGGGATCCCCTTCAGAAGTCCAGGGATGCTCTCTGAGTGCCAGGCGTTTGGAGCTACGTGGCAGCAAGTGTTTTACATGTCCCTGTCTCTTCATGAACAAGTGCAAAATCATAAGTAGGGCTTTTCCTCACAAATATTCCCCTGCCCAGGGCAGCCTACATGAGAAAATAGTTACCTGGCTTTTCCAGAAGCAGTTTGAGGTTTGGAGCAGCCAATATTTTTGTATTACAGTGATAAGAAATGCACATAAACTTGAACAAACTCAGGCATCAGCAGGTTTGCATGAGGTGGGGGTCTGGATGTCCATATGTTGGTTAGCTGACAGTTTTCCCCCTCAAACAAGGCTTGGGGGTTAACAGACTTGTATTTTTAGGAAAGTCTTGACTGTTTGTCTGAGTCTTGTCCATGTAAACAGCTTTGTCTTTTTATTCCAGATGCAGCTTTCATAGGCTCACTTGTTAAGTGACTCCATAAACATGATGGTTAAACTTGTAGTATATTCCCAGAGACTGTTTTCCTCTCATATCCAAGTTTTAACCTAATCTCCATTATCAATGTAACTGCTTGGAATGGCAGTCTCTCTTCTGTGAAATGCACTATTATAAACGTTAAAAATGGAAAATATACTTAACTCTAAGGCAAATATCACAGCAAACAGATCATGTGTGACAGCTTTTGCAAAGGTGTGCTGAGAACAGATGATTATCAATAGCATTACAAGAACTCTTTTGAATGTACAGGTGTCTGCATTTTTAGCTTGTCAAATGCTTTAAAAGGATGCTAAAACCTGATTTAAACATAAAAGCAGATGCATTCTTTTGAACAGGGATTAGAAAGCAAATAATTAATCATACATACCTGAGGATTTATGTAAGCAGCTGCTTAAATAAGAATCACAAACCTACAAATGCAGTCTCTCCACCTACTTTACATTCTCTTGAATTAAAAAAAAATCGTGGATTTTTTGGTAGATAGCACTTGACATCAAAAGAAAAGTACTAAAATATTCTCCTGGTACCATATAGAAATAAAAATATTCTTAACAAACATACTGTGCTGTTTTTAACAAGGTAGTAAATGCTTTACAAATGTTGGAATTTGTAGCTGTAGTGCTGAGTAAGTAAATTAGACTTGGGGTAACTGGAAACTGGGGGGGCCTCCTACACCACAGAGCTTTACTTTATATCCAGTAACAGGTTCAAAATTTGCATGAGGGTCACGAAGAAAAGGTTTGGGGGCCTGAACAAGCTTTTAAGTATTATGGGAAGTGTATAAAACTGGCTGGTTATGACTTGAAGTCAGGTGAAACCAAGCTGATTTCACAGTTATGTTTTCAAATCTGCACATCAAACCAAAATCAAAAGGTCTGGATCTGAGGGAAGTGAAAGAGAAAAAACAATTTTTTGCATGAACAGCTACAGGATGAGATCACCAAGAGTCACAAAGCTTTAGTGTTTGGTGCCTGTCCCCACCACACACCATGAGAAAGGTCTGTACTCTCTGTTCAGCTGAGTGAGTTGCTACAAGTTCATGACTTGAAGTGAATTCCATGGGATAGCACAGCTTTTATGAATAAGGATATGTAATTCTGGAAAGAATTTTGAGATTTGGGGGACCACTACTTTACATATCAATCAGTTTATTGAATTTAGACTGAGGTCCCAGAGCTGCAGTAGCAAGTTTAAGCTTTTGGTGGTAAAGCTACAGGCTCAAACTCCTGCAAAGGAAGACTGAGGGACTTAGTTTTATTCAAAATTCAGCTCTCACTTCATTTGTGTCCCTGTTGCTTCTCCTGTCACACTCCATAGAGCTCTTATTGTCCTTGGACTTCACATATCTACAAGTTAAACACAGAAGGCGTAGGCTTAAAGTTGGTTATGAAGACAGAGGAATAAACAGAAGCAGGAGGAAGTTGGGGTGCCCTGCCAGCTTCTCTGGGTGCTCCTAAACATGCACAATCTCTTGTGCTCTCACTCCCTCCTGCAGGGAATTGGAAATTCCTCTTTCCCTTTTCTGAGCAACATTTCCATCTCACTGCTGCCTCACCACCGTGTCCGTGTTGCAGCCTCGCTTTTACTGCACTGGGCTTGTTTTCATGGATTCCTTTTTTAACATCTCTAATGATGAAATTGAACACTTGGGGTTTAAAATGTGACAGCTGGAAGAGGAGAGAGGGTGTCTCTGATCCCGGCTTCCACAGAATTCCCACAGTGCCCCCTACACTGAAAGGCTTTAAATGTATCTCTCCTTTGAACATCTCACTGCTCACAGTAATGCTTTTGTAGTGCCTACAACTCACTTTATCTTGTTGTAAGAGCTGACAGTGTCCCTAGAAGACTTTTAAAAGGAGAACTTCTTGGATAAATTCTTCCACTGATTTTTTTTTCCAAGCTGCATCTTATGAATATATATTCTTTGAACAGTGTATTTCAACAACTCTCACCTTATAAACTTTTAACCCCATACCTTGATGTAATAACGTTTTTCAGGCACACAGGACTGTACAGGATAGAGACTGTGCACTACCTAAAGATAAAACCTTAGAGAAGAGGATGACACGCCTATTTTTTTAGAATATGGCTGTGAATCTCTGCTTTACAAAATAAATGGGGTTAAAGTTCCACAGGCTCCACGTCCTGGGGATCCACATGGATTTTTAGGGGACTTGTAATCTCCTGATTCTCCCCCAGAGTTACGAATTTTCATGTCTCCTCTCAGATGCTGAGCGAGTTAAGGGTTCATGTACCATCAAAGACCAAAGAATGAGTGGGAAGAGATTTGCATTGAAACACTTACAGTGATTCACTGCAGTCTGTTGAACCCCTTTTTAAGCCTCACAGTTGTAAAACCATTTCTAAGCTCGTCCTTTGGGAACAGCTCTTCAGGAGAAGGTGAAAGGAGCCTTTTCCACACCACTCTGGTATAGAACAGTCATTGAGAGGAGCAGAACAAGAGAACTGCTTTGATAAGGAGCTATTTTCCAGCAATCAGTGGGTCTTGCATCTCAAGAGCTGTCAGCCAAAGCAGCGACTCTCAGGATTGCTCTGAACTTCACTGATAAACAGGAATTTGCCTCGCAGCCCTTTAAACCTTTCCACACTGGTGTGTGTGTCTGAGTGCTCTGATCTATCTTGGTTTCCCTACCTGGAAAACACCTTTGGAATGTAATGCTTCACTGTCAGGCACATGAAGAGCAAGTAAGTGGGGCATATGTTGACTCTCTCAGTACTGGAGGGTATTCATAAACCAACTGCATCCTGAAAGGAGGAAACCAAGTATGGAAGAATTAAATACTTCACTGAAACAGAAATTATGATACTCTTTTATAGGAGTGAACAGGTGGTGCTTTTAATCCAACCAAAAGTAACCCATGTTCAATAATTTATGCACTCAAATTGACTCTAACAAATGCTGCTTAATTATGCATTCTTGGAAACATGTTTTATGTTTGGTCTCAAACTGGAATTTACATCCAACTGTGGTTATCTTCCCACAGCAGTTTTAGTATGCAATGAAGTAAGGAATTCAGGATATAAAGAATATTCAAAGTAACTTTGCTCTGAATCCAGCTGCATTTGTCTACATAGTGTAACTCTCCCATTTTCCAACAATGAAAATTAAAAAAATCCTCCGTTCTTTAAAAAAAAAAGGCTGTTCAAAGGACAGTCTCAAAAAAAGGAAATAAAAATAGAGCAGCTCATTAGATCTGTAGCTTGACTTAGGAAAACATAAATACAGGAGTCAGTCTGTGTTTGAAGAAGAAAAAAGGAGGACAGATACAGAGGTTGTCAGTAATCTTTAATGCCTTTTCTCCGTCTCACTCTGAAGTAAAAACAACTGAAACTGCTGAAAGATAGGTTTATCTAATTCATGCTAACAGACTCTATCTTTCCTTCCCCTGATTAGTACTTGGAATAGTTTTTCTTTATTGATGTGTTGCACACACTTTCTTTATGTGTATATCTTGCTATTCTCTGAGAAAAAGTGTTTCTGCAAGATGATCAAATATAACTTTACTGTGCAATTTAGAAAAAACTTAGCAAACTATTTGAAATCTATTTTCTGCTCTTAGTGTTGTCATAAGGAATTGTTTTTGTACTTTATAATTGGAACAATGTAAGATAATGTGTTTTTCTTATAAGAGGAACTGGAATGATACTACAGAAGTGAATTAGCATTAGTTCTAATCTTGCTTGGGAAAAATCAATCATTCTTTTAGCTTTTTGTATGTGAGACATCAATGAGATTGTTCCCATGAATAAAGCCAAGTTTTTAATTTTTACAAGACAGCAGCAGCCCAGAGTACTGGATGAGATGCAGTAATACTTGTATAATTTTTACTGCTCAGTTGATCAATTTTTAGAGGAAATTGAAGTTTTCTCTTCAAGCCTGTCCTGTAACATGGGCATTGCTGCCATAAGGGTTGGCATGAACACTGTGTTTGCATTGCTAAAAGTAGATGTATTTATTTTTACTTCTTGAATTGAGCAAAAAAGCAGGAGAGATAAAACCAAAGCCTTTGCTGGAAATCCTGGTCTTTTCTCAGTCAGGAGTTGGGAGCAGGGACACAGGCTTTGAGCAGTTCTGGATTCACTCTTGTGACATTTGTATCTCAGGCTGCAGGGGGCTCGTTGGTGGAAGCAGAAATTTCAGCTTGGGGAGCAAGGAAGGCTCCTCCTGAGCCTGGCTTGGGACACTTCCCTCAACTGGGTCATCCTTGGAATCAGCTGCATGTTCATCCCACCTCAACAACACTGGGAATTATGGAAAGGCATTGCTTTTTCTGGACCAGCAGCTGTTGCCTCCTGAAGTATGTAATAAGGCTCTTGAGTTTACATAGTTTTTGGGTTTCAGCTCAGTAAAGTCAGGATGGCTATCTGCTGTTTAATACAGATTGGCAGGTAGATCTTGCTTTACAGGAAACGTCTTGGGTTGTGGGAAAAACTGAAGGACATTTGGGACACTGAAGCAAGGACTGAACTGAAACCTAAAAGTTCTGTGTTTCTCTCCACCCTCAGCATATTTAAATTTTTATTCCAGTTCAAATACTGAAACTCAGTGAAACATTGCTGATGTAAAGAAGCAGGCACTGAAGCCCCTTCACGAAAGGTCAGGAGTTGTTAGCACACAGAACAGCATCCAACCAGAAGCCTTTTGCTTGTCATATCTTGTTACACTTTTCTAGGGTGTTTTTTTTTCTACAGAAAGGCATGTGAAAACTCCCTTCTGTCGAGGGATGTCGGTAGGCAATGAAAAAATAAGATCCTGGGTGACATCTAGGGGATGTGCTGGGTAGGTAACCAAGGCTAATGTGGAAAATTGGGGAGCACAGGCCACAAACCTGTAACGACCTGTATTTCATTATATTTGCAGCTCCTGTCTTTGCATATCCTTATTTACATATAGAGACAATGATATGTATGAAGAAAACTGAAGAGGCAGTTTGGTTGCTGTGCCAGCAAAGCTGAGGTAGAGCAGAGTATAGAAAGCAGCAACACTGCACACACCAACCTGCAGCATGGATAGAAAAAGGAGCTAAGCACTACTTTTTGTTTTCACAAATAGTTAACTAAAATTCTGGATCTGTGTTTAAAATATTTGAAATACTATTACAATTCTTTATTATATTATTTTTAATAATTACTTAGTAAAATGAGCAGTTGTATTGAACCTTCAAGGTTTGATGCTTAGGTTATCATTTGCTAAGCAGGTCAAGGGAGGTAATTCTCCCCCTCTAGTCCACTCTAAAGAAACCCCCACCTGGAATCCTCCTTCCATCTCTGGGGGCCTCTTAAGGAGAACATGGACCATGGAATGAGTCCAGAGGAGGGGCTTGAAGAGGCTCCCAGGGCTGGAGCATCTCTGCTCTTGAGACACTGAGGGCTGGGGGTGTTCACCTGGAGAAGAGAAGACTCTGGGGAGACCTTGGAGCTCCTTCCAGTGGCTAAAGGGGCTCCAAGAGAGCTGGAGAGGGACTTTGGACAAGGGCATGGAGTGACAGGACAAGGGGGAATGGCTTCAAGCTGAAAAAGGTAAGATTTAGATTAGATAAGAGGAAGAAATTCTTCCCTATGAGGTGGTGAGGTCCTGGCATGGGTTGCCCAGAGAAGCTGTGGATGTCCCATCCCTGGAAGTGTTCAGTGGGACCTTGAACAACCTGGTCTGGTGGAAGATGTCTCTGCTCACAGCAGGGATTGGAATGAGATGGGCTTTAAGGTCCTTCCGAGACTGACCACTGCCTTCTCCTGTTGTTCCTGTGAGCAGCAAACAGCAACTAGGACCCAAAGCCTCTTGTCTCTGTAGTGTCCTCCAGTTTACAGTGCAGAAGTTCAGTTTTTAGAGCTCTCATGAATTGTTCAGTATGTGCTGTTAATTACCAGCCAGTGCAAGTCACCGGAGTCATAACCTGACTCCTAAATGAGCTTCCCAAAAACCTGTTCTGTTCATTAGAGGTCAAATTGATAAGTGCTGAGAAGGAATATCAATGCTGCATATCCCTCTGTAAAGGTACAGTTGTAACTAAAACCCCAACCCTCCTCTCCCTCTCCTCTGGATAATTTAAATGTGGAATTCAAAACCCCTAAGTAATTGCTATTTCTTAACAAGATGTTGTGGAAGTGAGAGAACATTGCAAAATAATTATGGAGGTTTCTGAATATCTCAGGTATTTATGGAATGGATATGTAATGGTCTAGGGACTGGGTTTGAAAATCTGAGTTATGACCAAACATTTTCCTGAGCACGTTACTCGTTACAGGAGATTTTTATGAACAAGCTTTGTTCTTGAGAGGTAACAACAGGAGGAACCAAAATCAACATATAGACTCAGTTTGAAAATCTACACTTACATCTTCACATTTCAAAGGAAACCAACTTTTCAGCTAATTTTTAATAGTTGAATGATTAGGACAGAACCAGTTGAAACTTAGAGCATTTTAGATTAGACCATTTCCACTGTGTACCCTGTAAGATCACATCAGTTTGAGAAAAGCTGCTGAAAAAAATCGAATTATAAGCAAGAAATGTAATATAAACTAACTCTGGAACTAAGTCATGTACCTCATATATACAATATTTTTTGGAAGTTTTATTTGTGAGCTTTCAATAAGGAGATAAATATAGCCAAACTTTTAGGAGTAATTTTAACTTATCATTTGCAATACGTATATTTAACATAAACATGCAAGTTGTCTTGGGGAGAACATTGATTCAGACAGATTTAAATATTTATTAATAGTTTGTATATTGGAAGCCAAAATAGAAATATGTAAAATTTTCATAACATTTGAATGATGAATCCTTGAAAGAGGGATTGGCAGAAGAGTTTCTCTTTTTGACTTTTAGGATGAGAGATGAGGCAATGAAACAAACCCAAAGAACTTTAAGATGAAGCAAACTCTGACAACTGAGGTCTACAAATTATTAATAAGGTTATAGTTGGTTTAATGGATCCAATTAAATATAATTGACCTAATTTTATCAGAAAAAGTTGTTCTGTTCAATTAGCATAAAATCAGGACAGCACCTACATCAAAAGCTCAATATTAATATTTTTCTAATATACAGCATCTTCATTTGTACAAGGTTGTCTATGTTTAAATTGTTCTAAGATTTCTTCTTATAACAGGGCTGATGTGCTTTGAGCCACATGAGTGAATTGTTAAAGTCTCATTTTACTGACAGGTGTGACAGGAAATGTATAAATTGTTTATTGTATCATGTTAATGTGGCCTACTCTAAAACTCATCAAATTAACTGGAAAGTCATCAGTTGACTTCAAACAGGCTTTTAAATAATGCCCAGAGAAAAATGTGCACACTTTGTGCCCAAGGTCTTCTCAATTTTAAATTTTAATCTTTTAGTGCTGTCATGGACTGAATGTGCAGTTCTGAGATTTCAGAGCTTCTTCACCAGACACTTCTCTTGAAGATTTTAAATTAGTTTAATCCTCCAACACCAAAGGATCAGAGGCTTCCTCTCAAATTTGGACTGTGCCATTTGGGAGAAGAGGAATAACTCATAACTTTTGATTCTTCAGTACAGTGGGAGAAGAACTGGGTGTTTTGAGATTCTCCCT
Organism: Serilophus lunatus; assembly: GCA_013399895.1. Classification (NCBI taxonomy): domain Eukaryota; kingdom Metazoa; phylum Chordata; class Aves; order Passeriformes; family Eurylaimidae; genus Serilophus; species Serilophus lunatus. Next base: position 1,692,018 of record VXBA01004031.1, read on the forward strand.
CCTCCTCATTAAAGAAGCAAAAAGAGATTGTGAGAGGAATATAAATCTCAGTTGTGAACCTTAATGAGTTAACTGTGAGTACTCCTACGGTTTCAATCAAATCATGCATTTTCTTAATAAAAAATCTCATTTAAGATTTAAGGATAAATGTTGTTCAGCAGGACCTGACTTGTATTTTTTCTTAGTCTTATTTACAAATTCTGACTCTTGTTACTTTCCTTCATAATTTTTTGTCCATAGGGAAAATTATGGCAAGTTTAACAATGTACCAGTTCAAGGAAAGTTATTTACATGACTAACTCTTGCTCATTCAAAGCTCCTGGTTCTCTATTCTTAGATTTGACTGAGGCACTTAACCTATGTCCTGCCTTCAGGATGTTAAAACACATCTTTAATAACTTCAGATGCTTCTCTTCACAAAGATGAACTTTGCCTGTATCTGAACTCCTTCTTTCCCTGAGTTGGTTGTATGACAACATTTCACCCTTCTACCACAATTCACTTCAGATTTATCCTGAGTTCCTGTTAAAGATTATAAAGACCCAGTTCCAATCTCAGAAACCCCTTTTCAGCTAAATTCTTGCACCCTGAGGAAAATATCTCTGTATTTTGCTTTAGGCTTTTCTAGCCATCAATGGCAGGTCTCTTACAAAAGGTGCTCCAAGGCCATCTTTAACCTCTTTCTGCTTTCACTGTCTAGATGCTGCACAGCAGGTAAGGGATTTTTAAATACATGCCAGTTTCTGTGGAAAAATAATTCCTGACAAGTACTGTCTTTATGCATTCCATTTCTGTTCACAAAAGTGGCTTCCAGTGTTTTTCATACATTTCTGTGTCAGTAATTTGTTGGTTTATAATGCATTCTTGAAACTGAGTTGGGAGTATTTGACTAGATTAGTTATTTATGTTGCATGTTTTATTTTTATTCCAATTAGAAATAGAATAATAGTATGGAGTTTTCACAGAAAAGCAGCTCCATATTTATAGTTAGAATATTTTCTAGCACATCCAAAAATAATTCTCCAGTATCTGTGCACTGAAGTTTTTTCTACCAAATGAATACTGGAGTCAGGGTTAAAATTGCTTAAAATTCTATGAGTATTTTACATTATCTGGTCTGATCTACCTGTATAGGAACTTCTGTAACACAAAGCAAACAGCACTTCTAAACAGAGGAAAGGAAAATGAAGGAATTTGGTGTTAGAGATCTGTCCTATGAGCTAGTAAGGTCAAAATACAGAAATACGTGTAGAAATACATGTTTACTACTAGAGGCTCCTTGTCCTTGTCTTGCAATAATTGGTGATGTTACTAAAGGTTTCCCTTCAGGAATCATGAAATGTCTCTGAATCACAGCTTCCTTTCCAGGTAAATATCTGGCTGTGGAGGCTGCAGAGAAAAACAGGAGGCATGAACTCAAGCATGTCCCGAGGTTAAAACCCCAACTACACAAACCCTTAAAACCAGGTGAAGTAGCAAGATAAAGGATCAAAAGAAAGTGAATTTCCATAGTTTTGAAAACATGTTTTCTCAGGTTCTACTTGTTTTCTGAGCATGGGATTTATTAGTTCTGCTCCTATTTGTATGCTGGTGACCACAGCAGCTTTTAACTCTTTGAAAATGAGTCATCTGAACTCCTTTGGGAATCTGGATCCCACTGTTGCCAAGGGACCTTAGTTGGAGGTATAATAGATTAGACACTGGAAAGAATTAAAGGGCTTGAAGCTCTTGGTGTTCACATAATCTAAACTTGACTAAATGCATTTGTTCTGTATGTATTGCACATCTTCCATTTTTAAAATTATTTTTAAAATGTATTTTTTCCAGCAGTAAATTTCCCTTATCCTTGGGGCACATTGTTCCCTCCTTTGTCAGCACCTTGTTCCTTATGTACTTGAAAAATATCCTTAAACCTCAATCCTGTCAATTCTGTATTTTTTGCCTTATTGTCTTTAAAATGCCTGTGACTTACCTGTTCTTCAAGGACTGAGATATTTTCATAGCTTTAAGTTTTCCTGTGCTTCTCTTCACATTTTCATCATCACTTCCCTAAAGTGGGCAAAGGTACAGCCTGGGAACACGATAACCCTGAAGAGTATGTTGTCTAAAAATATGTTCCTGGGAACAACACAACACTAAACAGTGGGATAAACATGATCTCTGTTTTCACAGGGAAAAAAAGGTTAAACTGAAGGCTAAAGTGAACAGTTCCCTCCAAACCCCTTCTTCTCTCCTAAAGAGAGGCTGGAGGCTGAGTGCTGCGCTACTTTGCTTTGGTGGTGTGATCTGAAGGTCATTGGCTGGACAAGAGGAAATAGCCTTTGTTGGAACACCTAATGTAGTTAGAAAAATCAGATGGATTGTTGGGAGCAGAGACCCTTGTTCAGGTCATCTTGGAGGATTTTTGGGTTTTAGAGGCCTCCTTTGTCTGCTTTGTCAATAATCAGTTTGGGAGATCCAGGAAGGAAGTGTGGCATTGCTCAGAGGAGAGTTTTCTGTGGGATCAGGAGCAGCTCCTGGTGTTGTCTCTGACTGTCTGCTCCCTGGATTTTATAAAACCATACTGTGGAAACTTCCCTAGGCTGTAAATCCCACTCTCAGGCTCTAGACTACTGTGAGTTTATTTCTAAGCTTCCCGATCAATTAAATCTAAGCTGGATGTGGGCATGACCACAGGAAACCTCAAACCGGGCAACTGCAACTGTGTGACCTGTAGCTCAAACAGAAAACATCGAGTCTGAGACTCAAGAGCAGCATCTGGGACTGAGAGAGACCGTGGCCAAGTCCTGTAGGATGTGGATGTGGCCGGACTGTAGGATGTGCCAGCTCTGGAGAGTGTGGGCATTGGCCAGGTCAGAGATGCACATCATCTCCCTACAGAAAATGAGTTATGGCTGAGAACAGAAAGCACACTGCTAGTGCACACTGATAACCAAAAATCCAGGGCACAATCAAGTCTCAGAAGTGCCATATGCTGGATAAATATCCACAATGTCTATTTGAGAATGTGTTTAAATCGAAAGATTTAGATTTATGTTTCGTTTTGTCTTATGAAAACAGAAGTCTTTAGAGCTGTTTTACGGTAACTTTATGTTATGTAAGGAGTTCTGTAGAGCTGGATTAGCACACTAATATTGAGGGGAAAAAAATCTAGTTGTTAGATCTGTACCTACAGGAATGAGGGCTGGACATCCCAGGATTCACTGCATTAAATGAGTTATTTTCAGACCTCTGTTGAGAGCAATACAATATGAGGAAATATTAAGTGAGGAAGAAGTAAATGAAGTTTGTGCCCCGAAATATTATTATTTAGGCAGCACTGTTCATACAGAAGTGACCAGTACATTCCAAAGAGCTAAATTTGAATTGCACATTGTGTTACAAAACTAATGTTCAACAGTTCAGGTAAAGTTAAGGTTCCTTTTTTCCATAAATAAAAAAAAAAAAAGCAGAAACCCAAATCAGAACACAGAGACACCCTCCCACCCTCATCCCTGTGGCTGACAAATAAACTTATAGGTAGTTTAGAGTTTCTTGATAGAATAATTTCAATGGATGTGTGTAGATGTAAACCAAATACCTGTTTGTGTTCTAGAAAAAAAAATCAATTAGTTTCCAGTAGCATCAGCAGTAACTTTAAATGCAGTAGTAATTGTTTAACAATTAAGAAATTCCCAAAATGTAGATAACAAATATAATTATAGTAATGGGAATTGAATTGCAGGTTTTGTGTATTTGTTTGCATTTTTTTTAAACCAGCAATTTCAATAAGTAAATAAATTCGGTAGTTGAAATACAGTATGAAATTTATTTAGGTTCATTACCTGCACAATTAAGCAATGCTAACTAATTGTAGAATCACAGCTAAATGAAACACTGCACTGGGGCAATGATTTTTGCCTCTTTTTTTTCATTCTGAACGTAATTTTTGGCAGGTTTTCACCATCAAATCAGTTTTTGCCAGTTTTTCTTGATCCATTAATGATTGCAAGTGTCAGCAGGATTCTGTATCTCTGTTCCTCGTGGCAGATCAGCTACGTGGACAGAAAGGGTGATTGTGTGAAGTGTCTGTTCCCTTGACCAGGAGAGAGCCTCATACAGAGGGTTTTCCTTGGTTTACTTTGCTCCTGCTGCCTTATGAAGCTCAGCCAACTGACTTGGGATATTCTTTTTTATTTAAAAGTCTTTCAACTCTCCAAAGTAGAGCTTACATCACCTTATTCCGAAAATACGTTGCATTCACAGAAATGAATTTGATGAAATCACTGTGTTAACAAGGGCCAAAACCATAAGCTGCTATTTTAAGATTTGTCAAAGGAATCAATGAGCAGATTTGGAAAGAGAGAAGATTGAACTAACAGTCTGTGTTTGTGGTATATTTTAATGCCACTGAGAGCTGCTAATGATGATTTGAATCATAATTTTTCAAATTAATTTTAACAAACCTCTGAATACTCCTGTCAGATTGTTCTAACTCTCTAAATTGCAAATGTGTGTGAAATCTTTTGAAAACTAGATGTATTAAAACAGGCCAAGTGAGTAGTGTACTGTAAAAAAACTCTGTATGTTGGAAGATCTAGTTTGCCTCGATGCACAGGGTGACAAGTCCACCAGATCTTTCAGAACCTTCCAATAGCCAAATATTTTCTGACTGACATCTTTTTATTCAGTGATGCAGCAGGGGAGTGTATCTGATGGAATGCCAGACTTTATTCCTGCCCCACGAGCATTCAGAATGAAAAGCAAACATTACTTGTAAGTCTCAGCTTAGCCAGACCTTGAGCCACGTGCTCAGGCTTTGAGTCACCTGGCAGAGAGGTGTGGGTAGGGCTGCTTTACACTGAGAACAGTGGAGGTGTCTCAAGAACAGCTCTCAAGCTGATGAGATTGGAGCTGGCACAGCAGTGTTCGTACAGAGAAGCCTCTTTACAAACAACTCAATAAAACAGCTCTTTTCTGTAGCTTATAAAAGAAATCCAGAGGTGAGTGTGATTCTGTGAGGCTTAAAGAATGTCACCTTCTGCTGCCAGCTGCATTTTATTGGGTCTGATTAAAGGGCCCAAATTAAAAGCATAAAATATAGTTTTTAATCTAAGACTTATGCACATAATTTTTGATTTGTGTATACTGCCTGATGGGGTTTGACTGTGGTTTAGAAAAATGCCACTGAATTTGTGAAAGGGCAGCAAAGCTGAATAAAACATTAGAACCCCCACCCCTCTTCAGTGTTTCTTCTAACAGACTTAAGAAAATGTTTTATTCAAGAACCAAATTGAGGAGTAGAGTTGAAAAGATGCAGCTCTGCTCGTACTCCCTCACTGTGTGGAGAGGCAGCCACATTTGTACATCTCAGTGTTATAAAGAGAGCCACAAGTTGTGTCTTAATCTACCCTGAACATTTAATTTGTGGTTTCATTAGATAGATCAGAGAGGAAATTTTCATCTCCTTGTTAATGGCCTTTCAGCAGCTTTCCACGAGCTATTTGTTTCTCTTTTGTGTTGCTAAAATATCAAATTCTGGTAGAATTTTGGGGCAAGAACAGAGTTTACAATATTGCAAAAGTATTCTGTGTACTTTTCAAGATCATGCTCTGAAGTGTGACTTGTGAAAAATATGGAAATACTTTCAGTTGAATGTTTGATATGAAAATTTTCTCTGGACATATCTGGTTAATAAGATGGCCTAGTGCTGATGAAAAGATGCCAGTCCCGCAGACATTGCAATCTTTGAGGGTGACAAATGTACAGTGGCTTTTGGTTTGTGGGTGAATTCGTCTCTGCCCCCTTAAAGGATTGTTTCATCATGGGGGTTATTCATTTTCACTGCAACAATGGTGAATGGCTCTCAGCTGAAATGAAAAAACATAATTCTGAGCTACAGAGATACTGTAAAAAACTCAGGCCACCAAAGTAATTTCCCTGCTGATAGAGATGTGTTAGTGGTTTGCATTATTTAGAACATACAAGAGCTAAATTGTCATGAGAGATAATTGATGTCATAACAGGAGTGTTGGAGGCCAAAAGATGGTTGAAAAATTTGACAGGCTTTTTGTTAGTACCTTTAAGGTTATAATGTCTGAAAGGAAAGCAGACATTATGTCATCCTGCAGCAGGAATATGTTCTTCATTTGACTGTAGTAACAGGGAAATCACATTTAAATAACCAATATATGTATGTGTGTGTATCTTAAAGGTTTGATAACTGGGAATGTAACTACAAAGTTGACAATGACTTTTGCTGTTCTGAAATGTGCTACATTTTAAAGAGACTGGGGAAAAAAATAATATAGTCTTTTCTCCAGCTGAAATAATAAGGAAAAACTGTGTAGAGACTTAGCATAGCAATTCAAAACAGAAAGCTAAACCCTAACCTTTATTTTTGCCTGTTTGTAGCTCTGTTGGATGCACAAACCACATCTCCCAAGAATTATTATCAGTTTCCTGCCTTCACATATAAACAGCTTTTTGGGTCAATATGATCCAAGATTTAGAGAAGCAGCATCTCTCCAATAAAAATAGGATAAAAACCCTCAAGTCTCTGACCAGATAATTTCATTGTATGTTTTAAATACTCTGTAGGAGAAAGGTTCAATGCACAAAGGCTTTGGACAGCTGAAGGCTTATCTGAAACATTTCTAAAGAACTTGTGGGAGCACAGAATGGGAATATGAAAATCTCCTGCAATATGCCAAGGAGCATCCTTTGCAATGGAGTTTGACAGAACTGTCAAATTACAGACTTTATATTTCTATCACATGTTTTCTATGCCTCAGGTTTATTCTATTCAGAAATTAGTGAAATGGCTGTTTCTGTCCTGGTTCTAAAATATTCTGCTCACAAAATTTAGTTCAGAAACAGCCTAGTGCTTCCATAAAATTCCTGTGTTTATACTTGGAGCATTAAGCATTGTTACAGCAAAGGAAACCATGTTCTCAGCTTTCAGAAGTGAGTCTTCTCACATTGTACAGTGACTGAAGTGAATTCCAATTCTGGCTGAAGTTGTTATTCGTTCAGTGCGATCCCTTGATCGTGGAATATCACACTTTTGTTTATTCAGCAAACATTTTTGCTCCTAACCTGTGCTGTTGTGGCATTTGAAGCACTTTTGTAGCATGAGAGGGGTTCCAGAATCCAGTTGTTCTCCATGTTCTCTGCAGAAGCAGGTTCCACACCCACCAAAAACATGCCCAGCAGAAACCTTGCAAGACACGGAAAAGTTTCTGTTGGCTTCTTTCCTCCTGTGGAGATACCAAGATATAAGACACCCTTTTGTTGTGTGGTAGCTGTTTACAAGCATTGCAACACCTAGATTGTTCTTGGTTTGTTGAAATGATAAAAATGGAAAAGGCTTTATGGGCTGCAAGTGGGCATTGAAAAAAAAAAAATATCAAGAGCTGCAAGGAGCCAATTAGCTCAATGAATCATTAATTTGTTACATGAAATAGTCACAGAAAGGAAGGTGAAAGTGTGTTTAGAAAGGCTCAATTGTTGAAACCTTGCTGAATCACAGTTGGAAATGTATCTGAATGATGCAGATCTTGTTAAAAATCATTGACCTGAAACCATGCACTGTGATGAACAAAGGTGACCTGAACTCCAGAATGACAGGAGATCTCAGTCTTTTCCTAAGAGAACCAGAGAAGGGGTGTCTGTTCTACTACATAAGGTGGAATTCCTATGCATGGAGCACTACTGGAGACAAGTATCACAAGTATTCAACACTGGTGAAGGTTTCCTTGGTGGAATGGCTGATGAAGTGAAAGTCATTGCACCAGCTCACTGTTTCCAGTGTGCTGTGAGTCTGAACATTTACACTGATTTTTATTTTTTTTTTTTCAGAAGGCAAGAGAGAGGTAAATCAATAATTGTCAGCTACTGAAAAATTTGTTAAAGAACTGGATGGCCATGTTTGTATTGGGGGAGATGCTGCTCAGAGCTCAGTTACCTGCATAAACAACATCAAACAGTTCCTGGTAACTAACAGGTCAGTGAGAGAAGGTGTTTCTTATGACCAATCTAACCAAGAGTAACCCAGAATCACTTGCTCTTTTGCCACAAAATTAAATGACAAATTATTTACACTTGTAATATTAGGAATGTTTCCTTATCACTGATGAAATCTAGACTTATTCAACATAAGGAATGTTTCACTTCCCCCCCTTTCCCAATCTCAGATGTTGTCTATTATGTGTTATCAATGTTGCTGAGAAAGTACAGCAAAGGTTGTCTCAGCTTTGCTTTGCATTTTTCTGGAAGGAAAGGCAAATAATACAGTGGAAGAAAATACTAAAACCTACCTACTCTGGCAGAATATCTGAACCACTAGGGGATATGATTTTAAAACACAATAATCATGATGATAAAGGCAAAATGTTGAAAGCCTTGAATTCCATCTCAAAGGCAACACTTGATACAGTCAGGACCATTATTGCTGGTTTTGAGTAGAATTAAATAGTGTTCCATAGTGCCCCAGGATTACACACAGTGGGTGCAATGAGCTGCTTTTAAAACCTTGTTATTTAGGGCTTTTTCGGTGTCTTCTAGGGTCTGGGGTGTTCTGCTGTTCCTAAAATTATCAATATTCTCCTTCCCAAGCTGGGCCTGCATTGCAGGGTAATGCGCTGATGTTTGTGTTGGATCACGGTTGTGGCTTCTAATAACTGGAAAATAAACAACTCTCAGCCAAGAAGAAACCTGTCCCCCAGGGAACTCCCAGGGAGCCTTTGGCTGGTCTGTTAAACTCTTCCCAACCTGTTTTCTGGGAATACACTGACACCTCCACCAAGGTGCTCTCAAGCATCTGGTCCCTACGAGCACTTTGACTTTAGTCCTAATGAGCAGCACATGAAAAGCTCCAAATACCTTTGGCTGTCCTGAGCCATCCAATTCTCAGCCCAACTCTGCACATGTTAACATGTTGATAATGACATTTTCCCCGGGTTCAGGTCCTTCATTATCAAGATTAACCTTCATTTTATTCTTCTTTATAATATTATATCTCCAATGTTAAGTCTTCTTCAGGGATCTCTTATCATTTCCTTAACCCTCAATTTAGTAAATCCTGCTTGTTCATGCCCTTTCTTTCTGTTCATTTCTTTCAAGGGTATCTGTTGCTACCTAGAATTGTCAAGGAAGCCACCACCTTTGGCTTAAACAATATCCCCAGAGCTTGAAAGAGCAGTGTTATTAGATGGAGGAGTGGAAATTATATTTTAATTCGCTTGCTCAATTACATTAAATTATGTATGATCTCTCTTTTGCTTGGCACGTCCTTTAAATTAGAAATTTTAAATATAAACCCCCCCTGTTTTTCATTACTAATTCCTAGATAAATAAGTATATACTGACTTCTTTTCAAGTTCATTAAAGGTTTGAAGTCGAGTCCCTGAATCTCCAGATCTTGTAACAAAGCTCAAGAATACATCCAACCCTGTATCAATTATTACTTTAGTTATCATTTGATCATAAAATTCCAGTTCAGTGCTGCTTTGCTACTTCACTACTTTGTAGGCAGGACAATGATAGCGCTTGACAAGGAAATAATAAGTTATTATCTGGGAGTTCCTTCTTCCTTTGCTCTACAAAGAAACATTTCCCCTTCCTGACCCCCAGCTGGAAAAAACTTGTCCTTTGAATAAAAAATAAAAATATCAAGAGAGAATCCTCAGTTAATGCCATTTGAAATCCAGAGAATAGATCAAATATACTAGAGACACTAAACCTAATTTAAAATTGTAGGTGAGTAGAAGTAGAATGTAAAAACTATTGTAATACGATCAAGTTTCTCTCAGATACCTCTTCAATTATTATCATAATTATTTAAAATGCACTGTGAGACTCCAGCCCTTCATTTCACTGAACCTTGTCTAGGCTTTTAATGAACAGGGCTGACACGGAGAGATTAAGATGTGATAAACAGGGCAAGGGGACCAGAGACCCAGGGGAAAGCACAGGAGGTTAAAGAAATCAAGGTAATTGCAGCAACTTGATGGCAAGTTGTTCCCAGCACAGATATTTGTAATATCCTATAAAAGGGAAACCCTTCTCAAGGATGAAGGGAAAATAATAACCTTTAAAGCTGGACCACAAGAGGGTGTGTCAATGCAAAGCAAAAGCAGACACTAGAGTGTTCAGGAATTTCTCTTCTAACCAACATGTCCTTTCTTCTAATCCAGGTCCTGGCTGCCTCCCTGGGCTTGTGCTTCATCTGCTTTACTTCCAAACTACACACAATTCCCATGTTCTTTTTGGAGCCCGCTCTGGCAAAGCTTAGGGAACGTGCAAAGAGCATATGGCAAGACTGTTACCTTAGACACACTATAGAAGGAGATGGTTTAACATCCCCTTGAGCCTACTTTTCTTTGGTGGATTTTTGGTTGGAGTGGTGTGTTTTGGTTTGGTTGGTTTTGTTTTATTTTTTTTTTCTTTTCTCCCTGATCGCTGCATGTGCAAGAGATTAAAAATGAGGATTTCTCACTCATTTTTCCACTCTGTTGGTTTTATTAAACCAAAGTGTCTTTAGTCTTTAGCAAACATCAATTCTCCAAATGTTTTGTGGAGAGGAAAAATGCACTTATGTCTTAGTAGCAACATTAAACAAGGCAAGAAAAGTGATGAGCATCCCATCAAGCAGGATAATTAATGCCTATCACTTCTGCAATGGCTTCAGCTGTGCATTTATCTTCTGTTCTGCTCTCTCCAATCCTCCACTGGGCTAAGTTCATCTACACCTACACCTGAAGAGAGAACTGAATTACAGACATTCTCTTTCAAATCTAATAAGAGGTAACATGTGTGTTCCAGAGATGGAACATGGATCTTGTTACCTATAAAAACAAGAAGTATCTTAAGCTTAAGACAAGACTATTTTTCACATCCTGATCCCACTACAGCCCACTTGGATGAATCACAGAACTACTTAATAACATCCAGAAATGACAGAAGTGACAAGTAATTGTAGGAGTTTATTTCATTTTCTTTTGTTGATAATGCAATAGCTAAGGACTAGATGAAACTACTGTAGCTGTCCAGGAAAGAAAAAGAAAATATAAGAAGGGGATTGTTAGTAGAGGAAAACTGAGGAATTTATGTTGTACCATTTACTTTCTTTCAATTTCTGGTGAGATACTTTAAGCCTAAAATAATATTTCCTGTTCCATTGGCTCTGTAGTGCTGAAGTGTTGTACAGATGGAGGGAAGGATATGAAATTCAAACTATCAAACAAAGGGGAACGCTCCAATAGTAGCCCTGGCAGGATTACAAATGAAACTGCTTCTGCACAGCTATTGTGAACTACTTTATTTCAAATCTAAAACTTTCTTTAATCACAAAAAGAATTAGAAGCTTTGTTCTAAAATTTGCTTTAAAATAACACTCTAATAGCACAGAATGTGCTAAAATCCTGAGAGGACATTAGTTTCAAGTTGAGTTGTCTGGTCTCCACCAACCTCCAGCTGCTTGTGGCCTTTATGATCTAATGAGGTTTGCACAAGAGATTTAGAAGTTGATACTGGGGTTTCAAAACACAAAAAAGAAGAGAAGCTTCTTTCTTCCCTCTCCAGCCTTTTTATTAATAGGTTTAGATGTGGATGATGCTTTAGACAGGTTCGAGTTTAAAGCCCAGAATTTTGCTTTGCGCACTCAGAGGGTTCATGAGATTTTCCTTGGTTTAACCTTGGCTGGATTAGACAGTGAAAACTTCTCCAAGAACCAAGTTTGGGGCTGATCCTCCTCTGCTGTTGGTCCAAGGCCCTGGGCACAGACCCTTCCCAGGGACAGAGACACCAGGGAAGGGGCTCAGGTGTTTTCCATCCACCCCTTTGTACTCCAGAAGCTGGAAGAGGGAGACATGATGGGGTCCAAGAAAGAGATCAAAATACATGAGGAAGATATTGACAGGATATTCCTGTCAGGGATAAAGAAACTAGATGGGTTTTTAACCAGTTTTATCTCTATGATTAGTTTTTTTTAATGAGATGCAAGTTTCTGGCCCAAAATGTGTCCATTGACTTCACTGGAAACAATCTTACCCTTAATTCTGGATAAATGGAATTAAAACATCTGGGTCATGTTCATCAGCCTAGAAAGGCAAAGGCTTTGGTCTGATTCCAGCACAATAACCACCTGACCCTCTAAATTCCTCAGATATGGTGGGAGAAGATAGTCACGAATTAACCTGATCTGATAGAGAATTGTGTGAAGTCCTTCTCTAATTGCAGTAGCTGAGCTTGTGAAGCCCTAAAGTTCACAAGTGTCCCACGGTTCCATGTGGAGTGCTTGGTATTTCTGGGATTGCTTGCTCTGGTTGAATCCACAGGTGGAGTGGGGAGGCTGCTGTGGGTAATAAAGGTTTGGCTGGAAAGGGCAGCTCTGGGAGTAGTGGAGTCTTTGAGTTGAGGAAAGTGCATTTTTGTAGGGTTTTTGCTGAATCCCGTGGTACTAATAGGGCTGAGCAATTACTTGTGTTTTGTTATTTTAAAAGCCCTCTTTCCCCCCTACAATCTGTTTTGTTTGCCACCCTCAGAGTGTAAAAATAGGTGCTGTTGTTTCACAGTGAGCTCAATCTCCCCCTTTTTGTGTGTGTACTGGGAGGTCTTAGTGTTTTAAATCTTCTCCTCAGCTTTCCCAGCATTCAGGTTACTCTGTTAAATGGTCTTCTAAATATACCAAATATTTGATATATCAATAATTCCACTTGGTCTTCCTTATATCAGATATTCTCAAAAGCAATATCCCATCCTTTCAGATCACAACTCTCCCTTTGTACCTCCATTTCCTTTATCACTCCTATCTTTAGGACCTTTTTTTTGTATTTCCAGCTTGAGTGATTTTCCATTTTTTTTATCAGCTTTCCTTGTTCTCCCAAGAATGGTTTGGTTTTTTCAATTTTCATTCATTATCTGATGGATTTATTTGTGTTTTCATGCTGTTTTCATTTATTAATTGATGGATTTACTTCTACTTTTGGTGCTGCCTTAAAGATAACAGCTAATTCAAGTAAGAGAAGCTTTCCTGGGTCCATGTCCTTCTCTGGTGTTGATAATATGGTGGCATTTCTGTGTTAATCTGTAGCTCACAGTAACTTCAGAATTCAGAAACAGACTTCCTGCTTTTTTTTTTAATGTTGCTTTCTAGAATTTGCTGTGCAGTTTTACAAAACTTTCAATTTTTTCAAAGTCAAGATATCTCTTTGAAATTCTTAGGAATGAGTAGTTTACTGTGACTCTCATGGTGGGTGTTTCTGTGGGTGTTTGGATTTTTAACATGAAATAAAGAGTGCTAGCAGGAACTTTTGTATAACAAATGTAACATCTATTGTTCAAGGGAAAAATGGGATATTTTTCTTTATTGGGTATTTTTCTTTACTGAAGGCAGACAGAAAACTTTCTCTCTGAGCCAGTGGGTGGAGGTCAGACCAACATCTGCCTTATTCAGGTTGCTTTTGCTCAAGGAATCAATTGAGTATGTAACAAGAAGAGTTCCAATGCAGACAAAATTCGTGGAACTTATTGATTAGAGCCCCAGTGAAGCTGAGCATAGAATATGTGCAAGGCTCGGCTCTACCTCGGGCGGTGAAGTGCCCGTGGAACAGGAATTAGCAGCAGCTTTCCTGGGATAAAAACATCCCAGTTTGAAAAGCCTTGGATGTTATTTTTCTCAGTTTTATAGTCTTAATTATGGAGATGTAAGGAAAAGAATGTGTTGACTTACAGAAATTATTAAAGTATCAGCACATATGATTGCTTGGTGCAGAAGAGTTGGCAACTAGAAAATTAAAGTGTCGGAAGTTTCTTTTTTAAAAAGTAACTTTTTGAGAGATTGCTTAGGAAAAAAAGTTATAAATTGAAGCAATTAGGAAGCCAGTATTAAATAGCAAACACTTGAGATTTGGCTAGTTGTGGTAGAACTATCTGGATCTTGAAAGTGATTTTCTAAGTGTGACTTGTAAGAATATTAAAATATCAGCAGCTTCAAATGAATACTGATTATTTATCAAGGACATTGCTGTTGACATAAATCCTCTAAAATATCTTTGAACAGTATGTTGTGCTACTGGTATTTTTAAATACACTTTTCATGGCTGGTGGTGGTTGGTTCTTTGCTTGTGGTTTTATTTTGGGATTTTTGTGCATTTTTTTGTGTTGTTTACACAAGAACTTGTCCAGCTTAAGGGCCACAGATGTCATGGCTACAATCCTAAAGCATTTTGTGGGCTCTGCAAGGCAGCACAGATAAACCTGTGCCTGCCAAGTCAGTTTGAGAGGGTTGTTTTACACACTGAGGGGAAAGTACCAACTTCCACCTCGTGCACTGGAGGCTCTTCAGCTTCTGGCTGCCAAGGTGGCAAAGCCTGTTAGGCTCGAGTGTAATGATGAACTTATGGGAAATTAATTATGGAGCAGTTGTTCTGGGCAAGCAGTGTCTAACTCAAAGCCCACTTCATTAGTAGCAGGTTTGCTTTCATCTTTAAACCTGGTGACTACAGATGGAAGAGGGAGAAGGTAAATGCAGCTCTGCTCCCTGTTTGTGCTCCTCTGGAGAGACAAATGAGAGTAGCTGGGGAGGCTGCACAGCATACCCAGCTGGAGCAACATCAGCTGGACACGGGCACTCCAGAACCTTCAGGGAGAAGCAATGCAGGTCACTCAGGGTCAGCTCTGCAGCCCCACCACAGTCTCCCAGGTGCCAGTTCTAGAATAATTTTTTTAGCCTATAATTCCCTTTGTGACTCCAATAGTTTCCTGTTACTTAGAATTAAAAGATGATATTGCCAAGTGCATAAATCTCTCACTGAAGCCAAATACTGCAGAATAATGTGTTTTCCCTAATGACCACAATAAATGTTGAATGTTATGCTGTTAAAGTATCTATTTGAAATTGCCTGATAATCTTCCTTTCCTGAAAACACACTTGTGTGAACCTGTTTCTCAGAATTGCTTGCTCTGTCATTTCAAAATTGTTTTCATAAAAAAACCCCCAAAACATTAGCTGTCTTTATGTATCAAATTTAGAATATTGAAACATGATTTAATTAGCTCATCTTAATTATGAGATGATTTTTTTGGGGGGAAGGAGTGAAGAATTTTGTATGAAATTTGACAGCAGTACCAGGCACTGTATTGGAACTCCAAGTCACCACTGTCTAATGTATATTGCAGGCTTTCATTTTGGATGTTATTGAGCCTCTTTTAGGTTTGACTCTTCCTAATTCCAGGAAAGAGTTTACCTCTCCAAAAGGTCAGGAGACAGTGTGGGATGAACTGGTTCCTGTCTCTGGTCCAATAGAGGTGAAATGAGGACTGTCTGGGACCTCTCACAGGCTAAACACATCCCAAGCCCATCCCCTTGGCTATTTCAGATTTCTGTGTGCACAGGAGTGTTCATCTCACATTTTCTCTTTATTCCCTTTTTGATGTATAATTTCTAATAATCTCAAATTCAAGTACAGTGATGGAGAACAGTCATTGCAGTCAGAGCCAATTTAATCATTCTTTAAGGGCCACTCAAAGCTGGAATGAAATGAGATTTCTACATTTCGAAACAACTATTTTTGTTGTGCTTCTGGGTGTTGCAGTCTTTTGTTCTTGCCAGAGTACTTTACTGTGATTTTCTCCCCTTTTTTCTTTCTGTTCCTCAGATTAAAAAGGGCCCACGTTTTTACCATTTCTTTTAAATGCACCATCAGTTATCGTTGGTGATAAGTATTTATTTAAGCAAGTTCGAGTTGGAACAACACAAGATTAACACAGCTGTAGCCAACTAAAAATGTGAGGGCACTAGAACATAAGCAGACGTGATGTACACTTCACATCTACACATAAGTAGCAAACAAAAATTTAAGGTATAGCATAAAATCAAGTTGTCAGACTGTTCCCTTCTATTCACAATTTTAGGAAATAAGCTTTTAAAATTGATTTGAATTTGTCAACCCTGTTAATGCAAATATTAATGCCTTGTTAGCTGTCGACTGATGGTAGTGCAGGTTCTCATTCCTTACTTGTGGTGGTTCCAAACGTGAGGATTCCTGATTTATAGCCTGCAAATGGAATAACAGAGTGAGCTTTTCTGATCCCAGAACTCTGGGCTTTGCTCCTGCCTGTGCTGTGCTGCACAAGGTGGGATATTGATGAATAGTTTTAGGACTCATTTGGGGAGATCTATGAAGGCAGTTACTTCATAAGGTGGCATTTTATCACAGTTGTGTCGGACCCGCTGCAGTTTCCCATTGATTGGAGTCAGTCAGGGGAAGTGAAAGGCTCAGATTGGGAGAAAGTGCTGATATTGGGATCTTTTTGATTTTTTCCAAAGGCTGTTTCTGACAATGTGCCAATGATTGCTTTATGGATGCCTAATTATTCTGTCGTTAGATGAGGTTTTGTAATTCTGTTCCGAGTTTAATATTAGCAGATGCTGTTTTATCCTTTTTGGTATTTTTTTCTCCCCAGGCCTCCTTTGGCAGTGCTTTTTGGATTTTTGATTGAAGAAATTGAACTTTGAATCTATACACATTCATGCATCATTTAGTTTGCAGAACTCTGCTCAATTACAATGCAGGGCTGAGCTGTAGAGATCAGTGTGAGAAGCCCTTCTCTGAAGAAATAATACAGCTTCAAATTCTATTTTGTGGATGTGGTCTAGCACTATTGGCAAGATGAGCAATTAATATTAAGTGCTCTATTTGCTTTCAGAACTGAACCTCATTAAAAAAATCCAGGTTTAATACTGAAGAATTTTTACTTTTAATGGACAGAGAAATTATTTTGGTCAGTGTTTGGCTTTGCTTTGAACACAGTCAGTGATGGGTGCTTGTTATTCTGTGTGTGTGTAGTTAAAACCCTCTTCTCATCCCTGCACAGCTCCTGAATTTTTTTGCCTTTGAGTTGAAAGATCAGTCTTTGTGTGTGGTTTGTTTATTTGCTTGGGGTTCTTTGTGGTTTGGTTTGAGTTGCTGAGAGAACTCTCTCATTCAATAAACTAAAACGATTTGCTGGATGGTTTTTATTTACTAATTCCTGACTCAATGTGTCTCTCATTCCTTGTGTAAATATTCAGTAGATATCTGAACTAAATCTGGGGTTTGTTTCTTGAGATGAAGTGCTTGGCATGAGGGGGATCAAACTTAGCTCTGTATGGACACGTCCCATCAGACCTGTTTGAGTTTTGGGACCTGTTGGATATTCAGGAGCTGTGCTTGTCAGGAGAAATAAGTGACCACATCCAACATGATGTCCAGAACTTTGCACTGGGATCCTTATTCAAAAATAAAACTTCTCCTGTGTTTTGCTCAGAAATAATAATTATAAAAATATGTCAGCAAAGAGCTGAATTCTATTCTTCACTTGTCCTTCTTCTAAACTCAAGATGTACTGGGCCACTGAGAAAGCAAGTAAAGAACAAGCCTGTTCATAGTAAATTGATACTGAAAACATCTGATAAGAGAACTGATTTGTCCTTTTCCCTGCTGGGTTTAGATTTCAGTTAACAAAAAGCTGTGCAAAAGTAGCTGGTCATATATCAAAGAGTTTAGATCTAATGGGCCTTTGAACAGATAGTGTAAACATCTGGGAATAGAGGTTGAAAGCAGGGATGTTCTTTTCTAACAAGAGCTGCCTTTTTAATCCCGGGCAGTGCTGTAAAACTGCTGTGGATAAGCAGAAAGCTGCTGTAGCTGGGACTTTATTAAGCTGCGGGTTTGCTGAACATTTTGCTTTGTATTGTTGTGTTAAGTGCTCCTGAAGTTCAGTCCTAAGTACATATGGACTCAAAATGGACACTGGAAAGTCCTGAATTTTTTGGTTAAACTTTGCTTCTCTAGTCAACTTTACAAATGTAAAACATTTTTGTACATAGGGTTGTTTGGTTGGTTTTCCTCTTCCCACCTGGGAGGGGGTTTGGAAGTAGAAAAACTTCTACTGAGTTCAGTAGAAGAAAGAAGCTCTTGCTGTTTGTAACTTGGTATGAAATTTCAAATTTATTTTGTGTAAATATTGGATTTTCTTATGAATCTTATTTTTATTATATTGTAGCTTTATTTACCAGGTCCTTCTTGTTCCTGTGACTAAGAAAAGTATTTCCATATGAGAATTCCAATTTGTAGTTTGTGGAAACTCAAGTTTGTTTTTATTCTACATAATAGATTGACTTCTGGGTATTTCACTTTTTTCAGTGGCATAATTTCCTCTGTCAAATATATTTCAAGAAGTTTTTATTTATGTAAAACAATTTTTCTGCACTTCTTGTTGTCTCAAAAATAATTAGTTGAGGGGGCAAAATGACTGAATGGGAGAGTTAAATTACCTAAAGAAAGTGATTGTTATATTGCATCGTTGGCTGTGGAACAGGCTTTATACTTGAAGATAATATATAATTCAAGACAAGGCCTGAAAGAAGTATTTTATATTCTGTATCAAATAATGTTCTATAATATTATTCTTCTGTAGTCGTTTGAGACTTTCAAAGCCATAAGGCTTCTGAGGGCAGAGTTTTACTGTTTGTAGTTAAGATGGTGGGATGGATTGTAAACTCAGGATTCAACTAACCTGTCCTAGAAAAATGCCTGAAAACAAATATTGCATCTATCTAAAAGCAAGGTCCTTATACTTTATTTCTTTGAGTTCTTTTCATATTCAGATTAGCAGATTTCCTAATTTCAGCCACATGATAATTTCTTTTTGAGAAAATCAGGGCAACTCTCCTTGTGCTTATCTTGCTTTTGGCTTCACCCAAATTAGGCTGAAGCCCATTCAGGTGGAAGAGACAATAGTTTTTATAAGGAAATGCTATGGCTGCTGAGGGCTTAGAGAAGAGTTTTATTGAGCTTGAGCTCCTAAAGAGGGGACACATTAATTCATAAGAAAAGCTAAATCATCAGATTAGTGCAATAGAAAATTGTAGTTCTTAAAGGGAGAAGCACACGTATTTACTGATTCCTAGTGTTACCTCATATTCCTTCTCTGAACTTTGGTTTATTGGGAAATCATTTTACTCAGTTTTGTGGCCAAATTTCTTTCTTTCTTGTAAGAATTCAATTTAACTTGACTGCAGCTTTAATATAATATTTTTATGAAGAACATAAACACTTTATTAAACTAAGTATCTTACCATTTCATCCAATTCCAGCAGAGAACTTGCTTAAAAGAAGTGTTCCAGGTGACCCAGTAGTGCTGAGTTGTTTGTGAGGGTTTTTCTTCTGCAGGGTCTGTCCTGTCCATGAATGTACTTTCAGTTACACTTTGTTTGAAGAACGCTGTTTATATCATCAAATGCTGTAAAAACCTGTTCAGATAAAGCAGTTGTAGGTTTTTTAAGTGGAGGAAAGGTGTTCTAAGATCATCCTGTGTTTAGAAAACTTTGCCATTGTCAGTTCTTACTATTTTTCTGGGAGCCAGAACCGGTTTTTATAAACCATCATGGAACAAGTTCTGTATTTGCCTTGATGTGTTACAGATGGCAGCATGACCACAATAAGGGTCGAGTTCTCTGAGCACTTTTAAGATGCTGGAAAGCATCAGGGGAGGAGTGAAGCTGTGGGCCAGGGAATGCTGCCTCTGACAGTGTATAAGGAGGGGAAGGAGCCTATGGAATTCAGTGCCCCTGCCTGGCAATCCATCCTGCAGCTCTCCTGCAATCTTCTCAAGTGTTTGAGAGCTGCCCTGTTGTCTCATTTTCAGTAATAGTGGTTTTCTGTCTCTTTTGTGCTTTGGTTTCTCACATCTTTGCTCCTATTTTCCCGTTTCCCAGCTCAGTTACCCCGTGCAGTTTTGAGCCTGGGAGAGACGGCAGGAGAGGCAAAGGGATCTGTTTTGGATACACCCTACACCAGCCCTTGTTTGAGAGCCACAGTCTGAGCATGAAATTAATTTCAAAAGAGGGCAGCTGAGCTGGTTGAAAAAGAACCTAATTTCGATGCAATCCAAGTGATAATTGGGCTACTCAGGAGCAGCAAAGCACCAGGTGTCTGCCAGTGTTCCTGCTGAATCAGGGAAAGCAGAAGGAGCTAAGGAAGTCAAAGACTCCACAAACAAGTTGTGTTTATTTAGGAGAGAGATGTTGGTGAGAAAATAACAACCACGAAAGGAGGCAGGCAGATGTAAACATGAATGGTTTTCTGTTACTTTGTGGAGATCTTCCCTTTTAAATGCTTTTATTTGCAAAACACATTTATTATTGTATAGAGGAGATAAAGTCAAGCATTCCAACATAACAGATTCTTGGAGAATGAAGGCTTTCAGTGAGTCAGCTAATCTAGATAGGATGGAGATTGTGTGAATACACACATTTCTCTTAAATGCTAATTTTTTTGTTTACTGGGGAGTTCTCATCTGTGAATATTAGTTCTTCTCGGATCCGAATGATAAATGGCAAGTTTGGACTCAACTGCATTTTGGGGTATCTGCAACAAGTTAATTAGTTCAGCAAGAATAGTGAAACCCATTTTTAAGATACTGTTCTTTCTCATTTTGGAAATATGACTCTCTAATCTCTTTAATTTAAGCATGTTGTAGCCACCCTCAGGACACTGCTGATCACCAAAGTCTAGGACTTGAGATGCCAGTTGTTGGTTATCACACAATCAATTGCTGGGGCAGGTGAAGCAAAATCGTTCCAGTTGTGGCAGTGGCGAACTATGGAAAGATGCTGATTTGTCACTTACTGCCAAAAAATGGTGCAGTTGGGCTTCCTGATCCACAGGATGAGCAGAAGCAGAGCATGGAAGAGCAGTGGGATGTGCTGGAGGATCTCTCTCTCCTGGGTAGAACTCTGGAGTGGGATCAGATGTAGGAAGATTGATGGGCTTCTGTCACTGTGCATTGTTAGTTTTACAGCAAGGAAACCAGGTCTGTGTGATCCAGCAGAGTGTACAAAATCCAATTTGTCAGGGCCAAAATGAGGTGTTAGAGAAGAACCTGTAATTGTTTTCCATCTTTGACTGTTACATTGTGTGTTGAAGAAAATACAGAAGTACAAAGCTAAAATTTTGAAAACAGCCTGTTATGAAATCCAAGTCACTGTCAGCTGATACCTCTTAAATACAGTATAGAGCTGCCTGTGTTGGGTACCATCAGATTCAAAATGTATGGCAAGTAAATAAGAACATAAAACTGATGAACCAGAAAATAGAAGGGGTCACATATTTTACTTTGTTAGCCAGCACAGCAGTAAAATACCAAAGGATGTTGAGATGTCGTCTCCTGTTATAAAGCTGAAAGTGCATCACTCAGAAGGATATCACAGGGAGGCAGAAGCAGGGTTAGGCCTGTGCACTGTGTTCATATTTCACTGCTGACTTGACAGCACAGGGTTATTTCAGTTTGGCTGGGGAGAAATACAAAGACCCCATCCCTCCTTTCTTCAGAGATTCGGGCACTCAACACAATCTCCGTGCCCACAGTGCTGGGGCTCACCAGGGCTGATGTGTGGAATCTGTGGCTTTGATTGCCAAGGTTTGCTGAGGTGACACAGTACAAATCTCATCTGAAAGTCTTTCTTTACAGAACAGCAGTTGCTTTTGTTTCCTGGGCTTATGGTTTTCAAATCCTCACCTGCACTGTGGCTGGTGTTAAGGTGTAGGTTGGCGGTGTAAAGGTTTTTACTTGGGCTGCTCCAAGTTTAATTGGCAATCCAGAGAGGTCAGCCATTACAAACAAATAAATCACATAAACACTTGCACATATTGTTCACTTTTTACCCCTGAAATTCTACCTTCACAAGCAGGTTATTTTCTATAAGCACAGTAGAAAGACATGTCTTCGTTCTGCTGCTTAAGGTGAAATTTGAGTCTGCAAGATTGTGCTTCTTACCACTTAAAGCAGCAAAATCATAGTGCCAATAAATTAACTGTGGTGCTGAATTCACAGAACTCTCCCCCTCTGTCCTTTTTCTCTGAGCTCAAGGACAGAGAAGGGAGATCCAACAGCATCAGATTGCAGGGAAGCACCTTTAGGTTGTCCGTGGACCCATGATGAGCTGTTCCTCTGCTGGAATATGTGTGCAATCAAGGTGATGATGGATTATTAACTATGTTCTACCTGCTATCATAGCTGGACAAAAATTACTTGAAGCAGGAAAAGTTTTTTTTTCCTTTCAGGAAGTACAGTTTATAGGCAAAAAAAAGCCTTTTGAATGTTTATAAGTGGGTGTTAAAAATACTTCTGGCCTTAAACACTGGCAAGTTATTGCTGTGTGCAAACATCCTTGCTGGAGGCAATGTTTGCTTCAAAATAAAGCCTCCCACTCTGTCTTGTGAACAGTCCAAGACTGTCTTATGCAGTAAGAGTGGTGATCTGAGGGATCTATGTATAGCCACCAACTCTGATGTTTGGAATTGTTGGTATTGAAAAGGCTGTAGGTACACAAGGCATTGTCTGATTGGAGCATCTGAGTGATGTTTTCCTGGATTAATAAATTAATAATTGGAAGAATCCATATCCTTGAGGAGTTCAATACATACAGGCTTTGTGATTGTACTTAAAAGGGAAGTGCATTTTAAAATAGGAAAAAGCTTTGCACTACTCTTCATTAAGAAGAGGAAGCAAGAATAAGGCAACTAGAAACTAAATTAATGAAGTTTGTCATTCAGAGACAAAATCTATTCAAAGCAGTGATGACATTAAACTGTGGAGGGGGGGAAATATTTGTGAAATCCTTTTTCCTAACAGATAAAGTGACTCTACTCTGTCCAGCATTAGAAATAGAGGGGTTTTCAGACTTGTCCAGAAATGGCAATGTAAGTTTGGGGGAGGATTTGGAAAGAATATCAGACTTCGAGCTCCAGCTTGTCAAACCCTGCTTGCTGGTCCCTCCAACAGTGCCTTTCCTACTGCTCCTGATCCATGAGGCCAAGCACTTTTAGGGAGGCTAAAGGAACAGATTAAATGGACAATTCCCTCTTAGCCTCTGATTCGCTCATTTCTTCTCTGCTTTCTTGCATAATTCCCTGGAATTGGGCCAAATTTGGCCTTTCCTCTTCTCCTTTCACATTTCCAGTCACCCCTTTGGACTTACATCTCTTGCTTAGGAGAGGTTGCTAGATCTTGCTTAAATGCTTCTGCTGCCACGTTCCTCTCAGACAACATTTTTCAATGAATTAAAAACTGGAAGAACAGCAGCAGCTGGAACTGGTGTCTGTTTTCTTCAAATAGTATTTAACAGGAATTTAAATCACCAGGTGGATAAGTACAGAAATTATGGCGATTTGCCCAATTGCAGGAATAGCTTGAGATTTGTCCCTCAGTTTGTTCTGGCATAATTCCTAATTCATTTACCAGCTGGTCAGCCCTGCCCCTGATTGCTGTTTCTGCAGGTGCCAACTCCATCCCTGCTGCTGGTGGCTCTATTTATTTACCTATTTGAAGCTTCAGTTGCTTTAAGCCTTTTTCTCTTGGGATGTGTTACTGATTTTGCAAGAGCAGTTACTTGTGATTATAGAGAGCAGTAGAGCCTGATACCAAACCCACGGAGCCCATAGGATAGTGAATGCTCTGCTGGAAACAGAGATCTCTTAGGATTCTTTAGGTCTTCCTGGTTAGACTAATGTGAATCTCTCAGGAAGGATTATAAGGTTGTTTTTTATGTTTGATTTGCCTTCTGCTGTTTTTTTTTTTAAAAGGAGAGGGATAAATACACCCAAATTATTTTATCTACTTTATTCCAACTTTAACAATTTTATACAGTGAAACTCCAGAGTATCTCAAGCTGCTCATATTTGAAATGAAAACCCCTGCAATTTGTAAACTGTCAAAGTTAATACAACATCTTAGTGTTAATAGGATTTTATTGACTTCTACCATCAGCAGAGGAAGAGGTTGATAAAGTGCCACAAAGGAAATGAAGATACAATACTCATTTTCCTTGCATCTCCAGAGCTGTGTAAATTTGATTGCTGAATTTATGGTAATCCAGCTCATTGGCCATTGCTCTTCTGGGGGAGTGGGAACCGAGAGAGGATTGCTGGAAATGAGAGTGACTTTACAGAGCTGCAAAATCAGACTTTGTGAAGAATTTGTGAAAAGGGATTAAAGTATTGGTGTCCAGTTACTGGGAGAGAACACAAGGCTTCACTGCATTATTTATTTCATATGTTGGGGCTGATACTGTGCCAGCTTTCCTTTGCTCTGCTCCCATAGGCAGCTCCAGCTGCTCTGCTATTTTGGAGTGTTGCTGATAGAATTAGTGCAATAGAATGAACAAGTGCAAGACTCAGAATATTAAGAAACTAAAGCCAAGTGACAGCGTGAACCTCATGACACTTGCAAATTAAGCTGCTTTCCCCCCCTTTGTGTTCACTAAAGGCACAACCAAATATTCACAGGCTTTAAAATGGGTGCCTCTGAGGGACTGGGGAGAGATTGTAAATTAATACAACACCAAACCCCTGGAGATTAGGGGGAAAAAAAGGATGAGGCGACCAGTATTTATCAGAAAAACCTATCAGCTGTTTCTCACAGATAAAAACATGGTCCTTTGCCTTTCTAAAGAAGAGTTTGTATATTTAAAGTGAATGTACAGGTATTTAATGTTTAAGCTGTTCTATGAATGTGAAGCTGAAATATCTTGCTTTTAACATAGTAAATTTTACTTAGTGGAAGTTTACTATATTTTATCTTTATTTTTGATTTTCTGGAGTATTTAAATATCAAAGATTTTCAAACTATAAAGGCAGAGGCATTTCACGTTAAAGGTAATCCTTACCAAACGTAATATCAGTATGTACTCTCTGCTGATAACAGCACTTAAATATTCTTTTTGTTTGGCATCAAGACAAAAGTTTTTATTTTCAATCACCTGTTATTTTATCACTCTTTTTCTCAAAGTCTACAACTCTTACAATTTGACGGAAGTGAAGAACCAAAAGCCTTCCTTCTAAACACAGAAATCCTCCAGACTCTAAGTTTCTGAAGGAACTGTGCTCTCTAAAAGTCCTTGGAGACACTTACAGGGGGTCACAGACACAAGGTGGGGTTGCTGGCATTTGTTTTCTTCTCCAGATTTAGTTCCCCCTCCCTGTGCATCTTGGAATCTCTCATATTTTTCAGCTTTTCTATAGAACATGGGAGTGTGTTTGTGACACAATGGATGACAGGCTGCAGTTAAGAAATTCTCTTAACAACAATAGAACAGTGACTTGCCAAACATAAATTGATAATTTGCTTACTGTGTGTGACTGTGGATGAAATGGAACCAGAGAGAAGCATCTTGCTGACCTTGCCCAAGTTTGTGACCTGGTTTTAAGTGTATTTGAACATTATGAAAAGAGATTAATAGATTGCTTTGGAGAATCCTTTTCCCATTGATGTAAAATTTTATAATTGAAAATTGTGGTATTTAAAAACAATGGGATTCTTAAAAGTAATTATGTTTTTTAATTAAAAGATACCTCTTATTTTAAAGCCAACCCATCCTGCAGCCCATACTTGTCTTATGGTGGTGCCTTGTAGCTGTTAGATGCATTCAGGACTGTATTGGTGTTTACAAGAGCATTCTTTTTGGAAATATAAAGGTCATATACAGGATTATGAAGTAAACATAGGAGAGAAAAACCTGAATTATTTCAAGGGCACAAGTTTTTCCAAAGCCACAAAAAGGCTGCTAGGATTTGAAGGAATTTTTCTGGGAAAAAACTCCTATCCTTACAACATAAAATAATTTTTCTGTGTCCTAGGGCACTGCCAACTCTCCGGCACCCTGAGGGTAGTGCAAGGTTAATTGTGGGGCCAGGCGTGTGTTGTAACCACGCAGAGAATGTGCAGAGGTCATTCAGGAGTAGGCACTAGAAAAATGTTCCTTGATTGGAAATGGAGCATCTAAAATGAAAATTGATGTGCTTTATTCCTTGCATGTGACTTCTCTTTCTAATTGTCTGATTTTGAACCCAGGATTTTCCTGCACTTTTACTGCTGATGAAGAAGGGTAAATGGTGTGCTCTGCTAGGAAAGTTCAGCACTTGCTCCCCACAAGAGGGTACAGCACCATCTCATTATTGACTACGTCTGATTTGTTTCTTGTGGGTCAAAATATCTGCTGTGGCTCATTCACAAGTTTCTCTCCTTTTATCTCAGAAAATTAGTCCACTTTAATCAGACAAAATATGCATGTCTTTCATGAACAACAGGTTATTACTTACCAGATGGGCTTTTATTCCTTTCACTTCATAAGCAAAAACACCTAATGAGCTATGGTTTAAGATTTTCATGTACCCTGGTTACAATTTATTTTCACATATTTTCTCTACCTAAGGTGTCCTTTTACTCTGGCTGCCCTTGTTCCAGCCTTCTCTGCTGGACCAGTTGATCCCTGGAAAAAACAAAGCTTCCTCCAAAAATGGCTATAATTAGTCTGTCACGTTGCTATAATTAGTCTGTGGTATAATTTTGGGTTAAACTTGATAGACTGAAGTTTTTGTTGGATACCTGGTTTCAGTGCTTTTCATTCTAAAATGAAGTAACAAACCAAAAAGGAATGAACAGCAGTGCAGACCAAGCGAAGTTATCAGTTGCTATTTCAGTCTTTTATATACACTGATGAAGAGGGAATTTCTCATTATTTTAGGAATAAACTTGCTATCTCTAAGAAAGGAAAGAGTGAGGTATAAGCCTGGTAAAATTGAATATATTTAAATCAGCAGGCTCAGATCAGTTGTAGGAGTCAGCTGAAAGCTCTTGGAATCAGTATCATTCATTGTTTAAAAGAAATAAATCCAAGGAAGTGGGGGAACTGGGGTAGGGGGTTGGAGAAGCCTTCAAGTCCTTAAAGGATATGTATTAATATCCTAAAATGGTAGGAGTCCAGGGATCTGGGGACTAGTCTGGCACCAATCCCAGGTAAAATACTGCAAAGGTTAATTTAAGACTAAGCAAATGATTAAAGGTTAAGCACACGGTCTGAAGTTACACAGACAGCCCTCCCCTGTAGCTGCCTTGACAGATTTTAGGTTGGCCAAGAGCTTTTCATCAAAACAGTTGGTTCTTCATCTCAGAGAAAGAGTTCTTGTTTCTCTCAGCTTCTTAGGGATTGGTGGTTTGATAAGATCACCTGGTGAGATGGGTTCTAATTCCCTCCATTCCTAAATTCTGTGATCACTTTGAATTTTTAGTGGGAATCTCCCTGTGATCAGGTATCCTCTTTCTATACAGCAATTCCTGTAAAAGATACCTTTTTTCCTCTGTAATGCAGCTCAGGAAACAAGTTCCATATTTTTAATCTCAAAAGCACTAAGAGTAAGTGAAGAAAACTATCCCAGCTCTTAAGCAATGAGTTGAATATATAACCTTGCTTTACAGATTTGAAAGGTCTAAAATAATATTTACTGCCCATACCTCAGGTTTATATGTGATTTGGTTGCAAAGCCAGGCTATCTGGGGCTGGGAGCTGAGGCTAGTATATTTTTAATGTAAGAAACTGTGTTAAAATCAAACTCTTGAGACACAAAATTTGCTGTTAGAAAGTGTGGGCCATGAACCCTGAAACCATGACCTGGGTCAGGAAGGGGCTGTTGCAGTCCCTGTTTTTTGAGTTGGGGTGAACTCTATTCTCATGGACATTTGTCTCCACTTGGACAACATGTGAGAGAGAGAGCTGGGAGATTTTTGTGTCAGACACGAAGCCTACAGCGAGGAGCTGCCAAGTTACTCAAGTGCACATGTATCCAGTGTCTCCCACTTCTGTCACTTTTATGCAGAAAAGACAAGGGATTTAGTAATGCCAAAGTTATGTTACATTTGCTTTAGTGTTTCCATTTGTTTCCTTTCTCTGAGCAGGAATTTTAAAACAGAATGTGCATGTATATCTATATGTATATATACATACATTGACTTTTCTCCTTTTACATAAACAATATATTGCGCTGAAATTGAAAAAACAGGATGAATCAATGCTTGGAACACAGCTTGAATCTGAAATAATCTGTGAGTGACTGGGTTTTTGTAGAAGGTTCTGCAGTGTTTCCATCTGAAATGGCTGGTGTGAGAGGGAGCACTTCCATGCCTGTGCACTCCATAGCCACAAAATACACTTTGAGGGTGTTTTGAGGGAACATCGAATTGTCTGCTTATGTCTCTACCCTGTTCAGATGGTCTTGTAGCCTGGTAGTTAAGTAACTGGATTAGGAAATTTCATTATAAATGACAACTCCTGTGTGGAAGTACTGGCTGATTCATGACACTAAATTCCTTGTCATGGCTTTGTTGGGCAGAGCAGTTTGGAGGTTTTACTCAGTCCTTGCTCTACCTTGGGCTCTGGTGTCTGCAGTAGGACCCTGTGCTTTGGTCTCTGGGTTGTTTCCTGGCTTCTGGATGTGAAGCTGTAGCAGTGGGATTTAAAATCCTGGGAGTATCAGTGTTACAGACTCTCCTCTTTCCCTTGGCAACCAATGATTTTGCCAAGTTCACAACACTTGTTTCTTTGCTTTCAAGTAGATTGAGGGAATTAGTTCAAGGTGAACTACTCAACGTTTGAGGGCTTGCTTATTAACAGAACACATCCAAACAAATTTGGTCTGGATATGTCAAGCAAACAGAAGAAAACACTCTTATGGAAAAGGCATTTTCTCGTGTTTGGTGTTTTGGATTTTCCTTCCTCACTTTTTACCTGTTGGATAAAATCAGTGTTCAATGTTTGTGTTTAACCCCAACTCATCATCATCTCTCATCATCCCCAAAAATATATTCATGTATGTTTAGAATAAATAACCTTTTCCCATTGCAGTTATTCTGGTGGAAGTTTAAAGCTGAACTTTGTACTAAAATGGTAGTTTTGTTGATTCAACAAGCTTCTATCCACTTTTCATCTCAGGTTCTAGAGGAAGCTTGTCTGCACTGTTTGGTTTACTCTGAATGTTAAATATCAAATCAGCCTGACATAAGAGGTAGAACTTAGGCAACACCTCCATGATTCTCAAAATGAGTTTTGAACTGTTCTCTTTAAGAGGATATTAAATATGCATTGTTTTATGTTGGTTTTTATTGTTAGCTGCTTTTTTTTTCTTGCTTCAATTCTGAGAAAACGGATTATAAAATTCACACAACAAATCAAAGTTTGAAAGAGACTTATCATTTGTAGCTTGGTCTTGTTCCACAAAGCACAAATTATTTTATATATATATATATACACATATATATAACAATTTACATGTCTTCTGATGACTTAGTAGTGTTTGAGCAATCTTGTATTATTATTTTTGATCAATACTTGCTATTGAGTACTAACGCCACTATTTGGCTAGGTTTTAGATTACAGTCAAAATAATGCATCAATACAGAACCCAATGACTTGGGGCTCTTGGAGTGTTCTCTGCAATTCCCAGGTTTTTCTGTGTGTGGTAGAGTATCTAGAATTGGCCAGTTTGCTTTTGGAATGTGAGCTTGGAAGACGAAGTAGTTTGTGCTTTGGATGGGGCTTTTTCCCTGTGGCTTTAAGTTTCGTTTGCACAAAACACCCTAAAGCCCGGGGGACAATGAATAACCTACAGGACACAATGTCTTGTAATAACACCTACAAATTGAGGTTATTCATGTTGTGGAAGCATTTATTTTCTCTTGCTATAGGACATACATAACAGCTGCTCCGATATTCAGGAAGAAGGATTAAACAAGAGACAGGAGTTCCATGGTAACAGAAACCAAGACTGAAGTGTTTCATCAGTTGTAACTGTGTAGGTCCTTTCAGGTCATTTACTCAGCCTGAAAAAAACTTCTCCTAAGACATTCAGGGGACTTAAACTCGCTGCCTTATTTCCTCTGAAGTGCCTGATTTTTGGTAAAATGCAAATCACATCAGGTAATTTAGGAGTATAATCCTTAGCACTTGTGGAGCAAATCTTCTGTGTCTTGGTGGAACAAATTTTCCTGCCTGCTTCGGGTATTGCTCTCTGCTCCCCGGGGCTGGATGGAAAACAAACGGTGCTCATGGAGAGGGAACATCCCCAGGCCCAGGAGTGAAGCCAGCCCTGCCCAGCTGCCCACACGGAGCTGTGGCCCTGCCAGTCAGTCTCTCAGCAGGGTTGTTTGCTGCTGAACAGGGGCCTTTTCCTTCTCTCTGGCGTTTCGTTTGATGCATATTTTAGGAACTCGTGTCACTTCCAATATTGAGGATGGATTTCTGACTCCTCCTCTCCCTAAATTGGGGCACAGCACCACCCCTGCTTTAGGAATTTCCCTGCCCTCCATGAACCTCCATTTATTTTCCAATCCCAGCCCGCTTTATCCTGTATAGTAACATAAATATTTATTGATTTATTTTTTGTAACCCCCTAGTACTAAATTTTCTATCTGAGAATACTGTACCTTGCACAATTATTTATGGACTCTTTGCATGTTTTTCTTCTCTTTTGAGTTCTTCTGTTTCTTCTGTGCTAGCTGGGTGTTTATCACTTTGGTTTATCACTGCAACTGAAGAGTACGATAAAACATACCTTTGTTTCACTCCTCTGTCTGTTTTTCCTTTAAATTATACATCCTTCCAGTTTTGTTATTCTCCTTCTAATGTCTTCACTCTGTTCACCAGGTCCAGATTCCAAGTTCTCTCTCTGCCCACTCCTCCCAGTTAATCCCTGATTTCCTGATTGTTTTCTTCCTCCTTTCCCTAAACTGACATTTGAAATGGGTCTGGCCTTGGCCTCTTGCCTTGGTCCAGCTCTTGGGTCTTGGAGCAGTAGACTGGCAAACCTGGTTTTGGCAGGTTAGTCAGCAGAACTGATGGAATGCACACAGAGGAGAGCTCTGGGTAAGGAGCTGCCACACTGTGACTTGTCACACTGGTGTGTTAAGGCTTTCAAAGAATAAATAAGGCAGCCAGTGTGAAACTGCAGAGCACAGCTCCAGCTAAATTTGTAAGATCCACTCTTAAACTTGAGTGTGTGTAGTAAAGCTGATTTCCCATCTGCAAATCCCATTGCCAAGTATCACTGCTGGGAATCTTTACCAGAACATCTTGGGCTCACTAACTTTACCAGGGCAGTAAAAGAGGAAGAAACAGCTCATGCAATGCCCTAAATATCTGTTAAGATCCCTCTGTTCAATAAGGGAATGTAAAAAAATGGGGCTAATTTTAACTCGCAGTTTTGTTCTGGCAATGTAACATCCTTGGAGAAGTTTGACCATCCCACTACAAGATGAACATATTGAAGGCTGGATCTGGTTTTTGGTTCTGTTTTGTCATCCCCTCCTGGACAGCATCAGTCCAGGATTCAATGCTATTGCTCATGACAGCAGAGAATTTGGCTGTCAACTTGTGTGATGATCATTATTGATAATAGAGTGCTTAAATATTACAATTACATGAAAACATTTGTGCACTTTTTGGATTGCACCACATCGAGTTTTAGTTTTTCCCTCATATTTGTCAGACTATGGTTAGAAATTATTTCTTCAAAGAGAAGATGCCACAGAGCTTCCTCTTACACAAATTACCTGGAAGTACACCTGGAAAATGTCAAACTCTGAGAGGATTTGTGCTTTCCAGTGGTAGCTTAAATTCTGACACTTCTGGTTTGTTCCCCAAAGAGTGAGGGGGTGTGATGTTGTTACAAAGGCTGTAACTCCATAGCACTGACCATGAGCTTGAGCTGTAAATTCATTCACTGTGAATAGGTTTTATCTTTTGTTGTCTTCAGTAAAAAAAGAGCCGTCCTACTGGCTCTGGAGACTATCGCCGTTTAACCTCGAGCTGTTTAAGCACCAGAATTGATATTGTTGATCAAGTTTCTTTTGGATACCTCTCAGTTGTAATTACTTGTATGTATAAGAAACCAATTAATAGTAACTCTAGACAGTTTCATTTATTTTGACATTTATCCTTATCTTCTGAGCAAACTGACAGTCAACTCTCTCATGGAGCTCATGTTTTCTTCTTCTTCTTTCTGGTTGCGGAAATGAAGAGCGTTTCTGATGTGTCTGCTTTCATTTAGTATTGCTGGTATTGTCTTTCATGGTTTATTTTAATACAATCTGTAAAATTTGGTCAAATACTGCTGTACACTTGCATTTAAATATCAAGAAAGCACAGAACAGATGTCAAGCCCCATGACTGGCTGATAGCGTTGACTGGCACATCCAATTGCAGTTTGAATAACTTCTCAAAAATGCTATTAGATTGTTTGCTTCCAAAGTTCAGAAGAGGAAAATGAAACAAAACTCCTTCCCTGTAGGAGCACAGTCCTTGCAAAGAGACTGTGGGGTTTTTAGGAATACTTCTGGCAATGTGGAGGCATTTCATGTCCCTGTGTGTTTAGTTTAACCCTGAATGCATAAAATATAATTTATGCACCATGTAACTGTGTCTTGAGATATGTTTTCCTAATTCCTCCCTAAGGATTTCTGAAGAAGCAAGTAAAAGCTGTCACCTTAAATGTGCTGAGACAGCAAAGAGGTGTTTTGGCATGTATTCATATAATATTTCTTCTTTTAGTTCTTTATTATTTTGCTTTCAAGTGTTGGTTGACTATATCAAGTTGCTTGACAACAAAGACCTGGGAGTTCTTCACTCATCCTGTGGATAAGAAAAGAGCTGCACCCTTTTTGTGTGTCTAATAATGCCAGAGGTAAGGGATTCTCTGAGTCACACTTTTGAAGGCAACCCATTTACCAAGTCTGGCTTTTGATACATCCATGCATAAAGCAGAGATAAGAGCCTGCATGGGCTCCAAAACCAGAAAAAACATGGGAAGTGTTGCAGCAATTTATATAATACTCTGTAGTCTCAGGGGGTGCTATGAATGAATATAAAGCCCTTGTAAGTTTGGAGATCTACCAGGCTCAAATTGTCCATGGAAACTGGGAGCTTCTCTCCTGCCCTTTGTAGTGCTTCAGCACGTTGGGATGCAACAAGAAGCTTCCTCAAGAGAACTTAAACAACCAAGAAACTTTCACTGCTTGGATGCTTTTGAAAATTGTACCCCAAGAAATGTAAAAGTAAATTGTGAGGAGAACTTGGGGGTTCAGAGGTGGAGCAACATGTGATCCAAATGCATGACGGGCAACTTCTTTCCCTGAGGTAAAACACCATAAACTTCCAGGAAATGCCAAACGTAGATACAGGATTTTAATGACAAATCACTTATACTCACAAGAAAACTAAGACTTGACATGTCTCTATGTCTTGCATAGACTTGATATTTTTGCATGAAAATTCCTTGTAGCTAACAAGTATTTTGAACACTGAACTATTAAGGAAGATGAAGCTGATTTCTTTTGCCTTCTTATTAAGGTGTCACTGAGGTATAATTTAGTTGGTTGTCAGGAATTTCAAAACATCCTACAAGGCTTTGATTTGATTTAGTAATAATGAACTTATGGCAGGCTACAAACCTGAACATTTTGCAAGATGCAGCCCAACCATTTCTGGTCATACATTTAACTTCACCTGGACAGTTCTTCTGAATGAAATGAAGAATATAATTCTGTTGGAATAACTTTACTATGAACGGGTTATTGGGCTTGACTTTGATTCCTAAAAAGCAGGAAAATTGAATGTGATTTTGATGGATTTTTTTCCTCTGCTTTCTCCTGGAAAATCTGATTAAACCTCTTTCTAACCATTCCTCCCTAGAGGTCTCATTTACTACTAAGAAATTTTAACATTGCTTTTGAACTGCAAAAAAATTGCAACACAAGCAACATTTTAATGATTATCTGGTTATATTTAACATCCCTAAAAAATCTCTTGTTTAGGGAGCTCAAAATAATTGAAAACATATTGTTTTTAAATTATGTATGGACTGTCAAAGTGGAGCACAATCAGAAAAAACCACCTATTTCTTGTAAAACAGCTTCAGGTGAAATAAGCCTCCTGTATACTCCAATTATCATGGGCAATTTATGAACAGTGTATTGGGCATACAAGAGGTCCTTCATTCAAATACTGTAGATCCTCTAGTTACACAAGCCTGCCTTTCTCTCAAATCCAGACACTGAAGGAACTAACAATGTTCATGTGAGCAGTTCAGCACAGAAGGCAATTTTTTTGGTAGCTAATGATGGCAAACAGAGCAATTGCACTGAGCAAACTACTCCCAGAGGTGCAGGATGAGCAGCTGGGAATGTTCTTCCCAACCCCACTGCTCACACATGTGCACCGGTCCCTTCAAAACCCTTTACCTGTTAGAGATGTAATGCAATTCAGATCAGTGAAATGGAAATATCCTAATGCCATTTATCCCCCAAAACAAGATTTTGGTCATTGTTTCTTCTCTTAATTCAGCCCTCAGTAAAATGTGGGCACATTAACAGGTGACACTAAAACAGTATGTGGGCAACTGTAGCACTTGGTGCCTGTCTTTGGGTGATGGGCTGTTATCAGCACAATCTTCAGGATGCCTCCTAAGTGAATTCTGTTTCAACACTTCGAATGTGTAACCTAAGAGACCATAAGGTTTGAGTTTGTGGTGCAATTTGTCAGGACTTGGAGGCCACATCACTGTGTTCTGGCAGGGGACCAGTGCAAGGTCGCACAGTTTGTGTTAGTGTCTGTCTGGCCTTGCAGTGCTGTATTTCACAATTGCCAGGATGAGGGTGATCTGTCACAGCAGATGGAATGACATCAGTGTTTTTGCAGAAAAACCTCAGATTTTGGACTAGTTTGTAACTCTCTTCTGCCGTGAGGTGGGAAGATGAGAGGGAGAAGAGGAGAAAAAGGCTCCAGTGAGCAGAGCACTGAGCAGGGCCAGGGGCAACTGCTGCTAAAGTTAATTCCAGAGACTTTAACTTGGGTCTCACACACTCAATGTGTTTTAAGTGAGGAGACTTTCAGACTCTACTCACTGCAGCTTTCTTTGAGCAGAGTGGAGAAGCTGCAAGTTTTTAGTTTTTTCTTTCCCTTCAAGTCACAAAATCCTGCAATGTTCAGGTTGGAAGTGACCACAGTGGGTCACCTGGTCCCACCTCCCTGCTCCAGCAGGGTCATCCCAGAGCACACAGCACAGGATTGTACCCAGACAACTCTGGAATATCTCCACACCCTCACTGAGAAATCCCTTCAATGCAAGGTCACCTTTCCTCTTTGGAATGTATTCCTGGACAAGAAGACATTCTGCATTTTGTAATTTCTTAGCTCATTGAGGTACCTATAATTTGAAATATTTTGGGTTGATATATTATTTAAAGGAGACAATGTTCAGCTAGTTTTTTTCCCCCACTTGTATTTCTCTACAAGCATATGCAAGTATACATATTAAACTTTGGAGACAAGTTCCTTCCTTGTTAAGACAAATCACTTTTATCTATTGAAACAAACTGTAATTGCAAGAAAAATCTTGTATTTGACATTTTTGTTAGAGGAAGAATTATAATAGATCTAAAATAACACATTGTGATGGTAACACATTGCATGATAAATAACACATTGTGATGGTGTAACATCAACATAAGCATTCCCCTACCCACCCACTCTGCTCTGCAAATCCAGTCCCTGAAAACCCTTTTGATGGATGATTAGTCTTGTAAAGCCAACATACTCTGAGATATTTCCCTAAATCAGAATTACCTATTTCTATCACCTTTTCTAGCTCCTAAAATTCATTTCTTTTAAACCAAGTATTTTATAAAGAGTAATTTTAAAGGTGCTTAAGATGATTCAATGAGAAATGCCTTTCATCAGAGAAATCTAGATCCTTTTTATCATTCGCTTCTGATCTTTTCAATGACTTGAATTGTCCTGAATCACATTAAAATAGCACTAACTCAGTGCTTTTTATGTTCATTGTACTGTATAGAGGCCTGTCTCAATATTTTTTCATATTCAGAGTGTTACAAAGACAGGCAAGAACTTGGTATACAAGAAAGACTTGTGCAGTTGTTACAAATTATATTCTGAAAAAACATTTCACAAACATCACTGCATTCTGTAAATATTTCTAGCTTTGATAAATTATTAGGGGGTAAAAAGAAAGCCAATCACTGAAAAATTTCTGCTTTTTAGTCACTCGTCCCTGGCTTTCATTTGGAATGTTCCCATTTTTCGTGCATCCAGGATTTCATTGTGTAGACCTCAGGAATATTGCAGTTGAGACAGTTTTTCTTGTGTTTTGCCAGCTAAGTTGGGCACTGCTGTTACTGTGATTTAAAGTGAGGAGCTTCTGTTTCTGATGCTGAGGAGTCCTCGAGAACTCTTCGGGCAGAGCCTAATGCACACAGATGAAGTCAAGACAAAGTGACAAAGACAGCTTGTTCCTGAGGAAAGTTAAATATTTTTTTCTGGCTAATTTATGTGACACCTAAAGGAAAACTGCAGAATGAAACATTCTGTAACACTGGCTCTGCCTTCAACCATTGCTAATAGAAATGGACAGTGACTTGTGCACTGTCTGATGCAATTTATGATTTTATTTCACACTATTTGGATACAAATATGGTTTTTCATTTGTATTTTGTTTTTCTTGTGCATTGGAACAGTCCTCTGACAACTGAGTGGCATCTTCGAGTTCTCTTTTGGTTTTTTTGATGGCAAGTGTCAGTAGCCAAGCTTGTGAGCATGTGTTGAAAGACTAGATTTCAATTGATACTTTGGAGACAAATCCTTAAGTGTTTTATCAACTCTCCCAGTAAATGCTGTCTGTACAGATCTGTGCTGAGCAGAACTGCTGTTGTTTTCAGAGCAGACACTGTCTGTGCCTCTGCCAGCCACCAAAAAGCCCCAAGGGCTGACTCAAGCCAAGAGGAGAGATAGTAGGAAAAGAGAGTTTAAAATAACCCTGAACCTTCTGATGATTTCACTTTAAATGTTTTAAGCACCCTGTCACCCCATCCCATCCCTAACTGTCTGAGTTACATTTCACTCCATATTTCGAGGAAGATGAGACTAATTATCATGTCATGGAGGTGTGTGTTCTGTTCCCTGAATATGGAACAAAGTCAGATACTCCAGTCCTGGCCAGTCAACTCCTTTCCCATCACCAAGGGCTATATTCCATGAGGAGTCACCTTTTAGGAATAATTTAGGTGTTATTATGCCATGAACACGCGGCAGGGCAGGGTGGGAGAGCCACTGCAAAGCCACCCTGGATTTGGCTGCTGCCTGGCAGGGTGAGAACACAGGGGAGTGACTGGAGCCTCAAACATGGTTGAAACTCCCGTGTAGCTGTGAGTCCCTCAGCAAGAGGAGCTCGGAGCACTTTGGGGCAGATTGTGCTGCTGGGGAGGGAAACTGCTGCGTCCTGCTGCCTCTACCCCTCCCCTTGTGGTGAGACTCCAGCAGGAATGTGAGGAAAAGTCAGGCACCTTCCCTGACATCACGCCTCTGCTGAGGGGCTTAATGCTCCTGTTTTGTGTCTAAAATGCTGCCTGCATTCATGAAATCTGAAAATCAGAACTTGCTTGTTAACTAATTGTCCTAAAACATCTTTAAGTCATTTTGAATTGGGAGAAAATACCTTTTAGAAAGAGGGTAATGGCTGCATTTTGTACATATTTTTTTGCATTTAAATAGAATAAATTGTATTACTGTGCTGTACATCTGGGCACAAAATGCTTGTTACTGACAGGAAGCTTGTGGAAGGAGATTTTATTCCCTTTAATGTATTTTGGAAAGGGAATATCAGAACAATTTTTCATCTGTATTTCCTTAAGGTAGCACAAAAAGGAATCAACATTTTTCTTACTTAATTACTCTGCTCATCTCTAATTGTGTGGTGGCTGGCATCCTTTCAGTGCACTTTTGCTAAACTTGACAGTAAAAACTGGAGCTTGCTCATGGAAAAAAACTCACGACAGTTCTCCCAAAATGATGGCATCAAGTGCAGCCTCTCAACCTGTTTTTATTCATCTGATTGTGGATTTTAAGAATGTCATCCTGGTTTTAATGTCACAATTTAAGACAGGAGCCGTTTGCCATCAGATTCTAGGAGGTCTGTGGAAACACAGCACTGGTTCTGCTGATTGTGGGACTACTTCCTACTGAAACATGTAAGTGCCCTGCTGATATTTGTACTCACACAGATTTCATTGTTTCACTCACTAACTCATCTGCTCTCACAGATATTCGGGTGTACACTTGTGAAAACACAAGTGCCACAGTGGAGAGATTGAAACGGAGCAGATCCACCAGTGACCTGATGACATTTTAACTGCTGAAAAATGTCTTCAGAGAGGGAGTAAACACTGAACCAACCAACCAATCCTCCAGACTGATTGGTAAGAGGATATTTGGCCATGCCCTCACACATGCATGTGCCCCACAGCCACACCAAGAATGTCACAGGCTTTTTCACAGCTTTGCAACTCAGAAGTGGCAAAAATGTGCCTCATTTTCTTATGTTGAGTTGCTGGAAAATGGAATGAGCCCTTCAAGCTTTGGGACCAATTCATCAGCCTGGTGCAAAGTATCACCATTTTGTCCTTGTAAAACTTGTGCAAATATTTTGCAGCACCTCCTGAGCTGTGCCCTGGTCTAAGGGAGGGAGATCTGTGCTGGAGGATTCTCTTGGGAACGGGATGTTTGTGATGAGGCACAAAACTGCTGCATGTAATTTTTCCATTAATATATGTTATCTGCCTTTTCATTGTATTTTCTTGGGATGGTTTTAGTAATTCTTTATCAAGCAAAATAATGTATATTTTCACTTTGTTTTTATGTGCTGCTTTTCTACAATCAAATCTTGAAGTCCTTACCCATTAAACTGGAAGGATCCAAATGCCCCATTCATTTATATACTGACCATTATGGCCTTAAGGCTCAGTTTTGGGGAATTTGGATATTACTGGGATCTTATTTAAACAGGAAGAATCCATTTTGGCAAGTATTTGCAGTCAAAACGTTTCAAGTGCTGTATCTGCCTCTCCATTCTTTATTTCTCCAGCATCCCCTCACACAAATCATGTTAATTCAACAAAAACAGGGATGTGATTTATACCTTTTAATTTTAAAATTTTTTTTCATGTTCTCCTAAATTAAATCTAAGCTGATAACAAGGGGCAAACATCTTCTCTAGAGAATCTGAATTAGGGTCATTTCCATTATGGCACCTGAAATGAAAATTGAATTCATATCACAAGACACGATCGTGGTCAGAGCTCTTTCCAAACCCAGCACTGTGATTAAGAGGGAAGCAATACTAAGTAGCTTGAAAACAGTTTAAGGTGGAGTTTTTTGGAGGTGTGTTTTTTGATTTGCCTTCCCCCCCNCCTGCACTCAGAAGAGTTTGGGGGTTTTTTTCTTTATCTCTAAGAGAGAGGAACAAAGGGAATTTCGTTGTGCAGGTGTGTGATATATTCACAGGACAAGTCATTTTTAATGCTGCAATTCCTGGAGCCATAGAATTGTGTAAGAAATAAAAATCTAATTATTAAATAATAGTATATTGGTGATTGAGCATGTTAGTAACAATACCTACCTGCTGTGTTCTCAGTTCTCTCCCTTTTCATTCCAGCTGATATTCTTGGAATTTTTAGTTTTAATTCTAGCTGTTTTTTTGTTTGTTTGACTTAAAACCAATGTGTTAGGCTTATTGTGGGTAAGCAAAGAGAAAGCTGGAGTCTCATACAAGTCCTCTCTGGATACTGAGACACTTTGCAGTTGAAGGGGGATGAGTTAAAATGCGCTTGTGGAATGATTCTGTCTGTCCTCTCTTTACCTGTGTGACAACAGCCAGGGCTACACCTTTATTGCTTCAATTTTTAAACTGATATCGCTGATATTCCCATTTCCATGGGTGGTTGAGTTTTTCCAGAAAGGCTGTTTCCCAGTACAACCAAAGTAACGGCACCTGTGCAGTTACAGCCAGATGTGGATGTGGATGAAACAGGTCCCACACAGCTACACCACCCTAAACTGGCAACACTTGAGGCAGCTGCACCAAGGCAAACTGAGAGAGAACGTGCAAAGGGTGATAAAATAACAAAATAAACACCTGTACATACAGAGCAGTGTCTGTCTAATCCTGTCAGGCTTGGAAAGGGGTCTGGAAATAGCTTTTCTTGTTGTTTTGGGGAGGTTTCTGTTTGTTTTGCTTAAGTTATCAATTTTTGATCTGTTTTAAGGGAAATCTTGAGCAGGATCTTGGCCCAGCTGATGTGAGAATTTTTCTGAGCTGGAAAGGGCTATTCTTGGAAATCACCTCCTCCAGCAGGATATTTGTCTCTTTTATGCAAGGCTGAAGGAGTAAAGAAATCAGGAAATTATTTCAAAGTCAAGTTTAAATTTTTTGATTCTTCAAAAACACTCCTGTTTGGTTCCTGTTAAGTTTCCTTAAAGAGAGAGAAACAGGAGGATGGTGGAGTTATAGTAGAAATTCAGTTGAAAGTGATCTTACTGATGCTGCTCTGAAGTGTAACTATTCAATTAAAAGGAAAAATAATGATGCTTTTATTAAACAAAAGAGCACCAGCACAGAATATTGCTAAAGCCCAAGGACAAGTGTAACTCTTCTATCAACAATAATGCAGATTTTGTGCATATATTATGGATTATATTCTCTTTTCAATGCACATGCATTAGCATTAATGGGCAAGAAGAAGATGATAGACCCATTTGTGCTGCTACCCAGTATCAGCAGCAAAATTCATTATATTCACACACTCTCTGACTCTTCTGATTCCTTTTGAAATAAATCCAAATATTCATCATTCAAGGACACTGGGGAATAAATTACTTTCCATTTCTAGAGTGTCCACAAAAAGATCAAATTATTTCATTTGGTATTATAATTTACTCAACAAAGTTTGCGGTTTATTTTCTTTTAATTCTGTTGATTGTGGAAGGGGATTGCTCTCAAGTCACTACTGCAAGTTCTGGTTATGATTGATTGTGTAATATTGTTTCTTCACTCTATTTAATTATCCAATGCAAGTAAGAGAAATGATTCTATCATTTGATGCACTTCTCAGGCATCTGATGAAAGCTTTTGGAGGGAGAGTTCCTTCTCTTCTCTGCAGCCTAGCTGAACTGAACAACAGTTCAGTCTCCAAAACCTCTGTGATTTCGCTCGTGAACCTCTGAAACTTTCTGTGACCTTCAGAGATAATAGTGACCAATAATTGCTGACTCCTCCCTGGGAAGAACACGTGCTTTGGGTTTCAGTAGTGTTGGGGTAAATACTGAGATCCCCTCCTGATGTTCTTGTAGGTCTGTTGTGAGATTGACTGGAGCAGCAGCTGTTCTGTGTGAAGTGGTTTCTGCCTCTCTGAATGTGAGATAGAAACCTGCCTTCAACAAACCTCTGGAAGCCCCTCTGCTGGCCCAAGTTGGGCTTGAGACGAGATGCCCCCAATCTCAATCAATACTGAGAGTATAAGTCCCTATAGGTACAGAGAATTCAAAAAGCTGGGGGGAGTAACTGGAGATTGCAGCTCGTGTGGGGATATGCATAGACCTATAGCTGAAATAGCTCCTGAACTCTTGAAATATCTCTCCAAATAGGCTTTTTTAGCATGTCAAGAAATGGATGCAGAAAAAAAACTGTTGGTTTTTTTCCCTTTCTTCTCTTCACTGATGATTCAGAACAGACAACCAGCAAATGGATTTTCTGTTGTGGACTGTTTCAGCTTTTCCATAGGTAGTGGGAGCCATTCCTATTTTTCTCTGATGCTGTTCCCCACTCTTCATCTCTTCATGTTATCCTGAAATCCATGGAAGTTATTTGGCTCTGACCCCTGAGTTCAGGTGCCATCTACATAGGAAAGTTAAAATAATGGACAGAATTATTCTATCACCCGTCTGAATGTGACTTCTCTCTCCTCCCTATACAGATCACCTTTTACCAGCTATGCTTGACATTAATTTTTTCTTGCTGTAAAACATAAAATTTCATTCATTCAGAGAAAATCTTTTCCACCTCTACTTTGAAGAATAAATTGTTTCTTTCATTGCAGTGGTGTCATGTAATTTATGGAAATACAATTGCTTGGTATTTATTTGCTTTCTTGCCAAGCCTATGGCAGCAACACAAAAACTCCTTAATTAGGTGGCATTCTTGATCAGCCAAGAGGCAAAGTTCAATCCCTTTATAGCAAGCTTAATATTTTAGAGAGCTTTTAAAAAATGTAATTATTTATTTGTAAAGTTAAAAATAAATAGTACCTCCTGTAAAATAACACAGGCCAAGATACAAATGCTCTGAAGCAGAAATGTTTGCCAGTGTAGGGAATGCTCAACTTGAGTAGAAGATCAGAAGAGTTCACTTGTGTTTTCCTGCACAGCTGGAAGGGACAGGTGTCCTCACTCAAGAACTGGGAGATATTGTGGCACAACAGGACATTTTGGCCTATCATGAAACTAAAACCGAGCTCTTTGTGGTACTTGTTCCATCAGCTTGATTATGGTGCATATGGGAAGATTTTCTTTAATATTTCTGGGAAAACTGCTGTAAGTACTATTTGGACTCTGGGATAGAGGGGAAGTAACTCATGCTGAGAATGTCAGTTAGCTGAGGGGCAGGTCAGCAAGAATTCCAACGTGCAGACCCCAAAATTAAGTCATGAGGAGAGCAGAGTTTACCTTAGGTGATCTTAACCTCCATTATCTTAATAATTAAGTTTCAGCCTTGTATGACAAAGGTCTGATTGTTCATCTCAATATCATTTGTTTTACTATAGTAATCCAGACAGAAAGAGGCCTGCAGGAGGTTAATGATACAAAACTGTGCAGCAGAACCCAATTTTTTGTGAAACTCGTCAAAGAGCTGTAACAGTAGAATCAGAAAAACTGGGCTTGCACATGCAATATGGAAACCCTGAATCACTGGAAGAAAATGAGCTGCTCCCACTCAGTGCTGTGGAATGACAGCCAGCAGTGAAGGGAAGGCAGGATCTGTCTGTCATTTTTACTAGTCAGGGGCTACAGCAAGTTCCTCACTCCCTAAATTGTGGAAACAATTGTTGCCTCAGCCTTTGCAGCTATTCAGAATTTCTGTCTGGTCTCTGTATAATGAAAGCTGCATTTGAATGTGTTTCAGACACAGAATTCTGTTTCTTGGTTTGTTCAGAGGAACAAAAATGCACCAGATCTCCTTTTCAGTGTAATACCTCTATTCATATGAAAATGCCTCTTGCACTATTTCACAGTGTTTCTGAGGATGTTTCAAGTCTAAAAAATAAAAAAAGCTAGTTTTAAAAGAGACTTCTGGGATACTTCTTCAGAAAGTAGTTCCTGTCCTGAGAATGAAACAAATTCAACAGTATTTTTGGAGAAAACCCTACAGGTATTTGTAAAGCTTGATAGACAAACATATCTTACTACATGTGCAGCTGGAAGGGAGGGTTTTCAGGGTGTTTATATCAGCAGCCTAAAATTCTCTCCTTTACAGTTTTCCACAGGAATGTGGGAATCTCTGGGGATTGGCACATTACAGATGCACTTTAAGTCTTCACAGATTTGAAGCCACTGGGTGTCTTTCTACAGTTTGGGATCCATCTGTTACTGTATCAAATAAAGTCTGGGGGAGAGAATTTAAAGGTGTGGGTTGATTTTCTAAGGAAGGGCTTTGAGGCTGGAACGTTGTGGTTGCAGAGATGAAAATATTTGCAAAAAAAGGAAATATGGTGAAAATTTAGCTTGTGAGCTACTTAATGCTGGGAAGTATAAAAATGCTCGAAAACGAGTCTTTGGAGATGCAGAAGATCTTAAAATGAGAGACTGAACTGGAAGTGTAAAGGACAGTGGGAATATAGTGGTTAATGTCTTTTTTTCACATAAATGAGGTTTCTTTCTCTTTAAAATTCCTGTTGACAGAACCAGGGAGCATTCCCTAAATGGAGATGGGGTGTGTATAAATCTATATATATATCAGAAAAAGAAGTATTTCCAAAAGCAGCAAGTGGAAAAAACATGGCTATCCTGTAACATTTAATTGCTTTATCAAGGTTTCCATTTCTTTTTTAGCAAAAATGTGTAATTTTAAAGTGCTACAGGCCTCAGGCAATGACTATTTAGTGTCAACAAATTACACATATTCATATATCATATTTTTGGAATTTTCTGCCATTCAATACAAATCTTTTTGTTACTATGGCAACCTTGATAGGCTCTGGGATGTATAGAGTGTTAAGATACAAAGGGTCTAATTTAATTCAGCCCCGATGTCTTTCATGGAATGAAAGCACCTTCTAAGGCATCAAGATTATTCCTGAGAAGTGAAATAAAATCAACCCACTTGCTTTTTGTCTCCTTCTTCTGGCTACATTGGAATTGGAGCCAGGGAAGGAGTGTCCTGTACCAAGGCTTATCCTTGTGTCCCCAGACAAAGAGCCAGTGGTCGTGGTGGTGATGAGAGAGAGGATCCTCAAATGC
The DNA here is from genome assembly GCA_013399895.1 of Serilophus lunatus. Taxonomy (NCBI): domain Eukaryota; kingdom Metazoa; phylum Chordata; class Aves; order Passeriformes; family Eurylaimidae; genus Serilophus; species Serilophus lunatus. The sequence continues at coordinate 1,736,227 of VXBA01004031.1, forward strand.
AGAGGTTGTTCTGTGTTTCCAGACCTCTCAAGAAATGTTGCACATGACTATCCTTAGGCTGTGCTCCAACATGTAACACTATTGACTGACTTGTCCAAATCCACATGAATTCAGGGGCAAGTCCAGGACCAGAGTATGTGATGTCCTGATCTGCCCCTTCAGTATATAACAAGTTTTTAATTATAGGGATTTTCCTAATCTCTACCCCTTTTAGTACATTGCAAATTTTAATTAAAGTGGATCTATTTACTACTATTATCACAATCAATGACAGGTCAGGTTTCCTCTTGCAAAATATGACTAAAATAAGAGCCAGGTTTAGTACTGAGCTTGTAATCCAGATACTAAATAATTCATGTTCTAAATTTGCTCTTAGGAAAGGGAACATCATAACCTCTTCAAATTCTTATTAACTGGCTTTACTTCCTTTAAAACGTATTTTGTTAAGCAAGCAAAACATAAAAACTTCATCCACTCTGTGATTGATGACCTTTCTCACAGACTCTGTGAACAGGAACAACTGAAGAATATTGGAGCAATTAAGAAGTTTCTTCACGGGCTGTACACTTATCAAAATGACTCAGACAGGCATTCAGCTGGATCGTTGCCCCTTACACCTTAACTGCTGTCAAATCAGCTCTAACAGCACCCAGGAAGACTATTTTAGGCACATCAGCAAAATGCCACCATGAACTTTGAGCAGCAATTATAGGCACAAAATACACTGGCCTTGCAGTGGTTTCAGATGAACTCCTCAATAACATCTGTCCAGACACTAATATCTCACCATTTACTTTTTTCCTTACCTTACAGGTATTAGCTAAATTAGCATTCACATTTTTTCAGACAAAACCCAGACTTTTTAAAGTGTAAAAGCTCAACTAATCATAGTGACCCCACAGCATTTGTGAGGAAAGTCTCCCTTTGAAATGTCAGTTACAAATGCAAGTAATTCAATGGAATGGAAAGAATTTTAGGCCAGATGGCGCTGCAGTGAATGTCCACTGGATATTGATGTCTGCTCTTCTGGAATTGTTTGAGCATCTTTTATAGGACTACAAGAATGGAAGAGAACTTGGGCATTGAGTTGTGCTCTTTGCTGTTGGTGGCATTGTCATCTAAAGTCTCTTTCCTGTAGTTCTTGTACTGGTTTGATGCAGTGCAGTTTTTATCCTGATTACAGGGCTGTTCCAAAAATTGTTGGCTTTAATAACTATAAGAATTAAAACAGAATCCTGGACTAGTTGACTGGAAGGTAGTTCTGGAGGTCACCTTGTTAGGACTTGCTTGGAGCAGGGCCAGCCTAGATGGGGCTGCTCAGGGCCTTCACCATCAAGTTTGAATGTCTTGCAGGATAAATGCTCTTTCATTTGAAATCTCAACTTGTCAGTGACAAAACTGACCTCTATCTTGGCTAGACCATCTTGTTCTCCAGCCACTGACAACCAGTTGGCTTCCAGATAATACCTGCAGTCTTTTAAAGTTAACTTCTTTGTCTTGAGCCTTGTCCCTGATCTCATGGTAACGCCTCATGTACTGTGGGGGTGCATGAATTCAGCCCAGTAACAATATAGGTAAGTGTGCAACATTATAGAACTTTGGGTTTTCCTCTTCTAATTGACCTTTTCTGGGTAAATGCTTCTGTATGGGTTTGGGTTTTGCCTGTCTGTTCATTTGATTGGTTGGAGTTTTTTTGAGGGCATGAGCTGGAGCAATGGTATTTTTCCAGGTAAATACCCCTTCAGGTATTCTAGCTGCATGTAACACCCTAAGTTAAAAAGGTTTTTTTGTCTTTTGGGGTTGGTTGGTTTGTTTGTATATGTTTAAAAAAAGATATTTAGTGGACTGACAAGGTAAAACACCTTCTACATTTTCTCAAATTCCTTTGTGCTGCCACACTCTGTAAACTGAGATTTGAAGATAAATTTTTCAAGGATACAGAGTGTTTCAACCTAAAAAGAAATCAGTGGTATGTATTATGTGTAAAAGGGTTTACAAAAAGTTAGGTGCTGTGAAGTGGATATCAGTCATGTATTTTTAAAGGGGTCTGTGGTTTTTTCCCTTCTTTTTGTCCCCTTATAACACTCTTCCTTCCCTTTGAAATAACTTTATGGTTTCTCCTAAAACTGCACAAATAGATTTGTTATATTTGAGTAGTTTTTAAAGCAGACAAAATGACCAACACACTTTTCATAAAGAAAAACACAGATTTCAGTTTCCTTGTTGTCTTAAAATCCTCTTTTTTCCATCTAAAGTCTTTTTGCAGTTTATGAAAGAATGTTCTCTGAGTGCAGTCGAAAACTTGGCAGGAAAGGCAAATAAAATCATGGAAACACAGTCTAGGAAGAACTTTGCTGGCAGACTTAGAGCAGATTGAGGAGGTGATCACAAATCTTCTTGTTTCCAACCACACTGGAAAACCACAAGAATGAAGATGGACAATTTCTTTGAGAGAACTGTAAAAGCCGCTTTAAGTTAAGGGGCAGAGAAATGAGGTGCAAACGAAAGGAGCTGTGGCCTGAGGGATGGTGCTGCTGCCACAATGCACATCACAACTGTCCCTCAATGAAAGCAATTTTCCTATGCAAACCACGCTTTCTCTCTATTCCCAACATGCCCTTTCTGTGATACACCTGTTCTTTCTCAACCACAGCTTTACTTTGACTTCAGTAACTCTGTGTAGGCTGAAGGTGAAACATCTTTATCTGCTAAATGAGGAGCTTCTTTCCACTGGAGACAGCCTGTTTCTTTGCTGAATGCATACAATATAAATCAAAGTATGTGCCATTATTAATAAATAAGGCATTGGGTAGGCTTTGTCTAGAAGTCTTGTTGAAAGCACTGATTACGATCCAATAACTTTTGAAAAATGCATAGTTGCCTTTGGGATATTGAAGCATGGAATAATTAGAGTGCAAGTTTGCAGAAGTAGAGTTGGAACTATGGAGAGGGACTATTTGCAGCCACCGATTCGCTTTAGGGGTTAAATGTCTTTTTTTCCTGATTCACTGATGAATATCCCACCTACGCATCTCAATGTAGAATGAATTATTGAGTATTTTCTGGAGATACATTTTAGAGCTGTGCTAATGTTGGTCATCAAAAAATCAATGGTGATTGACTCTGCTTTGGGTTTCTGATGCTGATATTTAGCATTTTAGGACTACTATGGGCCAGGGAGTCAGAAACTGAATTGACTGCTATTGAACAGAAATTTTGTGCAGCAATGCTAATTTCAGATGCAACATCCATTGTTTTATTGGAATTGAGAATCTCTCAATTCTCTCGAGCTCAAATCCATGCACAGAAAGTGTAATTGTGCCATAGCTGATGACAAACAGGAAAGTCATTTCTTCTGCCTGCTTATTCTGTATGGAATAAGGAGCTTTTCTGTTTCTGAAACCTTCAGGGCCTGCTTGTGGTTTCGTTTCGTTGCATCTCCGAGTCTGTCTTTTGTAGGATCAATCAGCTGCAGCGTTGGAAGGCACAGGAGAGGGACCCTGTTTTTTCCATATTTTTCAGTCACGTCTCTGTACTTCTCTTTTTATGCAAACCCTACATTTACTGGGGACTGTTTGGGCTGTAGAAAAGGGTTTCCAAAGGTGTCATTAAAGCAATCTGCAAAATCTTCAGAGAGAGCTGCTGTGGGTCCCTCTGTGTTACGTGATGGATAATCCCAGTACATCTTAATCTATCACAACGAAGTGCATTACCTTGCCTGGGAAGCAGATAATACTGTTGTAGGACAAGAGAGGATTTAGCACTTAACAACAGTGATAAGAGGGAAAACAGACCATAAGTACATAATAAAACTGTTTTCTGTCACAGTGTTAAGCTGGAAGTACATTATGGTCTTGAATTAACAGAAATCTTTAATTAAGGACCACATTGGCACTATAATCTTTTGGTCTGATTGCCTGTAGACTGACTTTTATCATGTGTTGCACCCTTTTCTTTGGTTTGCAGATTCTCAAACTAAAAATCTTTCAGCAACATGTACTTGTTCTTCAGATCTCATCTCAGAAATCTGAATGTTGCAATTAGCAATTCAGAACTCTTTATATCTTAGTAACCATGCATAAAAATTAATTCAAGCAAAATGTAATTTAGAATAATAATAACATGTTTTCCAAATGTTTCCTATATTAATCATGGTGAAGATGGTTACTATAGTACCACTGCTGGATTTTATTGAAAATAAAGTAATTCAGTTTGGTACATGTTCTCTTGAGAGTGTTGCTGTTTGTTTAAAAGAAGTGAAGGATGTGAGTATGAGACAGAAAGAGAACCTTCTGTTTTTGTTGAGTGAATCCAATGCTTAGTAACATTTTGACACAAAAGCAATACAGCAGTGTTTATTTTCAGGAAAAGGTTCTGAACTTTGCTATTTGTCAATGGATATTTCTAAAATTTCTGTACATATGAGAATCAAAAAGAATAAAGGATGTGTACCAAGTTTTCTGCCAAAATAAATATTAGACCCAAGACAAATAGTTCACCCAAGTTATTAAGTGTGTGGTAAATAAACGCATTGAAGTTTGCTTACTGCTGTTTACTCAAGGTATTTTGCTGACATGAGGCTGAATGTGCTACCCAGACTTCTAATTAAATGTCACTGAGGAGCCTGTAAAAAGGTTTGTCTCCAAAAACACCTCCAGGAGTCACAGACCGTTTTGGTAAATGTGCTTGGAACTTGTTTACAAAATTCCCAAACAGGGTTCAAGAACAATGTGTACATACTCAGTCTTTGAGGGTGTGTAAAGCCCTTGTAGCACCTTGGTGGCAGCAAGCAAACTTCCTACTAAACAGGTACTTCAAGGGAAGAAAACTTTACTAATGGAATTGCTTGAGATGAGGATAATATTGATGATGTGGGTTTGATTGTCTGGATTCTCATAATCCAGAGGGAGTTTAATTCAGTGCATCTTGGGTTTTAACTTTCCTGGTGGTTGGCCTGCCCACCTTCCTCATTGCCTGGGCCTTGAGAAGGGTATTCCTGTGACTGGCAGCCAGGATGAGTGTAGTGCTCCCCTTAGATGGGTCTGTTTATAGCACAAGACCAGCTGGATCGAGGCCTTTCCTCCTTGCAGTGGGTTGTCTTCTGCATATGTTGTATTTCTGTACTTTTTATATAAACTGTTGTATGAAATTTGGCACAGAGGCAAAAGATGAAATTCACCTTCCTTCCAGGTTAAGAAAGACTTCTGCCCAAGGTTTTGGTCCAGGCTCTGGAAATGCTAAAAATCACCTTATTTGTTAATGAGGAGCTACAAAAGTCTGGTTTGTTTCCCATTGCATGCAGGGCTCACTGGGTGAGGCAGGAGAAGGCAATAGAAATTCAAGTGGTCTTTTTGGCACCTGGGTTACACGTGGAAAAGAAGTGCTAAATCACAACTCTAAGTGTTAATTACTTACTTTGCTGCAAATTAGCGCATTAAACGAGTAGCAAAAATGTTTCTCTTGAGCTGCTGTGTATGATGTGGTTTGCCAAGCGTTTCTTGTTGTGTAATGTGAATTTTCTTTTTGTAGTCATATTTTATTTATCTTACGCACTTCATCTTTCAGGCTTGATATGGATGTACTTTGCTTACCAGGGTCCAAAATACTCTGTCTCCACCAGGGAAACCTTTTTCCAGAAGCAGCTGAGACAATGCCTTTGGAAAGTCTCAGAAAGACAGGATGCATCATTGGGATAGGGGGAGTGTGAAAAGATGAAGCATTCTTGGCTATGTTTTAATGAATCAGCTCATTTAGCAGATGATGATTTTTGGCACAGGGCCATCTTTCGGGGTTTTTTTGGTGCTACTCATGTTCTTTATGATGGTTTTTATTCAAAGCAAGACTAGAAAACTAAATCCTTATCAACAGCCTCATGTTACTGTTGATTCTCTGAGTTTGCTTCATCTAAGTGGGTGTTTGTTATCAAAGAGTATTTTTCCTATTTTTTTTTTCATTTCCATACTCTTGACAGGACCCTCTGTCTATGATGTATAAAACTTGTATGAGGGGTCTTTTTTGACTGGGAGGAAGAAATTTTTGAAACTCTTTGTGCTCAGTCCTGTTATTGCTGCTCCAACAGCTTTTGTGGTGGTCAATATTACAGGGGTGGAGTAGCATAAACGTTTTCCAGACTCCATCAAGTGCACAAGGACACACTGAGGGAATGGAAATAATAGTGGTGGCCATCTGTGTTCTTTTTATTGTCAGGAGAGACAGTGAGCCTGCTCTTCACTGAGAGCCTGAGGCACCATGGCAACAGAGGGATGATTATAAGTGATGCATGTCAAAGGATATCAGGGATGTATAGAATTGAAAGGAATTCCCCATTTCTGAACCCAGAAGCTCACCCTTAAATAGCTGTTGGCAGTTGTGTTTTCGGGACTCCTGCTTTCCTGTCCATTCCATTGCCAGGGGTAAAGCCAGGGAAAGAATTGTCTGTGGAAGCTCAGGCAGTATTAGCAAAGTTTTAGTGACTTAAGTGACTTTGAAAGGCCAGAATAACAACAGGGTTAGGGAAAGTAGAAGCTGCGTGTGTAAATAAGTGTGGTATTGACAAGATCCAAAGGCATAAGCACAGGTTTGGCCTAAGTAGAACTGAATTAACCTTCTTTACTTCTGGCTGGTTCCTATATTTCTGAGAGGTGTTAAGGTTAGAAACCAACTCCAACTAGATGCACTTAATAGCTCCTGAATGATTCACGATACTGGAATTCCAGAGCAGTAAACAGAGAGTTAACACACATAACTTTTGATTGCTTTAATCTTATTTTTCTGGTTTATAGGAGCATCTGAAGCCTATGTTAGGGTTATATTTAGGATTAGGAGCAGTGTGGCTCACAGCTTGAATGACTGCAGGAAGATATAAATTCTGGAAAATAAAATTGAGATCTAGAACCAGGAGTTTCAAATTCCTCAGTCATATTTTTTAGTATATAACAGCTGATAGTATTGCAGACAAGAATAGCAAGGACAACTTAAAGGGAAGGTTGATAGTATTTTTCATATTCCAGAGAGGATAACTGAGGCTTGGTAACAGCAGCTTCCAACTACTTATGGGTGACTTGTAATAGGTTCTTCATGTCCCTCCTCAGGATCTCTAAAAGCTCTGTTCCCAGTTGGAAAATTAATCTACACAGCCTTGAGAGGTAACAGGTAAAAATTCAACTGAAATTAACCTTTTTCTTCAGGCTACTACTAATTTTTTTAAGCTTGTATTTCTTACAAAAGACCACTTGGAGTTATCCAGTTTGGCTTTTCTTTTCCAAAGGAAGGAGAGCCCATGGACATTTCCAAATGTGTTTAGAGTTTGAGATGGGTGTTTTCCCACTAAAATGCCACGTTTTCACAGCTTAGAAAACAACTGTGGTAAATTCTACTTCCTGGTAACTGGAATGAGCATTGGACATGAAATTTCTATAAGATAAAAAGGGCTGGTTTTAACAAAAGAAACCTATTCAAGAATAAACAGTTTACAGTGTGTAATCAAATGAATAATGTGATTCTTGTGGAAGATGGACTTTTTAGCTGCCCCTTCTATGGAAGGTAGGGAAACATTAAAAATACATTTGCCACTGATAGGTTGAATTCATTTTAGCTGGCATAAATAGGACAGATGAGCTATTCAAATGTCTGATGAGTACTAAATAATGAAATATTTATCATCCTCTCATGGTCACTGCATGAGAGGCCAATAATTTGTTTTCTCGCAGCACTGGTATTTTGTGGTGCTTATAATAAATTATACATTGCAAGCTTACATTTCTCACCCTATTTCTATTTACCTATCTAGTCTGAGATCTCATTCATCAGAATGTAGCTGGTTCTGGGACAAAAGTGAGGCTATAAATTCATGTATTCTAAAGAATCATGGAATTTATAACGATAATGGTAGGGGTTACATGGCTAAAGTGTAACACACTGAGCAGGGGACATTTAGAGCTGTAAAGAGGGAAATAGAGCAAAGATATAAAGAGAGAGAGAGACAGCTGTTAGCCACAGTCAGGTTGGCTGCTGATTTGGATTTAGGCTAACACCTCTGAACAATCAGAGCTGTCCAAAATTTGGTCTATTGCCAACTTAAACCATTGCATGGATTTAGTTCTTATTATGATTGTCAAATTCCCTAAAGCAGCCTTCTGTGTCAGGGATATAACTTATCTTGTATTTGCTTTGCATTGATGCAGAGGATCTAATGAAGGAATTATTAGGATGAAATTAAAAAAGCTTCCCCAAAGGACAGCCTTTCTAGCATTTAGATACAAAGCCTTCAGTGTTAAAGACAGCATATATTTCAAAAATTAAAAACTTGATTCTGGGGTTTCTTTAAAATATGAAGAAAATTAGCACCCTTTAGGTATCAAACATCATTTTTCCTCAGTGTGGAAGGGGAATGAGGAAAAAACCCCTTGCTGGGTTTTAGCCAAGGTCTCCTGTTTGTGACACTCAGGAATTAGTGCTGAAGAAGTTCAGATCGAACTGTGCTCCCATACAGGAGAGAGTGATTTGGGTTTTGCTGAGTTCTCGTGTCAGAAGGTGGAAGGTTTGGGCTTTATTTTTGCTGCTTTCAATCAGGAATCATTTGCCCTCAGTATAGAGATAAGACCACACCTTGTCTCACTTATTCAGGAAACTAAATCACTCCATATTGAGGGGGCAGGCAAAGGTCGTTATTCACTGCTCAAAAAGTCTTTAGAAAGCCATCATTTCTGCAAAGTCCATAAGCCTGTAAATTAATTTCTCATGACAAAATCTTTTAAAATTAACAGCCTGAAGGGTTTTCAAATGACCTTCTACTTGGATGATACAGGGAAAATATACCTAGAGCCTTTCTCAATCAATCCAATTGAAATCCTGTGTATGTTTTGACCAGACGGGTCTGGAAGCAGCAGGGAATTTCTGTCCTGCTCCTGTGACAGCTGTAGAGGACCCAGATATTAGAGAGCCTCCATGAGTCCCAGGTTGTCAATTAGATGCCCTGGTGATGCCCATAAAGTCAGAAAACTTTGGAATATTAACTATGCAGTTAAAATAGACCTACACAGCCATCACTGGTTTCTGAAATTTGATTTTAAGGTGTGTTATAGCCAATAAAACTGATATTAAAACCAGTTTGCTTAATGCATAATTCTCCCCATTCCCAGGGGAAGAATTCAAGTTTGCAGTATCTGATCTGATGGTCACCTTCAACTTCTTCCTGTTTGTCCCTGTGGTCCCACTGGCACAATTTGCCATTATGTAGATTTGTGTTGTTTTTTTTCTTGGAGTAATTCCCAGCATTTTCACTGAAGGTTTGATTCCTTTTTTGAAAATACTGCAGTAAACACAATATACCAAGGAATCTTCCTTATAGCCATATAAGAAATAATTTTTTAATGCTCTTTTCACCGTGTGGGGATAGTTCCATGAAGATTTTTGGACCGAAATCTGCTCTGATAAAGAGAGCAAAGGAAAGAAATGACAAAAGGAAAAGCAGTTCTCGAGAACGCTGTGTACTGAGTAAACACAGAGACAGCATGTGTGTTCTCTGCATATTTTATTAATACAGAATTCAGAATCATTTTAATAACTTTTCATGGAGGTAGTGGAGTAATTTGTTGCAAAGAAATTACTCAGTAAAATCACCTTTTTCCTTTAATTGCTTCTGTTTGTATATACACATGCAGATAAATACATATAGGCACAACTCCTAAATGTGTTTGTTTCTATAGACAAATCATCCCACCAACTAATTTTAGACCTGCTCTGTTTGCAGTGCAAGGAGGGATGGCAATAAAGAGAAGAGAACAGCTTCAGTCCTTGACTTTCAACAATGACTTGCCCATTATGATTTCAAAACCTTTCCTTTTGCCATTCTACTTTTGCTTCCATAATCAATTGCTTAAAGCTTCTGCCTGATGTACAGTTTTGGATTTGGGAGGATCTCTTTTTTAGGTGAACAGTAAATTATAAATAATGAGTAATAACTTCTTGGTGAAGAAAATGTATGGAGGCAATGAAGAAAATTTTTGAACTTCTTGAGTGAAGACAGTGTCATGTTGAGCTCAATTAAAATATTAGAGTTACTTCGAACAAGAATATGCTTATGAATAATTTTTGCTGTTATGCTACTTAATTTTTACCTCTCTTTTTATAAATGGAATAATATTTTTCTTGTAGTATGTTAAGTAAATGAAAACAACTATATCTCAGGTTATTAAATCATGCCTCAAACTTCAGTCTTTTACCACACTTAACTTTGACACAGAATTTTGATCTCATAAGTAGCTGCTTTTTTCCTTAGTCTGGTTAACAAAAGTTAGTTTAAAATACAATAAAACACAGTTTTCAACTTTGTCATAGTTTGTCATATGACATCAAAAGGTATTAAAATGCTTCCAAGAAAAAAAATGAGAACTAAAGCATTCTTTTAATCTGTTTTAAATCTTGACAAAAGGTAGGGAATATAAACTAGTATTTGACAAATTCAGTCTGGTGTTTGCCATTGGAAGGTATAAAACCAAAATAAAAGTATTTGCTCTTACAGTAAATATAGATATAATATATATATATATATAATATATATAGAAATAATCTAGAAAGATTGTTAGTTTCTATAAAACGTTTTGTTAAAAATCAAAGACATTTTTAAGGCTTCGTTTTTGAACTTATGGGCAATGTGTTTATTTTAAATGTACCTTAACTTGTCACTTGAAATTTGACTTTAGGTTCTATAACTATGCACCTGTGTACATATTTTGTTATAACACATTTATATTTATTATACTCTGCAGTCCCTTCCTGAGTGTTTCTTAGGAGCAGATTTGCTGGGAGAGGAAGGGCTATCAGAGAATTCCCACCTGTAGTAACAATTGCTCTGTGCAGCTGATATTTTGGTTTATTTGAGTGACCCTGTCTTGTCATCTCCTTTCTAAAAGCACATCTTCAGGATCATTCAGCCTTGACAGATTCCAGTGAGAAATTGCCACAGTGCTCACTCTACTTCACAAACACCTTCTTAGACTGGTCTTTAAATTTATATTCCCAACAAAATCCCTCTCTCAGAAAGGGGAGCTGTTCTGCTTAAGCACAGTCCAGTAGATTTTCCTTTTCACTCTGGGTCCAGTGAGGGAAGAGCCTTGGAGTTGTGTGATTGTGCTGATAAATTATTTAAAGGTGGAAAGGAACTGAGTTCTTGAACTTTCCTATTGACCCAGGCTGAAATTCCAGGTGAATTTGTATGGAAGGCCTTGTAAACTGAATTTCTTATCTTATATGCAAAGCCCTACTGTTCCTAAAATTTGTCACTGGACTGTGGAGGATTCCTGATCCTTTGCAAAGAGTTCTGCTGGATTTTGCTGCTGTAGAAGTTCCAATATCCATGTGTTCTGCAAATCCATAGCTCTTGTGGGAGCTGGGGTCAAATTAACTTGGCAAGGTGGAATTACTGAGTAGTAATCTATACCACAAAGAGTGGAGGACGTGATGATACTCTGAGCAATAAAGTCTGAATACAGACATGAGCAAAGACTAATGTATTGCTAATTATCTACATTTTTTTTTCATCTTTAAATAGGAGGGCTCTTTTGGTGATTGGCTGTGTATAGTTTTTATAGAGAAAGGGGTTTTAATTAAAAATTATCTTCCTGTTTTTCTTCTGAGAAGACTATTGCTTTGGTAGAATTAATATAAAGCAGTTCTAAGTATGAATTATTACTTCTCTTCCTGATATTTAAAAATTGCCAGACTGGTTTCTATCTATTTTTTAGTGTCCCTTCCTAGCAGGTGTATATGATGAATGCTAAAATTTACTCAGGGATGAACCCATCCAGTCAGTCATTTCCAGGAGCAGTTATTATCATGTTTTTTGTATTGAAAACATATTAAAACTCTAAGAGTTCAGAAGCATAAGCAGGCACAAAGCAAAGCCTATTATGGTAATGTTTACCAAGAGATTTATAATTACAAAATAAATTAAGCATGAAATGGAACACTTTTCATTTTCTGCCATAATATTTGGTGTTACTTTACAGATTATTCCGAATAGCTTTGAAAGTGAAGAATTCTGAAGGTTGTCATGGTATTTTAGCAGAACCTAAACATATCTCCTTTAAAATACCCATGTCCTTTTGGCTGCAGATAATCAGAATGCCCAAGGAAGAGAGAGGCTATTCCAGATCCCTGCCCTTCCATCAGAATAATTATAATGCATAAAACAATTAGCTTTGTAATAAATACAGACTGCCAATCTTTTCTCTCTCACAAATATCTTAATTTAAAAGTGCAATATGAAATTGGGGAACACCTCTGAGTGGGAATTTTTTTGGAATGTGAAGACCTCGTCAGAATTCCTCTGGTCCTGTGAACCTACAATTCTGATAAAGGTCTGTACCTCGAGAAAAGCACTTTACTGAAGCCCTGCTTGGCCACTGAAACCTTGTGCACATGCTGAATATGCTGTATGAGGAAAGTTATTCCTGGTTGTCTCGTTCCTCAGCATTCTGCATTCCTTCCCTTGAACAGTTGGCTTTATTTTTCTTTTACATCTTTATGTTTGAAGAGGAGCTTTAATAAACACCCCCTCCAAAGCTGATCTTTGCAGCTGATCTTTAAGAATTTGGTTTGTAAGACACGTTTGGAAAAACTCACACCAGTGATTTGAACCTTAGCTTGAAGGGAAGGGATGAGCTTTCCATTCTCCCAGGCTGTAGAACAACTTTCAAAGCTGCCTCTTCAGGGATAACAAACCATTTCCATGTTCAAGGCTGTCACCTACATTGTTCCTCCATGGTGAACAAGGATTCCCCCCAACACACCATGGAATAACTGCTCTGGGCATCCTTTAGTAACCAATATCAACAGCCCAGTGCAGTCAGAAGCCTCCTGAAGACCAAATTCCTGCTTTCCCAGCTGGGGGTTATCTCTGCACCCCATGCTCTGCACACAGCTTTTAGCAGCGAGGTCATTTCTGTAATTCATGCCTGAGCTGATCTCGGACAGGCTGCAGGAAAGGTGAGGATCTCAGTGGGAGTTTGGAATGTGTAAATGTTTACCTGTGGACTGCAAGCTAAAGCACTTTTCTCCTTATTTTTCAACAAAACTAATACATATGTTTCACACAGAGGAAGTCTGGCTGTTTTCCCTGTTTCTGCCATCTCCTGATTTTTCATTTTCCAACGCTCATTCCAATTCAGGAAGATAATGAATATTCAAGAATTCATCTTCTGCTAAGCAGTAGAATTTTTAGAACCTAAAGGGTATTTGTTGTGGGCTTGTTTTTTTTAATTATTATTTTAACAGAGCTAAAATTGCATTAAATATCCCTCATATTCTTTAAAAGGAATCTTTTCTCCAAGTTAGGCTACACCACTGAGGGTCTTGCTTTTACTCTTGGTGTTCTCTATCCAACACTGCTTGTTCAGGGGCTTTTTTGCCCGAACTAAGCCTGCCTAATTTTACCTAAGTCTGCCTCCAGAACTGGTGGAAATTTTCCAACAGGATGTTTCCAAGAGTGGCTGGTGATACCAGCACTGCTGAGCCCAGGAGGGTGCAGGGGTAGCCTGACCCTGTGCTTTCCTCAGTGCTGCTGACAAAGCTCCTGTAAACACCCACAAAGATGTGCTGCTCTCCTCCCTTCTGCTCCTTCAAATTCTCCTTTGCCATAAGAAATTTAACACTAGCAAGACTTGCTGCAGCACGAGGGCTCTGCCCTTGCTAATGCTGTGCTTCCGTTTCCTTGGACTTGTGTTCATTTGTATCTATCTTTTTTATTTTTTTCCCCTGTTTTGTACTTTGGTTGCAAGATCCTTGGCCTGGGAGTTTTTCTTCTGTATTTACCTGACACAACAGTCAGATCCATTCCAGTCTTGTGGTGACTCAGGAACAGCCAGATTGTAGCTTAAATCAGATACTGGGACAGCTCTTTGTTCTCTTTCTTGGAGTCTCTGGGATTTCAATATCTCTTTATTGGGATTATTTAAATTGGACTGGCCAGTCTTTGGAGCTTAGTCACTTCGTTTGTTGAAAGTAGATTTACTGTGAGGATTCATTGCCCTGCACTGTCTCTCACAGAGATACAACAGAAGGTTGTAAATCGAGAAGATTTTAGTGTAAATTATTCAGGGTTTTTTCCTCTTCATTCTACAAGATCCCCTGCAGAATACGATGGCCCAATGAGCTACTGTTGATTATTTTGTGAGCTCTGAAACTGTCTGTAGTTCATATATATTATATATGTCTGTTTAAAATCCGATGGAAAGGAACAATTTTGACTGTGTCCTTTCTCTCAAGAAAGATGCATTAATGAATGATTAGCATGTAGGGGAAGCCTCATTGGTGAGCTAATGAATCCAGATATTTTGAGACCCAAGCCTGTAATACAAACAGCTTGATGGTTCTGCCTCATTGTCATTTTTTAGTGGGTTTAGTACCATAAAACTTTACACGTGAGTAGTTCCTTTATAATTGAAATATGACTTGATTAAGAAGACTTGCCTGGATAAATGTTACTCACATATGCAAAAGAATTTGTAAGACATGCCTTGGTTTTTCTGAGGTGGGGTTTAACTGGGAGAAAAAGAAGGGCCTTTTACTTTGTTCACTTCTGATTTTCTAAAGTGATGTTGCCTCTAATTACTGGCAGTTTAATGGCCATTGCTTCAGTGCCAGGAAAATATCCACGTTGCTGGAAACTAAACACAAGTTCACAATGACTTGACTACATGGTTCTGAGAAGAACAGACTGACAAAAAAAGTATAAAAAGTGTTAAACAAAAATAGAAGTTCCTGGAGTGGTCTGGATGTAAAACTATGATATTTCAAGTTACATCTAAAAATATTCTCTGTTTCATCAAGAAAAAATAAAGAATCCTCTCTATCATGATATTTTAGAATATTTCATTATGGAACACCAATCCTATACAGCTACCTCAATTTGGAGAGGACAAAAAAATTGTAATTCCAGGTGGAAGAGGCAAGAAAGATCATCAGACCTCACTTGAAATGCATGAGTAAAGTCCCTTGGCCAAGGTGGACTCGATCTTCTGGGTGTGTGAAGTTATTTTCAGCAGATTACTGGGGTGGCCTTTGTTCCCTGTCTTGCTGCTGCAGCCTTTTCCCCTTTTCTCATCCCTCTTTTCACTGCTGTCCTCTACAGTCAATCCTTCTTTCTCTGCTTGCCTTTCCAACTCCAGTGCTACTGAAAGTTTCTTCTCCCCACATCCTTGTATGTGTATTTCATGTTATTTAAACAACTAAATGGCTTCTAGTCTTGAGATATCATATAAAAAAAAATAGAAACTAATGACAGCAATAGTTGATAACTGGATGGCTCACCTGGCATTCCAAGGCATATTGCAGTGGCGTTATTAGAGCTGTGTATGATACATTGAAAGAAAACCTTCTTCCCGAAAGAAAGTTAAATGTTTTAAAAATGTATCTAAAATTTGTTAAACCATTAAAAATGAATGCTGAAGATGTTACAGTATTTTCAGTGTGAAACCACTGCATTTGACTGTTTGGCCTCAGGTACAGTCTAAGCCTGCAGGGGAAAAAAACCCCAGAAGATCAAGATGATAGGCTAAATATTAAATCCACTAAGGAAATATGAAGTGTGCACTCTAGCTGTTACTCTAATGGTTAGGAAAAGGTCAAAGTAGAAATGGACTTGGGAGTCCATTTGCTGGACCTAGTGGTGATGGCATCTGTTGATTCTGTGGCTGCTTCATGTCTGCTCCCTCCACGGGGAACTTGCTCCAATGTTGACTGTATTTCTTGTTTCTCCTTTCCCAAATAGTGCAGCTGAGTCAGGGAGCAGCCTTGATGTCTTTGGAACAAGTTATGTACCTCTTTGAGTGGAAATTCCATGGAGGAGTTAAAGTTTACTTGGTACCTTAATATGAGTTTGGACTGGGAACTCATTTTGTGCTACTCAGAAAGTGGTTACACATTGAGTAGAAAAGTCAAGGAAAACAAGAGGTCCTTGTGCCAATTTCTTTGTATGGAGAATGATTGGATGTTGTTGGATCTGTGAGGTCTCCTGTTCCAAGTAACCTGCTTTGTCCTAAATTTGCTGCTGAAACCAGTGAAAATCCACTGGAGACTTTCTGGTCTCCAGGACAGTAGAAGCCATCCCTGTTGGATGAGTCAGGCTTACTTTGAAAAGGAAATTCCATGCAGATGTTTCCAGTCAAATGAATTTTATTCCCACCCCTTGACTTGAGGATTTCAAGAGAAGATCTATCCAATCCTATCTTAATAAGGGTCACCTCTGCCCATGCCCTGCTGAGCTGCTCAGCTGTTCCCTGAATGACTTTGTTTCTGCTTCCTGGGACGTGTAATGTGTCTAGTTGGATGCAGAATTATAACTCAAAATAGAAATATGACTCAATTAAGGAAGAGAAATTACAAAATGGGAATTTCTAGCCCCATACTTACTAAACCCATAGAAAAGAGCTGTATCTCAATCTGCAGCCACATTAAAAAAAATATTATTTTATTTCCTTCTCCCAAAGTTCTTGCTGCTTTCTCAGACAAGGGAAGCGCACACATTATGCTACTGTGTGGCAGTTAATTCTCCAGATTGGTTTTTCACAACTATTAACATGAATGGTGTGTTTACAGTTGGATTATACCTTCAATTTGTGTTTCCAGCGGGAAACTCCAAGTCATCTTCTAGCAAGTAGATTGGGACTTTCTGCCAGAAGGTGGGGAAAACAGAAAAGTGCTTTATTTGAAAAATGAAACCTAAATATCTCATTTAAAAACTAAAGAACAAAGTGAAAGTAAAATAGTGATGTTGAAAAGTACCAACTAAACACTTGAGTCGGATGCAAATGTTTTCAATAAACATTTATACCTTTAAATTATTTATTTCTTATTTGAGCCCAGATGTGTGCTTTTGGGGATAGAGTGTTGAGCTAAATCATTTTAAACCTGATTGCAAAGAGGGTGAGTGAACGTTTCCTTAATGAATGCATGCATGGTGCTACTGCTGTGATTACAGGCACGGCGTGACTGGAATTTGAGCTACTCCTCCCCAGACTTGCAGCCTCAACTTATTTCCCATTATATTATAGGCACCTGTTTTTCCTGTTAAGGGTGTGAAGTGTTCGCTGAAATCACAAAAGGAACTGCAGCAATGTAAGAAAAGCAGCCACCTAGCTTGGTTCTCATAATTCTGTAGCATTTATTAAATTCTCAGTTGAATCGCTTCATGATATTGATGGCATAATTTAAAGTGACAGAAAGGAAGGAACATGACCTTTAATGTCATGACATGAGTTGTCACAAAAAAGAAAGGATGAGCTTAATTCTGCCAAATGGCTTCCTAGGAAGTCTTGATACATAATAAACTGAGATTTATCTTTTGCTAAGATTACACAGCTCAAGCTGTGATTTTTCTTTTAGATGAGACAAACTGAGTGAATAGAAGATGAAAATGTTGTTCTAATTTTGATCTTCATATTGCAGTGTAGCAAATTAGTTCTAGTTTATAAGAGGGAACATGTGAAATATGGCAGCTTGCAACAGAAGAGCTACATATAGTGGGCACAAAAGTGTTTTCCAGCACAGTATCTGATGTTCCTAAATAAAGTGGTTATATTTCTCTATATGCTTTGTCATTTGACACAAACTATCAGCTGTTTAGAGGCACTGCATTTCCCTTCTGTTGGTTAGAATCTGCTTGTATTTTTTGTTTTTGTAGTAGAATGGGAGAAAAAGGAGTACAGATGTACTCAGTGGTTGTCAGCAATGATGTGCAGTTGGTTTGTAACTTTAGCAGCGAAGTGAGTACAATGAACAGAATAGATTTATTTAAATTATTGTGCTAACACACCTGGAACCTCATTCAGACCTCGTAACATGCATGGAATGAGGTGAAATACCTGACAGAGCCAAAAATTCCTGAGTCCTGGTAATGATTGTTGTGGTGTTGCTGTGCCAGGAGAGGTAATAGTAGATGGAAACGGTGTGGAAGGATGAGTAAAACCACTGGAAAAAGGTGCCTGAGCTTAAGGGAAGTAGTGGTGCAGCTCTTTGTTACACAGATCAAAATTAGTGTCACAGCTGAGAAGGACCTCAAATGGACTTAGACCTGAATGGTCTAAGCAAAGGCATTTAAAAAAAGAATTACATTGTGTTTTCAAATATAAAAATTAGTTGAAATTTACTTCAAAAAAAAGTTTTTTTAATCGAGGTTGTACAGAAAGTCAGCATAATGCATTTGGAACAGAACACACACCCTCTTCCAGAAGGAAGAAATGGCAGCATCATAAGAACTTGCTTTCAAAAAAAGCATGTAATGATTCAACTTTAAAATGTTTTCCCTCCTGAGCCCCCTTTTTGGCTCAGTTTGATACAACCTGCTTCAGCACCGTGTTTCTGTGCAATTCAGAGAAGAGCAGGGGAAGGTATCAGTGAACCATCACACCTTTTAAGTTATTGAATATAATATTGGCCTGGGAGGGTGGAATCTGTGTCCTAGGCAGAGAAAGCCAAATCTCAGCATTTTGCACTGTTTTCTGGATCTAAAAATCAGTGTGTTCTGTGTTGAATTAAAACACTGAATCAGAGTGGGTCAGTTTTAGGGCCTCCTTTGTCCAAGGGCTTGATTTTTCATGTTAATGGTGCTTCCAGAGTCAGCTGAACATTGAGAATTTGGGGAACTACTTGGTCAGCAGGTTTTTTGGCAGTCCAGAAGGCCAGCCTTTATTATTAGGTTGCCTTTGAGCTGAGTAGAGTGAGAACACATTCCCTGCTGCCAGTGAAGGCTCTCGGGGCTCCCCCCATACTTGGATGGGCAGCCTGGCCACGTGCTCACTGTCCAGGGACATCACTTACAGCCTTTTTCTACAGCCTAATTGGGTAGCAAATGGAGCCCACTTTGATTAGACCAACTCTGGACAGGTTCTTAGTGATGTAGCAAACCAGCAAATCCAGCAGCATTGTGAGAATTTATGAAAGCTGTGACTATTCCAGTGCATTTACTGGCAAAAATACACACAGAGGGTGGGGATCATCCCTTATCAGACTGAGAAAATGGGAAACAGGCTGTAGTTTAATTTTCTGTGAAACTTATTTATAAAGTATTAGTATCTATTTTGCCATCACTGTTCCCTAAAGAACAGTAACATAGGGAATAGAGAAGCATCCATCTAAGCAGAACACTTTACTAATTACTAGTCCTCTTTTCATGGAAAAATCCATTAAGAATAAAATGTAAAATATCTTTATGGATGCACAGTTACTGAAAGAAAGTGCAAATAAAAAAACAAACCTTGCAAGAAAGGGCTATTTAAAAATAAAATACTATGTATGCTTAAACTGAGGAAGAGTGTCTGGGGATTTTAGGAGAATACAGAATTCATATATTGCAGGATATTGACAGCAAAATTTTTCAATAGAACAAATACCAAATAAAAGAATTACAAATTAGAATGGGAAAATAACTACTGACTATGGAAAAATAATAATAATTAAAAAAAAAAGATTAAAAGAAAAAGATGGCTTGTGGCAACAAGTGTTTCCAAATGACTGTGTAAAGCTTCTGGATCATGGTCAAAGAGACTGAACTCAGTTTGAAAACATTTTTGCTGCAGTAAATGTGACTCCTTCTGAGACTGCCATGGTTTCAAAAGGCACTGCTGACTGAAAATCAGAAGCACTGAAATACATGGGCTTGTTTCAAAAGTTTGTTACCTGCCATAGAAAATCACCCATCACACAGAGCCACAGGACTTGAAAGAGTCCCAGAAGCAATTCATTCATCAAGAGCTTCACACCACAGCTCCTTATTTCAGGATGATCCATCATTTCCTTAAGCAGACTATTGCTCTTGGAGGAGTATATCCTATCAGATGGCTTTTTTTTTTTTTAATTAAATATACCAACACATTGATGAGCAAAGTAAATTGCCAGCTGAAATCCTGGCCTAGTGTGTGAGACAGAAGTATGGCTGGATGCTGTTTGGATTTCTATATCATCTTTTTAAGAACAGTGCCAAGAGCTAATGACTGTGATTTGATCCCACATTAGTGGGGCTCTCGTTATTGAAAGGATTCATCATGCATAGAAATTGTTTGTGCTTTAGCTGGAGGCCATACTCTGTGCTCCCAGCACTTGGGGTGGAACATGCTGTCTTCATTTCTACTCACTTACCCGTGAAACAAATGACAGAAGGGAAGGGACATATGCAGCCTTTTTGTCATTTGCCCTCTGTGCCTCCTCTCCCCCCAGACCAATAGAAGAATGGAAGGAATAATGAACAATCCTGCTGAATGCAAAACTGAAGAAAAACAGGGAAGTGTCAAATGAACCTTTTGACTGTCTGATTTTAAAAAAGGCCCCCCCAAAATAAAAGCAAACCAAACCTAAAGCCCAGCAATAACAGCAGCAGTTTAACACCCCTCTGCTTTCCAGGACCACTGTTAGCACTTATTATTAGCAAGGGAATGGTGGCTCTGCTTCCTCCCAGCTCACAAATCCCAGTAAAGTGGCAATGACCTCATACTCTTTGAGGGGTGAAGTTTCCCATGAGAGGCCAACTTCCATTGGTACATCCCTGCCTATCCCTGCTGATGTTAAAGGGAAATGTCTTCTGGACACAGACAGATGGACCCAAGAGAATTCCTTCTTCAGGATAAACAGATCATGCCCCCCAAAAGCATGAGCACAGCCTGGGCTCAGGTCCTTGGCAGCTGAAGGACACAAGAGAAAGACTGAAGTGACTTCAGTCACCCAGAGATTCCTTTGGGAATCTCCAGTGCTGGTAGTACATTTTCTGTGGATCCCAGGAATTGAGAGAGATGAAATGTTAATATTTATTTCCTCCAGAGAAGATTCAAAACCTTGTTTAGAGCAACTTCAAGACCAAATTCATAAGGAATTGTCATGCTTGGGGTACACATATCAACAGCTATGTGAATTTAATTTTAGCAATGTAGAATAAGCTCTGAAACAGCCTGAAACTAAGAACACATCTATTTGAATGTAACAAAGTTCCAACTAAGTTGAGATGTCATCAAAGTTCACTACACTGAATTAAATGGCAAATTAAGTAAGTAAACTTACCAAAGAATTGGCAGGTCTTAAAGTTCTATTGCTTTATTAATCTCTCAATAATTGCACGTCTACATTGTGCTGCTATTGTAATATTTGGTTTTGGAATGTAAAAAAACCCTTGAATGAAATCCTTAGATCTATGAAAGGACTATCATTTTTCTCTTTAACTCCCACAAGGCAATAGAAACTATGCATTTTACAGTAATCCAATAACAGAATACATTCTGTTCCTGTAAAGAATTTTAAGAATGGCAACTTCTGGTAGTAATTGGTGATTTTTACTGCTGATTTCCAAATGTCAAGAGAGTTTCCAGTTTAATTTAATTGACAGGTGAGCTTGTATTTTAATTGAATCCAGTCATTCATGACTAGAAAATAAACATCTTTGTGATAAAACAAGATTGATCTGAGAATAGGAGCTTTAGTCCACTGTGTATGTCACGGGCAAGAAAAATCTACATTTTTTTTATAGCATGACTCCAAGTGACGTGATGCCTTTTCTTCCACTCTAATTTTCTCTCTAATTACTTTCATACATTGAATTTTGAAAATCTTTCCCCTAATCAAGCACATATTTAGGCTAATTACTCTTTCTTGTTTTCAGTAAGTGCACTTATTGCCAAAGCAAACCCTTGCTCTCCTCCCCTAACATGAGTAATTAGTTCTATCCAACTGAATCCTGTTACCACTTCATCACCATTAATTTTGTCCCTTAGAAATGTTTAGGTTAATGTTTTCCCCTTGCCCCAGAAGCCAGACTTGTGTGGAGAGCTCTCTATTACGTTGCCACGCATTTCATATTCTCTGGCCCCAGAAACTTCTGCCGTGAGCCTCAAAATAATATCTGAGATCCCAAACAGCGACTAATGCTGAGGGACAGTGGGTTTGAATGTTGCCATTTGGCACCTGTTGGACAATGTGGGTGTTGTCTGTGCTTTCAGGGTTGTCCTCTATATGTAGGAGAAAAACTCATTACAACTTCTCAGATGTGACAGTGCAGCAAGAAAAGAGAGTCTTTGAGGTATTGCTGCTGTTGTTTTCATGTTTCAGGTGCTTTGTACTGAAGAACTGTCATTTAAAAAAAAAATCCAGTCTTTTCTCCCTGAATCTTGCATTCTCAGGAGAAGAAAAAGACCACAGATGCTCATGAAAGGAGCTTGAATAACCCAGGAGATGATATTTCTGGAGCTGTAATCCAGCAGTGTCGATACTCAGCTGCCCAATTCAAGCTGTCACTGTTTTTGTAGGACCATGAGGACACTGGAGATTGAGGAGGGCTGTAAAGGGAACCCAGCAGTGACTTTGCAGATGTTTCCTAATCCTTCTGTTTAGGGGTAGCAGCATGGGAGGAAACAAAAGCTCTTTGGGAAGCTGAGTATTTGAGTCATGAAGGTTTTGCTGCAGTTTATCTGGGGCTGGCAAAGCCTGCAAGGTGTGATTTGTCAACACTGCTGTTCCCAGGGGGTCACTCCAGTCTTTCCCTATTTTTTGATGAAAAGTCATGTCTTTTTTGCTATTCCAGTGAAAAATCACATTATGTATGTACACATCCCTGAATATTCTTAGCATATTTAGTTTGCTACGAAGGCCTTTATGTTTTATTTGTCTCCTGCAATTCAGGTACTGCAGTTCCTTCCCTGCTGCTTTATCCCTTCCAGTTCTTTGGTTTTCCATTTTCCATACTGTACATTTACAGGAGTTGATGAATAGCTGAAAATTTCAGCATCAAAACAGAAAAACTGGAGAAGAGAAAAAGAGGAAAAAGAAATCTGGATATTGTTAATTTGTTGTATATATGTAATTTTCTAAAAAGAGAGCATAGGGACATAAGGCAGAAAAAAAAACCCTGAAATTTGAAGAACCTTTTATTTTTTAAAATCTGTATATTTTATTTGGTTTTTTTGAGTTGATTTTATTTCCTTGATTCTGTGTAGAGCTGAACCTCAGGAAAAATGAGTATTTCTAAGTTAGCATCCATGATTTCTTCAACTTTGGTGAACTGAAGTACTTGCCCCATTAAGCAAAGCTCTATGGAGTTTGCATTTATTCAGCTACTTGTTAAACAGGGACATATTTTGCTGGAGGGGCTTAACAGTTTCCTTTTCTAGAGGAGCAGAAGGACATTATCATCAGCAGGTTCTTTTTGCACTTCGTGAAAAATGAAAGATGCTGCACAGCAGGGAAGGAGAGGGACTGATGTTTAAAGGATAAACTATTTTTGGAGACACTTTTCACAAGCCAAATCTGCAAGCATTAGCAAACAAACTCATCTTGGGTATAGTCTAGAAATGTTAGCAGGGATGTAAAAGCACAGAGCCCAGAATAGTGCCACCTATTTGTTATAACACCCCCATTTCAATGGCAGCTCCCTGTCTTCTCGTAATAGTTGAGATCAGAAGCTGAAGGCATGTGAGTGAATGTTCCAGTATTGTCCTTCTCCTCTGGACCATGATGATCAGAGGTTCACTGTGAATCCAATAAGATAATGGGATAAAGAAACAGGGGGAAGGGAGGAAGAAGCTGAAACCCCACACTAGCCCTAAAGGACCACAAACCAAAAATTAGCCCTTGTTCTTCCAAGCTCTGTCTGTCCTTTTGGGTGATGGAACATAAGACTCTGCAGAGCAAGAGGCCTTAAACTGTGTATTTTTATAGCATTGGGATACAGCGAGAATTCAATTTTGGCAGAATTTTAGGTGTCATTGTATTAAATATGGCAAATGACTTATTATTTTATATTGATATGCACCATTTTGTCCTACTGCCAAACTTTAGGACACGAAAGGATAATTTTATGAGGTCACTGTAAAAAAGAAACACAAACTACAAGAGAAGTCCAAGAGGAGCAACCCAGCTACTCTGCAGCTGTTTGTGTGGGCATCTCCTAGACATGCACAAGGAAAGGAATTGTTCCCATGTTACTATCACAGAATTATGGCTGGAAGGTGCTATAAATCTTACTGTTCCAGATGTGAGGTTATTTAGGTAGTAAAGCCAGCCAGATGAAAGTGCACCTCCTCCCCATGCAAAGCAGTGTCCTCGTGGAAGTCATTAAAAGGTTTGTGATTTATAATCAGTTTATACGAGCGTTTATTGGGCCTTTCAAAAAGAATTATAATGGGGATGCTTGGAGCAGATTGACTTCTGTGGGACCACGAGCCTTACAGTGCCACAAGCTGTTGTTCATTTCTGTGTTGTAATTCTTTGGAGACAGTTTGCTTCAAGCTCTGGAAGCCAGCTATTGTGCTTCTGTGGCCTGGGAGAGAGAGAAATACCCAGTGCAGACCCTAGAAATCCCAGCACATCGTGGAATCTGGAAACACTGAAGCTAAGGGTTTAGTAACCTTAGCTTAACTATGTGGAGTTACAACAGAGTCCATCAGATGACACAGACTTTTCAGAACCGTATGCAGTAAATATTTTCATTTACAGAAATTCACCTCAGATCCCCTTGGGGTTCATGTTGTACATGTCGCTTTTAGGTCCCATGAGGGACTTTTGTTACAAGAAAGGTGTACATGTAAATTAAGTGCCTTTTATCTAAATGAAAGACCAACTATCTTGAGGCTGTGTGGCAAACACCCTCAGTATTACAAATACTGGTTCATTGTGTAGTACCTCATTAGTGATTATGCCTGTGCTGTGATGAGAGATGGCTTTTATCTGGCAATTAAGAAGGGGCTGGGACAACCAGGATTTCAGAGTGGAATGTCCAGAAGTGTCACTGAGGCCTCCTGGACATGAACTGAAAGAACGAGCAATGAATGAGGTCTGTGCTGTTGCAGCTTCATTGATTTCTGGTACTCCAGGTATATTAAAGATAATTCAGATATGACTATCTGTGTGGCAGTCTCTGCTTGTATAGCAGCACACCATCTCCTAAATAGAATGGTAGGTTGTCACATGGAGATAATGGTTATTATTCAGCATATCTCCTCTATAAAGATATTCAGGCACTGTCTCTCCCCTTATGAGCTATTCGTCTAATCCTTTCCTGAGGCTGTGAGTCATAGAACATCAGATTTGGGTTTAAAATTCAGAACCAACTGTGTTAATATCATATAGTGTCTTTCTGGCAAACACTGCAAATTCTCAGAACACACATCTGCAATTCTAAACATGCTGGAGACCTGGGTTACAAAGTTTAGTTTAGAAGCAATCTGCCAACATGCACAGAAAAGTTACTGCATCACAGAGGCCATTACCTAGTTCTTGAGATGATTGCCAGTTATGCCTGAGTGTGGCCTGAAAGCCTCATCAGGTGACTTTACTTTTCACTTACATTCCAACAGCACTCAAAATAAGCATTATCCCAATGCCCCGATCCCACCAGAGCACCCACAAGGATTTTACAGGACACATTTTACCACATATATTCTCTATGGTAAAAATTAATCTTCATGGATTAGATGTTTGTGTCCTCCAGAGCTGCTTGGATAAAATATTTAGGGAAGATACTCAAAATTAATGGTCTGCTGGTTTTAGTGCTGCAGATTCTCTGCTAAAATTGCATGTATTGAGCACACTTAAGGCACAGGGAGATAGGAGGGAGGAGAGGCTGTGTCCCACAGCTGGACAGCAAGTTTAGAGTGGTTGTGTGGATAAGGGAGAATCGTAGCAGGTTTTTGAACCTCTGCCTCTGAAGCACCTATGGAGGCAACTAATTTGTGTCTCCATTGCCTGGGTTGTGGCACTTTGTAAAAACAATTAAAAATTCATCAGAGGATGTGGGATCAATAATATTTGAGGGAAACCACTGAAAATATTTTTCACTAAGTTTTACACTATTGTGAATAGCAATTCAGAGACTAAAATACAACAACTGAGAATCAGGCTCCTGATAATCAGGAATTCAGAAGAATTTATGCCATGTTGAGAAAGGTGGCCTTTGACTGCACTGGATTGAACATGAAGTCCATGAGCTGGTACTGAGGCAGCAGTTTGGCTGATGGAACAACCCAGGGGCTCCAGTGACCTGTTATCTCCTTACCTGTGCAACAGATTCAAGTTATGTCACCTGTAATATCTCTATGTTCCTGCACATTTTATGTATGATGTGTTTAAATTAGGGCTGGTTTTAGGTTCCAATTTAAATGAGTGCTTTTTTCAAGTTCTAATTTCATTGATGCAGGGAAAATACACACACTATGTCATAACAACAGAATAACCATATGCCACTCAATCAACTGATTTACATTATGAAAACAGTATCAGGATTTTCTGAAGGCTGTCATTTTGGGATGCCTAAGCTCACAGCTAAGTCATTCTTATCACAAAGTGAAGTTCCCCAGCCTGAAGTATTGCATCAATGACTCTTCAGCTGAAGAATTTTTAAAATGTGCTGATTTGTTTGAAGGGGAAAAATTTGTTTAAAAATGTCTGCAGAAACAAAGTTGAAGAAATTTTAAAATTCGTTTTTTTGCCTTTTTTGAGTGCATATTTGAACAGATGAGCACTTTTCCTGAGAACCTATTTTACAGATGGGTGGGGCATGTTTGTGTTTAGAAATATGTAAATATAGTCTGTGCAAGTACTTATAGAGACGTTACACTGTAGTACATGTCAAAGTAGGACTATGGTTTTTGGTCAGGATCCACTGATGCACCTCCTGCTCTCTTATATCCAAAAGTGCTGCATAAGTGGAGTGGCTCTTCCTTGTGTTCATCCAGTCCCAAGACTGCTTGGCCCTTTACCATTGCTTTTGGTTTAGAGGTGCAATTATCTGTTTGGCTCATGAAATGAGCAGCTACTTTAGATGATGCCTTCCAAAAGGGCATTGTGAGTTATTTCCCACCAGTCTGATTCACTGCAAGACAAAGGAAAATATCCCTCTCACCTCCAAGGAAAACAAGTTACAGATTTTTATTAGTTGTCTGTACAGGATTCCCTTAGACCTTGCACACCACACAAGTCTTAACTCTCCTCATGGATTTTTCTCCTTCCTGGCATCCCTGCTTCTTTTGGTCCAGGACCAGGCACTGGATTACAAAGCCTTGGAGTCAGAGATTTCAGTCAGCAAATGAGATTTTCATAGATGTTAAAGACTATAAATGATGAATTGCCCCTTTATTACATCTTAAAACAGGATTTAGGTTTGTAACTGCACTTCTTGCTAATGAAGATTTGCCCCAAGTCTCCTCAAGCAGAGTATTTTGCTTATGCTCTTGTTTACAGGAGCTGGAATCCCTCAGCCAGAGGCAAATCTTTTATAAACAATGCTGTAGGGAATGTGAGTCTGTTCACTATATAATGAGAAAGGAAAGGAGTGGGTACAACAGCACCTTTTATATGGAGCACTCACCTGGGAAGCGGGAGACCTAAATTTATATGCCAGCTCTGTCTTTTCACCGCTGTGTAATTTTAGGTAGTTGCTTAATTTTTGCGTCTCATCTCTCCATCAGTAAAATGGAGGGAATATACAATTTACAGAGAGGCCTGGAATAGAAAAAGACTGACAGTCAGAAACAATGGGAGAAGTTAGCACAGTAGCACAAACAGACATATACATCATCATTATGGATTTTCCCCTCACAGCCCAGCAAGGTGGCTCTTTACATGTATAATCCCCACAGTAAAAATCATCCAAGTGAATTAGGTGTTTGTGTGCTGCACTGAGAAATGCTCCTTATGTGAGAAATCTCTACCTAAATAAGAATCCTCTAGAGACACTTAAGGTACAAATAAAAAATGGTTATGTCAACTGCTGTGTATCTTTTAAGCAAGAGAAATGTTACTTTTTTACATTGCCTCAGTCTTTCTCCTGATTTAACTGCCAAAAAGTCCTCTGATCACAAGAGTGCTGTTGTACAGCTTGACCTGCTGTGCTGATCCTAAGTACTGCAATATATTTTAAGGTGGAATGAGCTGTGAGCATTTTAAATTAGGTTATGTGCCTTAAGGTGGCAGTTGCTGCTCCCAGGCACAATTAGAGTAATGAAATGAAAGCTGATTTAATGGTTACAATAAAAGAAATAAAATAGCGAGGTTTGGCCAGACCGGCTTTTATTCAAGTTTCTATTAAGAAAGAATGGAATTCATAAAAGTAATACTAAGCTGGATATCATAATGTTTTTTCATATAATGATAAAGATTGGATACGTTCTTGCTGAGAATTTTTTTAAAATAAATTATCCTTAGCTTATAATCAGCACCAGAAATATATTTCAGAGCAGGTTCTCTGGGAACACTGGCTTACATTTATCTCAGCTGTATTTTGTCAAGGAACTGTAAGAATATATAGAGATACACACCTAAAATTATTTTAATGGGCTATTTGCCTATCCTACCATCCTTCATCTGTAGTAAGAGGGTTTTACAGATGTTGGTCTGGGGAACAAACACGCAGAGAAATATTCCCAGAGTTCCTTCTCCCATAGGAGAGGCTACATGGTTATTCTTGTGCATCAAATGTCGCTCAGTGGTGGTGGAACTACACCCCAATTTCTACCCTGTGTGAGTTTTCAAGCCAAATGTTGAGGTCAGTGGAGTTCTGACCAGCCTGGCCCAGTGGCCCTGTGCACCTGGTGACATCCTGGACAGGAATCCCAGTCTGCAGGAATAACCTTTAAATGGGCTGATTATGAAGAGAGGTCTGTAAGTGACAAGTGGGTCCCATCCCTGTTGCTGTCAAGCTCCTGCTGTTAGGGATGATTTCAGTTACCATCCTGGGACTGAGTCCAGAGGCAGCAGGTGCAGAAAATGTCTGGAATTTTAATTTGTAATTCTTTACCTTCTGAACATCAGATGTCTTTAGAAAAAAAAATACAGCAGTTTCTTTCCTAGTCTGCATTATGTTGTTCTTTCCAGAAATCGATAAACCTCTAGTTACATTATTCTTTGGGAAAACATATAGATAAGTAGCTCCTGATAAACATGGATTCTAATAGTACAGAAAAAGAATGGTGTTCTTTTCATAGAAACCTTTATTTCCTAATCTGCCTTTCCCTTAAGAACTTAGAATTTGTCACTTTCCTGTCAACAACACATAAAGTGACTGGATAGTTTTGGGAATCATAACAAGCAGCCTAATCAGACCAGGCATTTACAGGAGGCCATCTCCCAAACATCCCTGGCTTTCAGATATTTGTAACAAGGATGGAAATAAATAAAAGCTGGAGGGGGGAGATATTAAAAGATACAAGTACAATGTGGATGCTGTACTATTGTGGAATTGTAAAGAGAGTGGCTGTCATAAATGAGAGAAATGTACATAGTGTAGTGTCTAAACTGGCATCAGGGGAAAAAAATTGTACTGGTTTCCAAAATACATGAATTCAGGGATGCTTGTGTTTTATTCTATTTGTCCCTCCTGATAATGTCATTTTTCTCGTTGTTTGTTTAGGCCCAGATATTGCACTAACAGTGTGCAGTCAATATGCTGAATTCATCAAACTTGACAGAAGACATAAGCAAAAGTATATTCCATTAATACACTGTAATTTTGGGTTTCTTTCTCGTTTGATTAGAGTCATAACCAGCCATGAACAACCTTAGTTTTGGAGCTGATGAAGAAATAAACTACAGGAGCTGCAGGGACTCGAGGAGGCAGCTGCCTCATGTGATAGAAACTATGCCCTAGAACCAGGTGACCATACAAGTTCAGTGCCCCCACAGGGTTGTTAACAGGGGATGTCCTTCATCCTTAAAGGAAAATTCCAGCTACATCACTTAGCTTAGCAGTCTGAAGTTCATGCAAATAAAGAGATCTTTTCTTGTGTGTCATGTGTAAAACCAACATCTTTTAAAGTAAAATATTAAATAAAATCTACATTTCTTACAGCAGCAGTGCTGGGAGCCTCTATCATTTATAATGCCAGCTCACTGTGGACCACATTTATCTCCCTTCTGCCTATTTTACATTCATCAAAATGACAATTAGGCATTTTAAGCAGCTCAAAACATTCCAGACAACTGAATGTGATTTTTTTTTTTGCAGAACACATTAACCTTGGAAAGATTAGCAAAGTCTAAGCTGCAAATTACAACCTTGCTTTTTAAATCTGCTCCACTCACAGTTCTGATGGCTTTTAGGGGAGTCGTAGGCATCAGCCAGAGCAGAGGAGTTAAACTCTTGAAGGCAAGTTTAACTCAAACAAAACTGCTGAGGGTTTGTCCAGACATAAAGTATAACTGGTTTACTGTGAAACCATCCAACTGTGCCACTGTTAGACAGACTGGTCAGATTGTGATTCAGCTTATTGATCCACAGATACATTTAGACACCTGATATTTTAATAGGCTATAGAAGAGTTGAAGAATATTTTTATTCTGACTCTTCTTTGTTTCTATGCAAAGGTATAAACATATTTATATTTTTTAAGTTATTTCATTAAGTGTCTCTGTGATAGGATTCTTCCCAGTAATCCAAAAGTTAAGTATAGTGCAGATAAAGTATCATTTTGTCTTGATTAGCAGTGAAACATCCTCTTCTCCAGTATTGACCAGTAATGTCAACTGCTCATTTCCACTCAGACTATTGCTGCTGAAATATTACCTCAGATTCTGTAATAATCTTCTACTCCACTGAATCAAATATCAATTATTTTCTTCATTTGAAGCCATATCCCACTTTTCTGTCATCTTCTAGGATGAAGAAGTAGTAGTTTGCCTTCTCTCCCTATACTGACAGTTGCCACATAGACTTTATGGAGAATTTTGGTGCCTTTTCCACATTGCCCTTGAGAGCCTCTGTAACCTCAACCAAACAAAGCCATTTTCCTCTTTAAAGCTCTCCTGACAGGAGTCAGGCTGCAATGTGCTGAGATCACTGCCTAAAGTGCTGACCAAGGCTGTGTCATGCTTTCCTTGAACTGTCCCTGCTTTTGTTTGTCTGTTGTTTGACATCCTCAGTCATAAACCTCTTTGGTCAAGGACTTGGATTTATTTCTTTGCACAGTGTGTTAAGGCCATGGACTGTAAGTGAGACAACTGTTTTTTCACAGTAGTGCAAATACTAAATATCTGGGGCAGGACCAAGCCATGCAGGTCTCCACCTTTCAAATCAATGTTCCACATGACCTTAAGTGCAACTCTTTAAATAAACTGGTTTTAACTTATGAAACACACTCTACTATATATAAGAACCCATCTTCTTGCACCCTGTGCACTTAAAAAAAAAATAATTTATTCGGGTCACTTCATGCCCACTTAGTTGTGAGTTTTGGAATCCAAATGGGCTCTTGAACTTCAGCTCTGGCTTTCTTCAAGTTAAAAAGCAGAATTCCAAATACTCCTCTGGGATAATTATTTTTTCAACATACCATTTTTTGCCCACACTGAAGGATGAATTTTGACAGTTTTCCACTTGGACAGTCTTTAAAAATAAACCAAATGATCTTGTAGTTCTTTTATTGGCCTGTAATGCCATTTATCTAGCCTTAATAGTTTTGTAACTTGCATTAGCTCCATTGAGTTTAATGAGTTTTTCCAGTGTCTCTGGTGAGTTTTGGACCAGGTCCTCAACAGAGACATGTGCTAGTTTTGTCTGGTGTTGGGAAAACAAGAAATGATCTGATTTAATTTGCATCATCAGGGAGAAAGGTTTTGCAACTGCTCCTCCTCTGTCTGCTTTGACACTTCTTCCTGAACTTTGAACAACCATTATTGAAAATGTGAGTCATGAGAGCATATTAAATATTAAAGCCAGTTTAAGATTTAATCCCAATTTATAGTGCAGCTTTGTCTAATTTACTGCATATTACACAATTTCCTTTACAGATAACTTTTAGTGTGCTATATAAATAATAAATCAGCCTCTCATGATTCTCAATTGTTCTAATATGGTTTTATATTAAACTTACATTTGCCATCATTTAAGTGTTGCTAGACCAATTTATTTTATTTTTCCTCTCTTACCTATTCATGTTGTACATTAGTTCTTTGTAATGTTATAGGTTCTGTCTAGAAAATTACAGGTATTCAAGCAGTTTAAGTTCGTTGTGATCTTTTCTTGTGAGGCAGAATGACAGTGCATAAATGACAAAGCAAAAACACAGGTTCAGTAGGTTATGGAAGCTTATCCCTAATCAGTGACAGTAATTCTGGTGACACTGTGTTCTCTGTTCTGCTTTTACCATCAGCTGAGAGAGTTACATCCTCATCCTGCTACTGCATATGCAGGTCTTTGGTACTAAGCATTTGCAGCTGAGGAAGTTACTTTGCTGTAGTATCAAAACTTCAGGATTTTTTAACAGCCCAGGTGGAAGTTAAATGGGTTTACCTAATTCACTTGGGCATTTAAAGGTCAGATGTGGTAGCTTTGACCTGTGAAATATTGTCAGCAAAGTCTCCTTGTCTCTGGCCTTGCCCCCCACGATGTGAAATGATTTTCTCTTGTACCTGTGCTCTTGTCACGCAGCTGGAGGATGGGCTCAGTGTGGGAAGGTTGAGAAACATGGGAACATCCCCCCCCCAACACACACACCCCCCAAAAGGTAAAAGAACTCAAAAGAAAGAAACATAAGCATTAAAGCAGCGTGATCTGGTTTGATGAAGTTGACACAATTGCTAGGTTTGTGCCCAAATGACAATGAGTTTATCAGTTGCCTGTTTTCTTCTCCATCCCCATTAATTTTTTTTTTTTCCCATTCACCAATAAGATATTTGGGGATAGGTCTCTTCCAAGAACAAATCCTCTCCGTCATAAAGAAGTTTTTCTGTACCTTACAGTTCTATCCTTGTTTTAGATCTAAATATTAATTTAATAATTAGCTAACACTGAATAAAAGTTATTTATCTTTCTGTGCACTTTAAAATATCTGCAGAATGGTCATGTTTTCTGTGAGTCCCACATGCTCAGTTTTTCAGGCTGCATCTCCAAGTGGTCTGCAAATTGATCAATAAGTTTTATGCACTACACTGGGAGCCAACTGCAGCAATATCACAGGGCTGGATTCTGCTTTTACATCAGCACAAAGTGAGTGAGTGCTGATCATGCTTATTTGAAGTCAACTTAGTTTGGCAAATCTTAGTAGAAAGCTACAGGATGAGCAGCCAGGTTTCCCAATAAATGCAGGTTTACCCTGTGCACCCTTCAAAACACAGCACTGCTGCTCTCTGAAGGGGTGTTGAGCCACGAGACACTTCAGAGTTAGATTTAAGGGCAGCTGTAGAAATGCTCTGTTGGTATTTGTGTATATAACCCCCTATGCAATGTAAAAAGAACCAGGGCATTGATTTCGGTGTTTGTCAAAAGAAATGAAACCCATTTGTCAGAAAACTCTGCTCTTCCTGCCCTGGGGCTCAGTGTCTCTGGAAGGTGTGTGTGGTTCTCACGGCAGTGCTGTAATCAGCGGGTCAGCACTCGTAGATTTTACTGCACTGCCAGATTAATCCTTAGGTGTGCATTTTTCTCATCTAGAAACCAAGATATTTAGATTCTTTTTAGTGGATGTTGGCTTCTCTTTTGTAATTGCTTAGCCCAGTGCTGCTGTTTAATTCCTACCAAAATTGTCTTGCTCAGAGGCATTCCAACATCAGGTTGGGATGCTGACCTGTTCTCTGTAGAAAACTGGCTCCAGAGTTACCCAAACATGCATGGGATGCATTCAGTAACATCACTGCATTTCTAGGTAACCACAGGAAGTATTCAAGCCACGTGAAATCCAGTGTGAACACACTTGTAAAAGCTTTTAAGTAGCAACCCACAGTGTGGTTGCCTCTGATCATTTTGAAAGAAACTTTGTTCAAGATGTTTCAAAGGCTGAACATTGATCTGATGTATTATTTGAGATGCAGAACAAGTGTGTTTACATCATGATGCCCAGAGGAAACTGAGCTACACTTAGATTTTCTTTAATGTAGCTGCTATATTATTATCAGTTTTGAAAAGACATATGACATAGATTCTTTTATTCGGACAAACTGTGGTCTTACTTGAAGTCTCTTGGTTTACACTGGGTTTGTTTGTGCCCCTTCATAAGTAAATCAACCATTGAAAATTTAGGATAATCAGGGCATAGTATTCCAGGAGAATCCCTGTCATACAAGAAGTCAGGGGTCACAAATATCGTGTAACAGCATTTTTATGGTTTCCCTTCAGCTTTCACTAGACTGTTGTTTCTTACGTTTTATAGTGGCTGTACCAATCACGCCCACTCCTTCAGTTTCTTACCTTCTTTCTCTCATAAGTGTCTCTTGCTCAATGACTATAATTAAGATATTCTGTCTGAAAAGAAATTAATAGAGTTGAAAAATAGCCCACAGAGTGTTCATAGAGTAACCCCAGATTTTTGAACTGTGTAACTTTAGGAGATGCTTGCACATAGCATTTTGATTCATACCAATATTCATACTTAAGCTATTTATTATATAATGTATACTTGTACCAATGATCTATAATCTCATCATACACTAATTATTAAATAGAGAAATACCTGCCCCGGGAAAGAACACTGCAAAAATAATTTTTTTATCATAAAAATGCTCTTCAGTTGTGCTAGAAAAGAATAGGATTTAACAATTGGCTCCAGAAAAATATTGGCATTTTAATTTGCAGCTTCCAAAGTACCTGGAGATGATACAGGTTCTTTATTACACTGCAAGGAACCTTGTGCAAATTAAATCAAGAGACATGAAGATTATGTGGGAATAGTGCTTGATTTTTGTGGATATAAAGCATACAAGCAAAATAGAACCTCGTGGCTGTAACAGTACATCTAGTATTTTGTAACTTTTTGAGTCATATCTATGGTGAAGGATTTTCAAATTATTTGTGTAACTATTTATATATTATAGCTGCTTTTTGTAATTGCCCACAAGACCGTCAAGTCATATTTCTTTTTATGTTGCTTTTTTACCAAATTACCCTTATAAATAGTTCAGCTTGTTTTGAGTTTTATGAAAATGCTTTTGAACAATTTTCAGACAAGCATAGAAGTGACATGAAATGTATTACTGGAAACCATCAAGTTAGAGTAAGACCCTCAAGGAAACAATGCATTCTCATCATCCAGTGGAAGGAAGCAGATATAGGCAAAAAAAGCCTGGCATTCATTTTGTCTCTGCTGTTTGTTTCTAACGTAGTCGAAGAAAAAGAGCTTCATCTGAAAATAACAAAGCCAATTCTGTCAGTCCTGTTTAGAAAATATGCCCAGAGCCTGCCATGTTTCTCATGTGTCCCTTGCTCTTGCAGGCTCTGGATCAGTGAGATTGATGCACCAGGAGTGGTAGAATATGCCACATAAACATTAGACTCTCAACCAGCAACAAATTATTCCCCAAAATATGGGGCAGGGCTGTGCCACTGAAATGGTGAGGCCAGACTAGTTACCCATCCTGCTGTGCTAATACAATCTTGCCTTAAATCCTACAGTAACCATTGCATACAGAACCAGAAAGGTTGCAGCTTTTGGTTCTGTGTGTGCCATGAAGTGATTCCTCAGGTAAACAGGAGGCTTCAGCCAGTTATTTAATCCTGCTGATTTTGGCACACGTTTGCAGAGAGACCTTGAGCGAAATAGTTCCAAACATTAAAATCAATGTCCAAGAAGATGCATCCAAGTTGTTCTACAGGGTATTGAGTGATGGAGTCAGTCCTCACCTCTAGAGGAGGCAGAATAAAAATAGATTTAAAAACCCAATGACTCTAAAATGCTTTTATGCCTCCCAAGCCTTGGGACTGCTTGTGGCCTGTTTATACCACAGTGCAACATAAAATAGGCTTAAAACTCTTCTCGTCTTTGTTTAGGGAGCTTCAGGTGGTGATAATGTATAGATTTGTATATGGGCACCTTCCCTGCTCATGGAAACAATAATGGAGCTTTGTCCGAGCAGGATTCATGCACACGGTGTTGGGCCAGCAGGGGCTACAGGGCAGGAAATCAGGTTTGTTGTTTGATTGGTGTTTTTGCCCATTCTGCCTTCAAGACTTCTCTAGAGATTTCTCCTGAAACTTTACTTGTTTTATAGTGGGCTTATAATGTGTAGAGAGCATTGCTTACTGTGAGAAAGAGGACAAAAAGCAAAGCAAAATTGTTTTACATTTATCTTATTTTTCAACTTTATACATTTTTCTTATCAAGTATTCACACTTTGCTTCAAGTGAAGAACAGTATGATAAATTCATTTTTGTTTTGTTTCCTTTATAGCACAGCACTTGCCCTGCAGGGAGAATCAGCATTTCTGGATCACTTGTTAGCTGCAAGTGCATTCATTTGAATTTTACCATCGATCTGTTCTACCCTATGACTCACTTCTGTGGTGCTTAATTTCTAACACACTGCTTATATACTCCAAAGAATGTTGTTGGATTTTTTCTGTTGCCCACCTTAATCCTGCTCTAATGAATAAGTTCAGTGCCAAACACTGCCTGTATGGATCAATATTCTAAGGAGTAATTTTGCAAGCAGAAAAGAATGCTGTGTTTCTGAAGGGTAAACTGATGAAATGTTAGCAGATACAGAACAGAATCCTTTCTGCTGTGAATAAGAGGATGTGGGCCAATACACTTGTACTGTCTGAATAAAACGTGGGTCACTGAATAGATGAAATCTTGAAGTATTTTAAACAATTGTACAGCTACTCATGGAACTGAGGCCCTTAAGTGTTTTCAAATGTTAAAATAATTCATGTCTTGTCACAATTTTGTCTTCAAAATGTCCCAGTGCTGTGCTAAAGACCTTCTACCCTCTACAAGGACAAGGACTGAGGAAATAGGGAGGTCACCTCCACCTCCCCACTGGCAGCCAGCTGCTGACACAGGAATAATCTCCAGGCCTGATAGTGAATAGGCAATTCCCTTCTTCCTGTGGGAAAACCCCTGAGAACTGCACTCCAGGAACAGGAATTCCATGTGCTCAGAGGGTTTAGCAGCATTTCTCTCAGCTGTGGGGAGTTAGTCCATGGATAAGATGCAGCAATAACCAGCATGAGCCTGGCGAGAACCTGCCGTGGCTGTTGTTGGATGCTTTGCACGATGGGTGTCAGAGATGTTTGCAGGATTTTGAGAGCCAGGGACACCTTTTAGCAAGGCCCCCTCCCTGTGTTTGCTGTTCCAGTTAAGCATACATCCTGTGACCATACAGCTTCACCTCACTTGTGAATGATGGGCAAGGGAGTTCCAGCAGGGACACAGATTTTGAGGAAGCTGCAGAGGTGAACTGCCAGCCCTAAAATCAAACCAGTTATTCAGCCAGCTGGGAAAACTGTGGTTCATGTTTGATCTAATTACATTTCAGAAAATACACTAATTTTCCTCTCTGCCTTGCAGTTCCATCTACCTGTGTGCTGGCTTTTAATGGAGTTGGGGCCTCTGGGCTGTGAGAGATCCTCAGCTTCAATTCCAGTGCTTATAGGGTTCTCTTAAGCAATCAGATATATTCACAGTGTAGGATTTTTGCTATTTTAGTTATCCAAAGCAGCTTGCAGAAAATCTTAGCTTTTCCTTAGTTATAGAAGTACAATTAGGAAATATGCTTGTGCTCAGACTGTTTTTCCACCCTGATCTGACCCCTCATTAGTGCATGTTCTGCAGGAACACTGCTCTTCTGCAGGGCACAGGTGTTGTTTTTCTTCTCCTATCACACTTAGAGGCAAAACTGAGATGGGGGAATCTGAGAGCTGTTCTGAAATTGAGTCATAATTGCAAATGAATAATAAGAACATGGTTAATCTTACTGAGAAACAAATATAAATATTGTACAAAGAGAGATGTGTGCCATTGGAGTGTATACATCAGGCTATCAAGACATCATGTAGTTGTTTCATTTATTCCCACTTCTTTTCATCCTGTGAACAGCTGTCCCTTTATTTCTAAAAGCTACTTTAACGTGGCAAGGGTGTTTTTTGTTTAATCTGCTACAATACTCCTTTTGTCTCCTTGTCATACTCCCAGCTTTAAAATATTAATCCAAGCTAACAAAGAGAATTTTTGATGTATTCTGAAATCCTGAATGCAATGTATAATTTAAAAATGAAAACATTTTATTAGGTTATGTTCATATTTAGATTCAGATATGTTTGGCTGGAGTTAGGCTCCTTCTTGGAGATGGTTTTGCAGAAATAAATATTTATTGGGCATTAACAGCCTCCCTAAATACAACCACTTGCTACAGTGTGTTAAGCGCCCTTCCTCTGCCAGTCTAATGCTGAAGCTTTGCATTCTCATGCTCATCGTTTAAACTCTTTGCCCAGTCACTTGAAGTTCATATTCTGAGTTGAAGATTTCGCATTCAGTTCCAGTCACAATGAAAATCCATATACCCTCAGGTTATGTTCTTCTCCCCACTTGAGATCCACATGCCTGAAACACTCCTCTGACCCAAACTGAGACTTTAGCATAAAGATGCCAAATGGAAAGAAAAGCACCGATGAGTGAATATTTTTAATTTTTATACTAGTGAACATTTTATTTAGTGAGAATCACTAAGTTATTCTATTCGTAATTCTGGATAGTTGCTGAAGAGATGTGGAATAGTTGCTGAACCCCAAAATTTCAGAAATATTAGGTATTCCAGTTCTCATATACAAGTGTTATGCACCTAGGAGGTTTCACAGGAAAAGCTACATATAAAAGGTAATATGTATAAAAGCCCTACAGCTTACAAAAAGCAGTTGAAAATTAATCATTCAGAACATCTGATGCGGCACATTGACAGGAATTTTGTCTGACTGGGAAGTGATTTACCAGCCAAAAACAAAATGGTTGTGGCTTTCCTTAAAAATTTGATGTACACAAGAAACTTTATTATTTGTGAACTCATTTCAGTATTTAGACAATACTGTTTCCCAGTGAGAGGTCTTCAGAAACAGTTTGTAATGTCATTTTCATATTCCCAACCTGATGGCAATTAAAAGCTACAAGGAAAGAAATACTGTAGAATTCTGTTGTGGATCTTGACTTCCCTGGTCTGATGTTTTAAAGAGGAAAAGAAACAAAGGGAGAACTGTGCTGGGATTATCTATTTGTAGCATTTACTGCTGTAATTGTTCTACAAATGGCTAATGTAGGGTAGGTCACATGGGACTTGTTATGGGAATGGATTCCAGTGGCAGAGCTGCAGGATGTGATTAGCAGAGGAGCTCTGCTCTTACAGGGCTTGCAGGGTGATCCAAATCCTCCCATGGGAGGAATCCAGTCAGAATGGGCTTTTGCTGCTGGCTCCACTGGGAACTGGCTCTTCAACTCAGCTGGTTCTGCTCAGGAAGTTCCTCTCCCCTCAGTTTTCCAAGGTGTGCATCTTGTGCCTCCTGCTACATACATGGGCTGTTAAACCTGCTGCTCCTGGGCTAATAGTGGACACAATATGTTGTCTAAAAGGTTGGACTGGAAAGAAACGTGACAATTTAAAACTATGTGGAGGAGATCTGATTTCTCACCTGGGGTGATATCAGACTCAGTAGCCGATAACATGGCAGGATTAGCACTTGGCTGGAGTGTGTTCAGTCTGGAAGTCAGGAACCATGACACATTCAGAAATATATTTAGGATAGAAATGGTTTTCTGCTCAAGTGCAAACACACAGTTGAAAGGGTTT
Source organism: Serilophus lunatus (assembly GCA_013399895.1). Lineage (NCBI taxonomy): Eukaryota > Metazoa > Chordata > Aves > Passeriformes > Eurylaimidae > Serilophus > Serilophus lunatus. Next base: position 1,775,736 of record VXBA01004031.1, read on the forward strand.
TAATTCTGCTGCAGTCAAAGCAGTTCCAGGGAACACCATCCCAATTTCCGTGTTTGTAGCAGAGCCTGGGCCAGACTCTGCCTCAGTCTCCTCTGGCCAGAACAGTTTGTACCAGGCAAAAGTGTGACCTCTCTTTCTTTCCATTGCTGTAGCATCCTTCAGGAAAGGCCTGTCCATTTGAGCTGTCTACACCTTTCTCACAGAAGGGTATCAAGAGCTACAGGAAACAACCAGCTCATCCCGAGCTGGGCGAGACCCGACTGAACTGAATTGTCAGTTTGCAAAGACTGAATTCTATGTGATTTTTGGATACTCTCTCATAAGATGCTTTTGAGTGCAAATGCTTTGAACAGGCTGGGGATGGCACTTGCACGAAACCATTTCCTCCACCCAAGTCACTGTGCAGCTGTAGTGGACAGAAATGCAGAGTATTGTGGAAGGCGAAGGGGACGAGAACTCAGCAAAGCATCGTCTAAAGCAGGACTTTCCAGCTCATTGGAGCTCTATTTACTGCATGCTCAAGAGAGTACTGGAACAACAGAAAGCTCTGCTTGAGTGTGTAGGATAGAAAAAGACAGCTGTTGTGCTGTCTTCAGCTAAATGAAACCTGATTGCTGGGTTGGTTGCCCTTCTCCAGTTATTAGAATGACCATCTGGGAAGTCAGTAACAATTAGTCATTGTTTGGCCAGATAGTGCCAGGAATCAGCTGCCTACATGGACTTGCAAATAAGCTGGGGCTTAATGTAAAATAAAAGGGGAATTTATTTCCAAGACAGAATGTGGATCTCTGAACATGAGGGAATAATTTTATACTCTAAGATAAGAATTTATCAAGGACTATTGCTTTTAACTATGAGCCTTGACCCTTCCTCCTGAGACTTCTTTCTCTCTTACTTGTTAAAATATCCATTCTCATCCTACATTTTGTAATGGCCAAGAGCTCTGAATTTTCCTGGACCCAGGAATGCTGCTGCTCCATAGGACAGAGAGGACAGAGCAGAGTTGTGGTCCTGTGCACCTCATGCTGGTCTCTTACACACCAGCACACATCAGGGCTGGGAAGCAGGAGCCAGAGAGGGTGGAAGAGCAACAAACGGGAAAAAAATGACAGATGTATGGCTACCTGGGATTATGGCTTTTAGCCATTCTCTGCTTTGCAGGAAAAGCCAATTGCACTTCCAAGAATACACTCATTTGTGGATATGATGGCATATTAAGATTAGATTCCCAAGGCCTCTTTCCTTGCAAACACGATTATTTCAGCTCCATGAAGGAAGGGATTTTGGTCCTTTATCTGCCTGCCTGTAATATAACACTTATCTCCAAACAAAACCTGTTTGAGAACTGCAGACCTGTGCTCTGGCCACCCAACACCAGGGCAGGTACAGAAAGTCAAAGGCTTTTGTGCTCATCTCAAATAAGGAGGTTTGTTTTTCTAATGAGATAAATTAACCAAATTGAAAGCATTCCTTATAGGAAACTCTTGCAGTGCAGCTCTCTGCAGCACTGTGAGCTGTGCTGTTTGCTCTAGATGTGAAAGTCAATGAAAACCAAAAGGAAAATGTGCTTTATGCATGGCCTCTTTTTTTTTCAATCCATTTAAATACTCTTAATTTTTACTTTATTCCTTTACATTTCTTCTTGGACTTGAAGTGGCTTTACATTGATTTTGCTTGTTTGCTTTTTTTTTCACATAATTTTGATTGTTTGCCTTTCAGCCGTGTGTGTGCACAATCCACAAATGTGCATGTTTATTTTCAGTTCTTACATTTCTTCACCCTTTTTTTTATTTTTACTTTTATCACTGTATTATGTGTTGTTGTGCACCATCCATTTTGTCTTCATTTTAATATCTCTTGTGCCCTGAAAACAATAAGTTTTGGTAATGTCTTGTTGTGATATCTTAGTATAAATACTCTAAATTATTCAGTTTTGAACTAAGAGCTCAGCATTAAAACTGGGGTTAAGAAAATGAGTAATAAATATCCTTAGATAAAAGTTTGACGTGTACCCCCTACATAAATATTAGTTTTCTCAGTATCTACATGAGCACAGATTTTTGCATGTTCACTGGTGAAGCTTTGAGAACCTCAGTGTAAGTATGAGCCCATTGTTGATGACCTAAAAGTAGGAAAACTCAGTGTTCAGGTGAACATTCAATGCTTTCAGAATGCCTTGGCTTGTTTGAATGGAATCAAGTGCATGACGGAAAAGAATAAAATACAATTCAGATATGAAAAATATAAAGGAGAAGTGACTGAAGTGTTCATGGCAAAAAAAGGACTTTTAATCTATAAAGCAGGTTTCAAGGTAAGTCAGGTGCTCCAGTTCATATATTCTAAAGCTCCTATTGCTTAGATTTTAATAATCATTCTGCACTATGATAGATTATTGTTAATATGAAACATATTGGATAAAATGAATAGCTAATGGTCTCACTTTTTAAGGGCTGTTAAATCCTTTTTTCAAAATGGAATTAAAGAGCTTGAACCTTATATAACTTTTCTGAGTAGGCTGAGTAGTAGCAAGGAAAAGAGGAGTAGCAAATTGAAATGTTTGTTGCCCTTCCCTAAAAATCAAGTGTCTCACTGTTCTAGCCTTGTTAATGAGAACCAGAAGTGTAAGGCTGAGCCTTGTTCTGTCTGTACAAACAGCAGAGGCTGAGTGAAATGCACAGATGGATGTTGGAGTATGAAGGGGAATGCTTGGGCTGCAGCAACATCCTTCCATTGTTGGTGACTCATCACATTTGCTCTCCCCGTCTGCTACAAGTGGAAGTTTTGTGCTGCCAAAATCAGCACATCAAAAGTCAGCAAATTCTTTTAACTTACTGCAGTTCCATTGTCCCAAATGGTTTCATTTTCTATAAGAAGAAGTTATGAAGAACTGTCAAAATAACATAAATATCAAAATAGATGACCCCTTCAGAAACAGTCTCCTGGCATCTCAACTGTTCCCCTCCCACACCCCCTTCTTTGAGTCTTGCAGGGATGGTCAGTGGGTGGGATGACCATTCTTCTTTCCTTGCAACCTGGAAATAAATTAAAAATCCAAAGTTCTTGCATGTCCTCTTAACCAGAACCAGACATAGTGTGCAAGGCCCTGTCTGAAAGTGCAGCTTCCTTGAAGAAAGCATTCCAAGTCAGTGAGTTTTCTGTGCACGGGTGCTCTGCTGAACCCAACCTGCTGCAGTGGCTGTGGGAGGGTCATCCCTGTTCCTCACCTTCTGCCACCTGATGGGGAGGGAAGGGATGAGCAGGAGGTGGCTCTGTGGGATGTGGCTGTGCAGTAAGGCAGGAGAGCACCTGGGCAGTGAGGAGTGTGACCCTTCCAGCCTGGTGTCAGGACCTTGCCTCAGCACTTCACAACTTGCTGCAACACGATTTGCTGCTGTCCCAGTACAACACCTCATTTTTCTTGGCAAAATTAAATTGCTCATTGAGGGAGTGGGAATCTTGGGGTTTTTTTTTCCCTTTCTGTTAAAATGCTATTTTTAAAGGGAATTACAGTTACCTAAAAGCCTGACTTAACCGGCAATCCTGCGTTACAAAGTGAGTTAACTCCTTCAAAACTAAACCCCAGCAGCAAAGGCTAAAGCACAGAAAGGTGTTCCATGATGTGCAGACACATGTGCTGTGTCATTACAAGTGCCCACAAAAGGTTCCTTTATCTTTGCTCTTGCTCAGCAATCCTGTTGGGCTGCAGAATAACAGCAATTAGGGCACGTGACTGGGCCAGATTCCCTGTTTATTGCCTTGTTTTCCTCTGGAATTCTTTTAGTGTAGGAAGCTCTCGTGGTACTTGATGCAATCAAGGTTGTGCATTTTATAGCAAATAATCCCACTAAAGCATTGAAGGAAGCTGTTGCCAGTTCCCTTTTTCCAGCTGCATCCTGGCCACATCTGCTCCTCATGGATACGCCCAGAAATCAGGGAATGAAGAAGTGCAGTGGGAGACAGAGCTTTGCCTCTTGGTGGCACAGCAAAACAGGAGGCAGCTTTTCATCGTCAGATTTAGCCCTTGCTATTAACGAGCTCGCAGGCCAAAATACATAAATTGCCCAGAGCAAACTGCTGGGAACAGATTTTTTAAAAATCTTTCTAATATTTAGTCATGTTGAAATGACTAAGTTTGAAAAAGCATTGAATTCATGGTCTTTTGACCAGGTCAAAAAAAAAAAATCTGGAAAAATGACCAGCTTGCTCTCCTGACCACTAATTCAGCTGCCAGAACAGAAAATAGTATGTGTTAAACAATTTGAAAGCCTAGCCCAGACTCCTCAAGGGTAATTTAATAGTCTGCCGAGGTGGTTCTTAGTTGTCAAAGGAGTAGATTTTTCTTGGGCAACTTAGATGTCTCTGTGAATCAAATTTCAATGATGTCAGGAGAAGGAGCTCTCCAGTGCAATGTTCCCGTAAGAACAATACAAAGAGGTGACTTTTTCTGCACAAAATTGCATGGAAAACTCTCTATTTTTTTAGTCCCTATTATTTCTGACTTTTATTTGCCCGAGTATTCCTGATGTTTCTTTCTTTGTTCTTCTCTCTCCTTAACAGTGCCCCTGGACAAAGAAAATACTGTGTACAACACCAGCCATCACTCTGTGAAATAGGAATTATTCTCATTAATCTGTGAACCTTTTCCCCTTAAATTTAATTCAGGAGATTCAGAGGAGCAGGTTTTGTAAAAACAGGCAGCATGTACATTTGCTGTGAATGAAGGTGCAAGGCCACACTGTGGGTTAGTTTGACCTTCCTGGCTAGAGCCTGCTGTTCTCCCTAAATGCTTCTTTTTGCCATCCATCTTCAAAGAGCCAAGGGCAAACCTTGTCTTGTTTGAAGTCAGTGGCAAAACCCCCATTGACTGGAATAACATCAAGTTTTCACTGTAGGAACATTTGAGCCCTTAGAGAGAGTTTGAAGCAGTTACAGGCACAGAGCTGCAGCTTCCTGAAATACAGAACAAGAAACCATCCAGCCATCTGGAAATATCCTTACAGCTTCTTCTGAAGTTTATCTAAAAATGATGCCATGCCTGCTGTAAGGTTCAATTCTTTTGCATCTGCTAAATTGCTTTGCATGAAGCTGTAGTTCTCAGGTACCATGGCAACCATGTTTTTCTAATATGATTTAAAATTTTTACAGTGCAATGCATGAAATATTGGTACCTTCTCTAGTTTTTGATTTATAAGTGGGAGTAAAGTTAGGGTCAGCAATCTAGAAGGCATTTGATTCTGTACAATTAAATGCTTTATTTTTTAGATGATATGTAGCAAACGATTTCTTATCTTATTTTCCTATGAAAAGCAAGAATTGTTTGGCTGATTACAGCTGTGTAGACTATAGCTGGCATTTGGGGTCCTGATGGCAAGTAGTATTTCTAGATGCAGTGTAGGACATTTTCCAAGGAGCCCAAATAAACTGTGGAAATTTCAATTGTTTCCTATATTTCCCCATACAGAGAACATATCTAAATATCTGGCAAAGTCTGCCTCTTGCTGAATATATTTAGTGTCTCAGCAGTGTGGAGATAACTTTGCTGAGTTAAGAATGACTCTGAAAGACCTTCTGAAATGCATAAAAATTGCTCTTTTCCCAAGAAAGCTAAAGATAACACTTAGATTTTAGCCTTGTATTGTATGGTGCTCTTAATACAATCTCTAAGTCATTATGTTTCCAGAAATGTTCTAAGAAGAAAATCCCATTGTGCTTAAATGATTGTACGTGTGAAATGTGTCGTGGTCAGTATGAAGCCTCTATTAGCAATTGAATTAAGCTGGCACAGAGCACATTCTGCAATTGAGATGTGCAGGAATGTCCCTGAAAGATGTCAAGCTCAATTCATCTCAGCATTCGACCCGACGCCCATTGCACCTCCCTGCCACGGAATCACAGCCTGTGCTAATACACAAACTTTGAATTTTGCTTCAGTCGAGTTTTATAATTGGAGAAATTGTGGGTTTAGGTGGAGGTAGGACACAAAGGAAGTCTTTGCATGAGGAGAAATAAAAGGACAGAAATATTTGGGTAGGGCTACAATACATCAATTAACTTTTTCACTGGGTAGCATGACTTGCTGTTTTGACCAATCAGCCTTCCTGGGAACCTGATCCTCATCTCTGCATTATGCCTCGGGCCTTAATGAAGGTACAGGCAGCATCCCAAAGAGATGAGAGCAAAGTAAGCTCCCAGTTTCTAAGATCACTGAGCAAGAAGGCCTGGCACAGCAGGGGAAATCAGAGCAAAGAAATTCCAAACAGCCTTTGTGTATGAGGAATGTAGGAACCCCATTAATAGGGAAATGGCTGGAGATGATGCTTGATCTCAGTCCTGTCTGGAGAAGCAGCTTTGGAACAATTTCGGGAAGTGGGGATGTGTGCGTGTTGGCAGGGATTGCTTCTGTTTCTACTGAATTAGATTTTCCTTGGCTTCCTATGTACAAAGGCAGTTGGCAGATGACAGAAATGTGTGTTTTGCCCTATAATGTGTAGATGACATGGAGAAATAATAAAGTCTCTGGAGTGTGTATTTTTGTATGGTTTCAAAACATTTTAGCAATAGCCTTTTATCTCTTCTGTTTTTCCCCTTGTTTTTGAAGGAAGGACTGTCATCCTTAAAAGTGGACTTGTCTAAGCTATACTGTTGATAAAAGTAATTTGTTTCAGGTTTTTTAGCTGACATGTTGTATTGTGCAAAGTCACTTTGGATTGTGTCACTCCTGGTGAATTGTATCATAGCATAAAGTAAGACTGATGCAGCCTGACATCACATGCCACAATGGGATTTTTCAGCTATAATTCTGAGCTAATTTGTTTTTCTCAAAGCTGTAAATTCTTAAAACTCAAGCTTTCTGGGAAGAGAGAAGCAGCTTTGAATGAATTGCCTTCATTAAAAGGCAGTTTTTCTAAGGGAGAAAACAAAGTTATTTTCTTAATCTGAAACTTTTTTTGGAGACACTCGGCTTCATCTTAGTTACACATCTGCAAACCAAGAGTAAAATCACTGCAAAAAATGGTTTACAACTGGTAAAGCAAAGCAACTTATATGAAGTGCAAGTCCTCAGAAGGAAGCAGTAAAATCCACATTTTGCAGCTAAAAGTTTGTGGTAAAGGATCTTCTTTCTCATATCTCTGTCTGGCTTCTCATCCAGTGCCAGTTTCTGCTGTAACCATGAGGTTTTTGTAACTTGTAACCATGTGGGATTTTGGTGACTCTCCAGGCTTCCTGTTCTTCTGAAGTCAGATTAAAAGACTGTGTTCAATCCTAAAGCACAGTTGATGCATCAGCCATCTCTGTTCCTAATACCTGAGGCTACTTCATGAGTACATTGAAATTTTCCACTCAGGTTGAATATTCACAGTTTTCCTCTCCTATGAGGGTGTCATAGTCCCACATCTGGCATGAACAGCTGAGATCTTGCTTTATGGCTCACCTAGAAAGAACCTCTCTGCAGCTCAATCTAGGGATTATTAGCTCAGCCTAGATCAGCTTCATTTTTTTGCTTCAACAGCTCCACAGTTCAGTCTCTGGTATGTCAGCAGATTTGACAGCTGTCACAAATATGCCAGGTTTAGATAAGATACCTATTTTCAGATCTGCTAACAGTCAGGTTCTGGAATTTGAAGTAGTTTGGATTTCTAGTAAAGCAGATAATGTGTCTGAAACTATTTGCATTTTCCTCCCAAACTGCAGATTTTCTGCAAAGATTTTCTTTCCTTGGTAGGAAAAACCCCTGGATTTGGTTTATTGGAGTGTGACCACTTGAGTCCCTCTCTATAAGCCAGGCTTTCTCTTTGCCCTGCATTTCCACTTCGAAGATCACTAAAATTGCTGCTTCAAACACACCCTCCAGGAAATCAATAACGAATCAAGTGAGACTCAGTGAGATTTGTTGATGTAACTGAGTGAGGCTGCCAAAATCTCCAAGAATAAGTTGTTGATATTGGGATGGCAGCAGATCTGCCTGTGGGGGTGTTCAGGCTGGTTTGAAACATTTACCTACACCATTTGGTGTGTTAAAAAATATCTACTTTCTTTCTGCTGGATCGTCTTCATGGCTTTTGGTGGCCTGGATATTGCTGGAAGTTGGGAGGCACCAGAAAATCACAGAATATTTGCCTTCCTTGTTGATATCCTCAGCAGAGAAACCAACAACCAAACTGACAAGGAAAGAAGAAAAAAAAAATTTAAAAAAAAAAAAAGGTGTTTTCAGTAGTCGGTTCAGGGCAATGAAAAAGTCTGGCAATCTATGGCAGAGTTCTCCAGGGTCAGCAGAGAACTGCATCAGCAGGAAGCTCACCTTGGAGTGTGAGAGCTGTGCAGGTTCTGTGTGACCAGGGGATTTTGTTGGTTGTGTTATTTTCATAAGTGCTGTAGTTCATTAAAAAAAAGGTACCACTCTTTTAACTTTGCAGCTGTCATTTGTCACTGTAAATCTGCATGTTTTCTTATAAATATGAGGAAATATATGAATTTAGCTTTTTAAGATTTCTGTAAGTTTACTGTATCTTAAACAAATTGTTCAGAGAAAAGATGAAACCAAGAATGAACACTTTGTTCTCATGAGTCAATTATTAAAGTATTGCAAAGTACCTGAGATGTAACTAGTGCATCATTCCAAAAATCCGTTCAGTTCAGAACTTTGAAATAATATCAGTGCAGATAAATGGTACTTGATAAAACAGCTTTGTGTTTGGCTGATCAGGTCTCTTGGTCTTTGGGTGTGAAAGCAGCCAATATTCCATGGAGGACACAAGATTTGGACTGCAGTGTCTGCTGGGATCCTTTATTGACACCATAAATCACCTCAGGAATGCACCACCCCTGAGATCATAAAACTTTTAACTGGGGCACAGTCACAGTACATGACTGTTGTCTTTGTCTGGGGGAAGTCTGGCTGACAGCATCACCTGATCCAGCCTAATCAAGTGTCAGATCTCCTCAGGCATGAAAAAAGGTGCTGTTAGAATCTTGGCAACATAAATAATAGCTTTTTTCCCTACAATGTTCGCTCACACCAAAGAGAAGATCTTATGAGACCTTTGGTGCCTTAAATTGTTTGACATCACAGACAGAAAATATGAACTTTGGGGGTAAAACACAGCACCTGCACACAGGAGTTTGGGTTCTGTCTTTCAACAGTGTTGCTTTGCTGCCTCTAAAACATCCCCTAGTCCTCCTGTAGCTCTACATTTTTAATATGCATAGCGACTAATAACCTTAGGATTCATGTATGTCCATGAATGTCTGATTTAAAGAGAAATTCCATGAGAAATGTATGGAGCAGAAGGATTATACTTTTATGTGTGGTTGCCTACATACATGACTCAGTTGTATTTCCCAGTATATTGGTGCGTGAGAAGTTCAAGTTTGTTACTGAACACTGACAGACATTTCTTCTTTCCCTGATCTCTGTGGTGCCAGCACCTGAATGAAGACCACATTCTTTTTCCCTGTGAGAGGTCAAAAAAACCCCAAACCCCAATATGCTGAGGAGTTTTGGTGCCTTTCTGCTTTACAAGGTTCTGCTACTCACAAATGAGGAATACCTGGTAAGTCTCTGAAAATGCTCTTAACTCTCCATAAGATGCAAATAGTGTGCATGTAACCTTATTAAAAGACAATGCAATTAAAGACACAGGTGAGAAAAGGATGAGAAAACCAAGCTTAATGATGTGCTAATGCCCAGATTAAATCTGAAAGGCTTCTCTCCCTCTGCCAGCTGCTGCCATACACCTCCTCAGGGATTCTGTCTCCCCCCATTCCAATGTACACATTGGGTTTCATCCATAAGAGCAAAGCCTTTCCCAGCAGAGCTTCTCTGGCTCTGTTTGGAATGTGCTCAGGGGCCAGACTTAACACGTTTGGAAGAATTTGTCACTGCCCTGCACAAGAAAAGCATTTTCCCTTTATTGGGGGGGCACGTGGCAATGTCAGATCCATGTGTTGCCTCGTGCATCTGACTGGTTAAGTAATGCCTTCCTGCTTCAGCAGGAGGGAAGTTTCCCCTCTGCTTCCCTTGGGGATTCAGGGAGAATGTTTCAGTAAAAAGTATCTTCATCCATAGAATTTTACATTTTAGAGATGTTTGTGTATGAGCAAGCTGGTGATTATTCATTTTAGGGTGACACTGGACTGGGGTAAATATATTCCTCCTAAGGATTATTAATAATGTGCATCAGATGGCTCTCAAAAAAAACTGAACCAATGGAAACAGGCCATTGTCATCATCCCTTCCAAAATATATGTGCAGTAAAATAATGACTTTTGTATTCTTAGTGTGCTCTGACAAGGTTAAGTAGTTTGTTAAAAAGGAAAAGAACCTCTAAAATACATTGGGAATATCAGACCAGTAGAAAAGAGATGTGCATCCTTTTTTTGTTGCTCTAAGTCAGTACAGATTGACTGCATTAAAAGCCTTTATTCTCTTCTAAAAGGTGTTCAGGAGCTGTGGAAACGATTTCTCATAATCTTGTCTTTTGTTTCCCTTTGCTTGTTTTTATTGGCAGGCTGATAATTTATTAATTGGAAAACTGTCAACATTTGTTAATGTAATATTTGAAACAAACATATAAATAATCTTAATCAGTTTGGATAAACTGGCTTAGTAATTATTTTTTTCTTTGGAAATTTAATTAGAGAGGGCTTTGTTAGAAGAGTTTATACTATCTGCCTGTAATAGTAAAATTTTGAATATGGGTTATGTTCTTCCCTTGGTAATTTTGAATATTCCTGACCCCTCTCTGGGATCCTGATAAAGCATTTCATTCCCTTTTCCCACTGTATTGAGGAAGGTTGTTATTCTGTCCTGGGGACTGCTGGAAGTTGCTCTCTTTCCTTTCCCCCTTCAGATCAAGCGAGTTCCTCTGGAGTATCTACATGAGTGAGCCTTGTTGGGGTATCTGGTTTTTCCAGCTGTCAGGATATTCATGTTAGCATGACAGATGGATGATAAATCCATGGGGGCATCCAGAACTCACTGCAAGCACAATTTTGACTAAAATCCTAAGCACAGCCTAAATCACCCCAGATCTGTCTCTCCTATGCACGTACAGGTCTCAGGCACTTCTCGATCTGCTGATACATAATTTTGTTTTCTTATTTCTGCCTTCCTGTTGCTGTGAAATTGATTTAATTTTTCCTCAGGTTTGATGTCACATTTTGTCCTTTTTATTCCATTTCAGTAGATTCTTAGCCTTGTCCAGGGACTTCTTTTGGTCTCTTTTGACTTGTCTGTTTTGTGTCTTTTGTAAATGATGAAACTTAGACGTCATTGCCTCAGATTCCTTGTTCCCTGGATAGTATTTGTACTTCCAGGCAATTTTTTTTTCAATTGAAGCAAATATTTTGCCTACTTAAAGTTTATTAACCCAAAATAGGGAGCAGACTGGAAAAATGGAGATAGAAATGCTCGAACCTACCCTTAGAAGCCCCACTGAGAATTTTCTTGCCCACATTGTGCTTTAGTTTGTCATTTATATGACTGTCTCATAGAATAGTCTGATTATTTCCTGGTAAGTTCCCTGAACTTTTGAGGTGAAGGACTTGGTGTAAAACCAAAGGGGCTGTGAGAGCTGTAGGAGATGGAGTTGTAAATGGCAGATTAAACCCCAAGACAAAACAGCAGCAACTGAACAACATTGCAATAAAAGAGTGCTCGAAGTATTTTTCTGGAATGGAGAATGCCAGTATTCCTGAACCTGCCTTTTTAATCTTTTATTTTCCTTTCTAAAAAAAAAAAAAAAAAAAACAACCCCTTGCTTATAACATACCTAAGCACCAAACCTCTATTATTTCTACTCTAGAATGAGCCATCTCTGGCCTTTCAGAATTGCAACCCCTCATTGATGGTTAGAGATATTTGAGGGACGTGTTTCTATCCTGGCTGAGATACAGCATGAGTGAATTTGCCTACTCCTGGCAATGAGGATATGGATTTAGCACTTGCAGATCTGGCAACCTGGCACATGCTCATAAATCAGGTCATTTCCCATTCAAATGGTAATATTTGCACCGGCAATTCATGTGTAGATGGAGGTATAACTTGTACCCCAAAAATAAAGCCCTGCATCTGAAAATGTGCATTTTAAATGCAAGCAATTACTCTCTACCATATCTCATCCATCACTAGTGATACACTGGGAAAAGGAGCAAAAAAAAAAAAGGGAAAAGCACTGGAAATTTTTAGGTCACTCCTGAGTATACTACAGCAAACAGGATCAGGTGAACAAGGTAAAACCCTGTAATTCTGCAGGGTATTAATATGTTTAGATGCTGTTCATTCTCAAATTCTGGAGGAAACTTAGACCATTTTCTTACAAAATAATCTTTTTTCTGTTGTTCAGAATTGTGCATTTTGGACTATACAACCAGTCCATCTTGTTGGCTTCTTTGTTCAGCTTTTGGGAACATGTCCAGTGCAGATTTAGACATCTGTGTGATTTTATACAGTGAATATTTCCACTGAAGCCAATACAAACATTTCATAAAGTAAGGCATATGCACAAACCCCTGCAATTTCATAGCCTGGATCCCTGAGATGATTTCCAGCTTCAACAGGATCATGGAGGTTTGTTCTGCAATGGCTGCAATTAGTGTTTGCTTTTCTGGAAGGAGGATTTTTCCACCTCCTGGGAATCAACCTTCATTTAAAACATGGAGACCTGAAGATACCAGGACACCTTGGATACAAACCTTCCCTTCACAGGCTGTGAGAGCAGGAAGGTGAGAGCTGCAGGTGACAGTGGCACAAAGGTTGTTTGGATTCTCTGGGTCCTCTATAATTCCATGGAGAACAGCTGAAGCCTCTGTTTCTCAAACATTTAAAGCAGAGAAGTAGCCACAATTTTGTAAGAATATTGCAAAAAAAAAAAATCAAATAGCTGCAGATGATTTTGGTCTGTTGGCATTGTGCTTTCTGTTCATAAGCTAAAATTCAGATGTCTATTTACTGCTTGAATTTTGTCTCATTATTTTTCCTCACTTGCTTGTGGGAGTTACAAAGAGAAAAGCAAAAAGAAAAAAAAAAAAGAGGCTTTGCAGATCAATTCTGATGTCATTGGCTCTAAACAAGGAACACTTGCTTGTCTTGCCTTTTTTTCTGTAATTTAACATTTCCAAAGGAAATGATCAGTTGCTGGGTTTTGCCTAAAATAAAATTTGAAGCCATAACAAGTAGGGAAATGATTTGTTTTCACTTGCTCCAAGATGAACAGTTTTCACTCTGCCCTGCTCTAGGAAGCAGATTCTGTGATGTACCAAGTCTAGACACCAAAGACAGTCCAGATTTCCCTGCACCCAGCCCTGGGTTTTTCAGGCTCCCTGCAGACCCTGGTATATCCCTCTGTTTGATGCCTGCTCCTAACAACTTAAACTATCTGCTCCAAGTTTTTAGTAAGTGAGTGAAAGCACTGAAGGCAGAAAAAGGAGGCTTAAAATCCACCTGTCTTACAGGAATAGTATCCTTTCAGGTGTGAGATAAGTGGCAGTGGCAGGGAAACCACAAAAGCTGCAGCTTAATGAGAATCCATCAGGCAGAGCTGCTTACCAACATCCAGCTCCAGCCTTTCAAGGAGAAAGGTGGGAATAGAGTGAGTAAGAGCCATGATATCAGCCTGTGCCCGGTGAGAGATAAAAGAAAGAAAGCCTGAGCACAAGTTTTCTTAAACCCCACAAGTAAAAAGGCCAACATGCTGGCAGGAAAAATGCAACTTGTTCAACTGATTTTGTTCACAAAACCTATTCAGTTAATTTAACACTGCAAAGAACTTGGAGTGCTACAAAAAAAAGCCCCACAGAACATTTTGAGAATTGTTGTTTTGCTGAAGGAACATTAAGGTTGGATCCTGGCCTTGCTAAGGAAAAAAAACCCCAGGTCAATGTGGCATAATCTGTTTGATATTACCCGTGTACTTCAAAAGAATTACATATTGTTTTCTTGACAGGAAATAATGTAGCAGCAAATCAAAACATTTTTATCTAATGACAATAGCAAAAGACCAAGGACACAGAAATTTCTGCTTTGAATCAATCTTGGGGAAAATGTGCTTAACATTGATATGAGAAAACTTCTTCAGCAAAGGCTTTCCCTGCACAGTTCTTCCATCTGCTAAGTGCTAATCATGAGATGCATAATATTGGGAGGTTATAATTGAAAATGTCTTTGGATCATCACTGGTGGCAAAATTTGTGTGAGAGTTATTGTGTCAGTCTGATAATGCCTATAAGGAAAGCATGAAACTGCATTAGAGACAATGCTGTGATTGCCTTCCTTCCTCACAAAATAAAAATAAAAAATATATAAACATTTTCTGAGTTTCTTTCATGGTAGATTAGAAAATAAACCATCATGCATGCTGAACATTTCACAATGGAACTAAATTAAATTTCTGAAACAGAGGAGGTAAAACACTGTATGGCCAATAGCAGATATTTTAGAAATCTAATTTCTTGAAACAAGATAAATGCATAAACAAGTGTTCTGTTTAAGCTTATTAAGCATCTTACTACATTTCCCTTCTGGTATTCTTGGGCTATGATTTTTGAGAATCAGTGGTGATTTGGGCTGAGCCCGCTGCTTGTGTTTTCAAGCTGAGACATCACAAGGAACTATTTTTCCTTTAAAAAAGATTGCACCATAGATGGTTCTGGGTTTGTCCTCAGCTACTTTTCCCTTCTATTTTATCGTTGTAGAGAACCCTTTTAAAGCCTATTCCTATGTCAGACAGCAGATCTCTTCAGTTTATTGCCTGGTCATGCCTGTGGAAACCCTTTCATGTACCCTCCTCCCCATCTCCCTTCCCCTTCCAATATGTTCTGGGTTTTTTTGTCTCACATTATCTGAAATAACTCAGGTTATTTTATTTTATAGACCAGACCTTTGGAGATCTACATTATTTTGGAATTTACATGCTCAAAATAACAGACTGAAGGGCAAAGCCTTCCCAAGTCTCTCAAGTCCAGTGTGTGACTTGCATCCTGTCTTACGTTCACTTTGAAATATTGCCTCACATTTTTACTAAGCAGGCAGCCTCCCTTTGTTTTGTTGTTCTTGGTGCCCTGAGATGTCAGCTGTCACTCTTCTCTTTGCTGTCATCTTTTCCAGTTAACCTGGAAGTCTCTGCACTACCCATGACAGGAAATGTGGAAATCCCAGATAAGCTGGGGGGGTAATTTTTATTTTTTTAATGGCAAAGTAGAGATTTCTGTCTTTTGTGAGAACCAAGGACCTCAGTAGACAACTATCCTTGAAGAATATCTGCCTTTCAATGCCTACAGAACATGTTTAATGCATGTCTGTGCTCCCTAGTGGGCAATCACCTGGATCTAATCGAGGTATCTATCTGGGGGCCCTTTTAAATTTCTCCTGGCTGCTGTTCTATTGCTCAAAATTAATACAGCACAAAAAGAAAATGTAGATATTGTTCAGTGGGTATCAATACCACTTCCTTGCTAATCCTTCCTCTGAGCTGGACCACAAAAACTTAATCTCTGCTTTAACCTTTTCCTTTGCTACAATACAATAGCCTAAATTACATTATTTTGTCCCTGTGCAGGGCAGTGCTGGTACCTTTTGTCAAAGGGCACCCACAAAAATATTCCTGTTTATCTTGTAATAAATCCTTTGTCCCCAGGATGCCTGTACTTACAGACAAGGCAGCAGAAGAGGAAAGACTTAAGAATCTCTCTCTTATCCTTTGAACAGAAATTTTCCCTGGTATTAAGATACAGGCCTGGATACAAAGGCTATAAATGTGCTTGAGGGAGGTATTTGCACATGTTTTTAAAAGGTATGGAGAGACAGCTGAGTGGTGTTGACCTAAAACTGCTCCCTGTAAGAGTAAGGATTTTATTGTTAAATTCATTGGGTATTGAGTTAAACCAAAACAGAGACTTTTGAAAGTCTGGCTTAGGATTTCATTTCATGATGTGGATTCAGCTGGACTATTGACTTCAGAGGGCTGTGTTGTGGAGGCTTCCTCTCTTCACAACAGATGCTTCAAATGTCTTCTGTTCCAAAGGCAAGCAAAGAAATATTTATTAAAAGGCCTGAAGTATTTATCTGTAAAAATGAGGGGTTTTCCCTGTCATCCCTGTCAGCTGTCAAACTAGGTGAGACAGCTGAAAGCTGCCAGAGAGCCAGAGACATTCACACACAGAACTGTCCTGTGGGATGCAGCAGGGCTGTCCCACACAGTTCAGAGAGAAGAAGGATTCAGCAGATGCATCAGTGTGGCCACAGTTGCCTGGAAGCTTTTTGGAGCCCATTTTACTCAGACTGTAGCTGCTATTCTCCTTCAGGTCTCACTGATGGTGGGGAGATAAGAGGACTCTTTGTTGGCTCTTTTTCAGGAGCTCACAAAGAGATTTAAAGTTGTCCTGAACACTTCTATCCTGGAAAATCATGACCCTGAGTGTTGTTGTTTTTTTTTATTAGAATCACATCACAGAAGCAAGAATAGAACCCATGTCTGCTGAACCATGGAATAAAATTTATATCCGTTTGAAGGGCTGATATAAGAAGGTCATGAGAGTCCCCTGAGATACTTTGAGTGTATCCTCCAATCACACTGAAATTAATACATGACAGTTGAGCAACTTGGACAAAGTGACTGGGCTTGCTGGAGCCATAGATGGGACCTGAAGGATGGGGAAATTCACAGTTGTTATCAATTGTTTTTTCTAGCCAAGGAGAAAAGATGACAGTTGAAAGATTTGTCCTTTAAGCATGACATGGCTTTTCAATAAAAATATTGGTGTCTCACCTGGTTGAGGTGACAGGCTCAGAATAACTCAACTGATGCCCTTTGGCCTCCGGCTACCACAGTGCTACTGCCCATGTGAACTTCAGGTTATAATGTTATTTATTGGTGAGTCATCCCGTGTGTCCCTGATGCTTTAAAATAAAATCAAGATAAGTATTCCTGTCCACTAGCATTTATAATGCAAATTAATTATATTTTTCAGTACCAGATGAAGGGAATCATAGCAGAAAGGTTACCACAGAAGAGACAAATGGTCATTTTATATGCAGGCAGATGTGCTGACATGTTTAGAGAGACCATAAGTTACAGATGAATGCAGAAGAAAGCCCAGGTTTGGGTTGTTATAAGCCTGAAGTCAGTCAGCTAAAATTTCCCATGAAATATTTGTGTATGTGAGTGAGTTTCTTCTTACATGTGACATTCTCTCAAGAGCACCAGGCTTCCCTCTCAGTAGGTTACAAAAGGATGTTTCAAGGATCCGTCACTTTATTTGGAAACATAGTCAATAGAAATACAAAAATATTGGAGAAATATTGCTTCTTGAACTAATTTAGCAGCCACTTAAGTGCATTGGGCTCTCTATTTTAGCATATTTCTGTCTGAGATGCAACCACTCTGCTTTCCAAGTATGTCTTGGAACTCCAACCTGCTTCTCTGTAGATATTTTAATTTATGGGGAAAAGACCTTGATGGAAGTGCTCTTGCTTTTCTCCTAAACTCAAATGTGTGGGTGTTGTGAGAAGATAATTGTTCAAAGGTTAAATGATCTCCAGCAATTGTGACACATGAATTATGTTCTCTGATTTTTCTCATGGCTGTGCTAATCTTTTTAAGTTTTATATGGAAGACATTTGTTTAAGCTTTCTTTAATCTGTATTTTTCTGGGGACTTTGCCCTTTTTAATATTTAAACATCTGAAAAAGAAGTAGTCTTTTCAAGCTAATTGATAATTTAAGTAGTTTGGTTGTAAAAAATAAACCAGAGCTAGTGGGCAGTTTTGAGCTTTTTTTTACACACTATTTCATCTCAAAACTCTTAATTACAGGACCTTATAAAATATCCCTAGCAAAGTAACCCAATTAATTTTATCCAGCGGAATAAAAACGACACAATGTTTGAATTAGGGTATTTGCCACTGCTGAGAACTTGCACAAGAGTCTGGCATATTGGACTTGATAAACCTGAGGTCTTCAATACTTCCACTGTCATTTGATTTATTTCCTTTGTCCTGTAACGCTGTAAGTGAATGACTTGGTGTAAGTGAATGACTTGGTGCTCAACAAAGTAGCAAAATTACAAGAGAAAAAAACCTCAAAAGTAATTCTCTCTAAATACTTGCACTTCCAAGAATAATTTTCTGAAAGATCTGTGCTTTTCTAGTACAGTAACCACAGCAGTGCAACAGGAATTTGTCACTGAAACAGCAAGAATAATAGCATGACCATCTCAAATTTTAAGGGAAATGCCTTGAAATTACAGGGTGAATATTGACAGCACTGCTAATAGAGATGTATTTCCAATATGAAAATGAGACATGGGACTGAAAAACAGCATCAAATTCAACTTTTTTCTACTATAGTAATGTGGGAAGGTTCAGATCTGGGTCTTGACACAAATTTCTCAGCTTTGACCCCTTCTAATTAAAGTGTCGTGTCACGTAAGTGAGGCTGACGATGGAGTGTGCCTGGTCTGAACTCTGAGCTCTGCTCCCTCCTGCTCTCAGTGGGTTCCACCTAATTGTTCAGAAATTCCCTGAACCAGGCAACGTGTAACCCTGAGGTGGCTCCTCTGGAGAAGGGATGCTGCAAGGACAAGCTCCAAGCCCCTCGAATATCTCAGAGCTGCTGCTCCACAGGGACCTGCAGACTTTGGAGGTTGAGGTGGCTCCACGTTTGGGATGAGACATGGAATCAGTCCAGCATCGCTCCCTGACTCAGTCACAGCCCATAGTTAAACCCCTTTGCCGCAAATAATTTTGTATAGTCACCACCGGGAAGCTTTTCTGGCTCTGTGAAAATCAGGTGGCACAGAGTGCCAGGTTTTATGACTCAAATGTTCCTACCAAATACAATGTACCTCTCTCTAGACTTGAGCATGTTAATGATTAACTGAGAATATTTTCTGAGTGATTTGTGACATTAAAAAGTACTAAAATTACTTATGCCTATAAGTATGTTATAGTTAAACTCTATGTATTATTTAAACAGTTTGGTTACTGCTAGCGTGATTTATAAATTCAATATAAAAATGCTTGGATTTTTCACTGGTTATATGATTAGTCTCTAGATAAAAATTCCTTGCTTTTCTTCCATCTCAAGGGAACTTAATTTAAATATGAATAATGGAAAAAAAGCCCACTTCCAGAAATTTAAACTAATCGTGCCTTTTAAGTCAGAGAAACCTTGGATTGAATTTTGGAGTTGACATAAAAGAATGAAATGGTCACAAATTGTCTATAGCTTGACATGTGATAAAATGTTGTGCACGTTTAATGCAGCATTCGTGTTTTGAAAGTTAGATGTGCATCTCAGTAAGTTATGTTTATAAACATGCTAATAGTTGATAATTAGTAAAAAAAAGGCATAAACTGGCAAACCTCAGAGGGGAAAAGAAGTCTTTAAGTTATTTGCAGTCACAGATTCCAGTAATACTGAATTAAAAGCAAGTGCAAATACCTGGTGGTGAGAAAGTAGTTGAACGTGTGAAGCTTTGGGGACACTTTATTGTAGGAAAACAGTTCAAGCCCATCTTTTCCAAGGAAGGGAGAGGCATTCCAGCAAATTATGTGCTGTGTTACTGGATATAATATCCCTCAAATTCAGCGTAGTTTCTCAACAGAATCAACTACTGAGGTTTTCTTAGGCAAAGTTTCCTTGTCTTCAGAAGCTCTGCGTGAAAGAACTTCAGGATCTTCTGTTGAGCAGCCTTTGGTTAAAGTGGAAAACATTCAGCTGTAGCTCAGTAGTACCACCAGCAACACAGCTGAGTCATCTTCTTTCTTTACGTAAGATATTTGTGCTTCTGAAAAAATTGGATAATTGAAAGTCCTAAGTAGACTCAGGGGTACTAATGCAGAATGACCTGTGCACAACTGTTTTGTTTTTCAGTAAGACATGGTCCTGATATTTGGAGATCTTGGACAGTAGGTGGCAAATCATCAGCCTTGTCTTCTGAGTTCCATCCCTGTGAACCTTTCTACCATCCATGGCCCTGAGTGACAGCACATCCCAGGCATCATCACGATACCTAAAAACCAGATGAACTTAAGGAAGGAGGAATATAATTATAATAAATTTATAGTAGTAGTGAGTCCATGCTTGCTTTGATACCAGGGTGCA
This sequence comes from Serilophus lunatus, assembly GCA_013399895.1. Taxonomy (NCBI): domain Eukaryota; kingdom Metazoa; phylum Chordata; class Aves; order Passeriformes; family Eurylaimidae; genus Serilophus; species Serilophus lunatus. Next base: position 1,795,837 of record VXBA01004031.1, read on the forward strand.
TCAAAAAGAGCATGTTCTAGAAGTGATCCTGCTTTTCATGAGGTGTAAATATCCTCATGCCAAATGCTATTTAGCTGTGGTCAGAACCTGCATGTCCTGATTTCTTTTGATCTTCAGCATCTCCATTTCTATAGCTTTAAGAGAGTAAATTGAGTTGCTGGGATTTTCAGAGGTCAGTTTGAGATGCATCCTCTCCAAGAAGAAAGAATGTTTTGCTGAAATTAGAATGATTTGGTTATTTCGCTGTTGCTTAAATCTGGCATGTTGTACAAACACAGAAGAGCCTGATGGGTGCTCCCAAGTGTGGATGCACTAAACCAAACGTCAATAGTGGTTTAAAGAGAGTGCAAGAAAATACCCAAGGGGTTAATTAGGAAAGTTCCACAGCGAGATTCAAATTAGGCTCAATGGGTCATGGAAAAATCGTTTTTATTTATCCAGAACCAGAAGTGGGATTCAAATCTTGACTGTGAGTTTTCAAGTAAGTGTTCAGGCTGCAAACAAATGACACATTATGAATAATTTAGGAAGGTCACTGACTGTTCTGACTGTGCCTTGAATTTCCTCTGCAGTCCTGCTGGCTCTACACTGCCTTTAGTTTACAAACATTACTGGTACTTTGGCAGCCCAATATTGGTAGGGTTTTATCCCCTTCCTGTCCCTTTCCAGGGTGTCTCATGCTTTTGGGAAGGTTTGGCATGGGCCCACTGTCCAATCCTCACAGATGCTGCCCATGTATTTCCACAGCAGGGCAATAACCTCCCTCAGCTGGGTAACCTGTGTGTTTCTCAAGATTTAGCTGCTACTTCCAAAGTTGTCTTGCTCCTTCCTCAGGGCTGGAAAAGTGATATCCTGTTTCCTTTCTTTTGCCTTCACTTCCTCATTCCCAAAAGACCTGGCACTTGGTAAGGGAGTGCTGATAAACGAGAGTTAGTAATTACTATTAATAAGCCTTTTGTATATGCAAATTCTAAAATGACAGCATATCCTCTGGTATAATTAATTAGTATTATTTATACTACTGTCAGTTCTCTTATCCAGTAAACTTTTTTGGTGGAGCTTAAACTTCAGGAAGTAGATCAGTTTATGAGGAAGCTCTGGCTCTATATATTGAGGCAAGGACTGAATACTTCATAACATTCTATTTATAAGACTTTCAGTTATTTTCCATTAGGAGAGAGTAAAGGAATGTTTTGCTTACCAATTTATCATGATGATTTTTTTTTGTTTTAGTTTTTTTTTACTTTCCCTAACAAAAATACCTTTTGCTATAAATAAAGAAGTATTTGGCCACTATTTTTTGCAGTTATTGGGATATTGTAAAAGACTGAAAAAGTAAATTATTGTGACACTGTAGGTCATAGAGGTATTTTATATAAAGAGAAAATATTCTGTAACTTATTCTCTGTGTTTATCCTTACACATTTATCTTCCCTGAATGCCAAGTTCCAGCATGAGTCTGCTGCTGTTGCATCCTTCTGGCAGCCTCAGAATCTGTCCCTTTAGCTGCATTTTCTGCCTGTAAATCCTGTTGTTTAATCTTGACTAAACTGAGCAGTGAGGTCAGTGTTGTTCATTAGCATACAACAGGTCTTGTGATGACCATGATTTGTGCAGCAGCAATTTCAGATGAGTTATGATGATCCCTAGGGAGATCCCATCAGAGGGAATTACTCTTATTTAAGACCATAATTCAACAACTGCTCCTCTCACCTAAAATTTTTATATTAAAAAAAAAATGACTGTGCTCTCTTGGTCCAGAAAGATGCTTACTAGCAGAAGGGGGTGGGTTCCTGGCCTCCCATCTTTGAATACACAGCTGTTTTAGGAACACTGAGCCATTAAATATGTTGAATCTCTTGGATTTTGCCTACAAAACTTTCTGGAATATGTGACAAAGCATCTCTTGTGTTTGCCCTCAGCACGTGTGTTACCCTGCTTTGGGAAAGCTGTGCCTTGATCAAACTGGGCATTTGGGAAGCAGGAGATGCCCTGGGATGATGTTCAGGGAGGGCTCCAGCCATGGAAGAGCAGGGAGAGAAGGGAACTTACAGCACCAGAGTTCACGAGGATGGAAGGAAAAGTTTCCCAGAGCTGGAAGGGAGTTTCCCTACAAGGAAACAGCTGGGGGGGAATTGTTGCCTATGGACTTTGTGTATCTTTTCTGGTTCGCTTTTTAGTTTTCCCTGTTACAGAAGTGCAACCATCCCAGCTTGCACTCTGAAAACAACCAAGCTTTGGTTTGATAATGAGGAAAATATGTGGATGAGTCCACCTCAAAGCTCTGGCTGACTCTGGGAAGCAGCAGTTGCAGGATTGCTTAGGGAACTGTAAACAAAGGCTGTGTGATTTGGACAGTGGGGAAGGACTATACACAGATTTCTTTTTAATATTTCCTGCTGATACAATTATCATTCAAAACCAAATATTTTGTTTGGCTTCAAACCTTCCATGGGCAACTAAGGATTTGTTTTGTGGCACTTGGCAAGGTATAAAGAATCTAAATTCATGGAAAGAGTTGAAATTATGAAATCCATTTTAAAGTGAATTTCTTTCCTACCAAAATAAATTTACCCTGTTGTTCTTACCACTTACATGGGCTTCACTGCCTCACCTTTTCCCTACATAGACAGACACTTCTTACAGCCTAAAAAATAAAATCTGGATCAATGCTATTTTCAGAAGAACAGTTAAACTCTTTCAGCTGATGTGTCACTCCAGAAGATGCCATTTCAGATGTGATTAAACACAGGAGTCAAACATGCTACAGTACATTAAGTTTGAGCCAGTCTTTGGGGATTTGTTGAGTGATAGTGAGAAAGAATTTAGCAAATCCCACTGGGATTCAGGATGCTGGTTGTTCCACACGCTGTTTTGGGCTGTTTGCATTAATTGCTTTGTGCACTCATGGTCCTTTTTGGTTTTGAAGCTTGTTATATTTATAAAGCAATGTAGCAAACAGGCTGTATTAGTGCCTGTTTAGTGGAAATAAATAACCATATGTTTGTGAGCAGTCCTTTGGCCACTTGCCACGTCCAAATTATTGTGAACAACCAATGCTTTGTAAACTGCCACATGGTCCCTGCTCTAAATGCCTCAGTTTATTTTGATCACTTAGTGCATGGCTTTGGATAAAATAGAGTCATGTGGGGATTAAAAAAAACAACAATGGTAATTTTTCCTTGCTTCTGATTTCAGATTTGTAAGTACTATTATGATCTGAGAGAATTCCTGGTTTGACTTTTATTTTACATTACAGACATGTTCTCCTTTCTTTTCAAACAGTATAAATATTGACTATAATGTTAATGGGTAAAGTTAAATGTTAGTAGGAATAGCCAATAGGACAGACAGGGACAGGGGTGGGGAGAAATCAATAAATAATTTCCATTTTTTCCCTTAAATTCACCAAAGCTGAGCAAATGACCATAGAGTTAATAGACAAAATAAAAGGAGAAAGATTTAGTCCAAAATAATTGTGCTCTAGATTTACCATGGGTGTATCCTCCTAATTAATCCAAACCTCATAGGAAATAGCCTGTTGTATTGATGGGACAATGATCTTATCTTTGATTGAAAGCCAACTTGACCCTCAGAGCTTTAATTTTTGGATTAGACTTGGGGACAGGAGTCACCACATAACAGTTCAATACATTCAATAGCTGAAAACAAAGTCAACTAGTAAATTGCATATATGCAACTATAACATAGATTCTGGTTGGTAAAGTTATCAGAAATCAAGCAGAATCATCATTTACTTCTCTATGGAAGGACACAGGCAAGACCATGAATTGTTGATTGTTCACTTTTCCTTGAGAGGCTGGTTTTTATATTTGCATTTAATTAGCCCTTATACTGGTGTAACCCCCTATCTACAATGGAACATAATACAAAAAACAGAGAAAAATTGCTGTCTGCATTTGCAATATTTCCCAGCATATTCAATCTGTCTCATCCTACCTTCTGCCATCACTAATTCATAAAGCTCACAAGCAGCAGGTTCTGCTGGATTCACCTTGAATTTCCATCCCTATTTTACACGAGCAGTGTTTTTAAGGATATCAGCACCGACCTGCAGATCCTCAGCTCAGTGTGCCTGTGCTCAGTGAAAGCTCTCTTGCACTTGCATTTGCATTTTTCTCCAAATTCTGGGAGGGAAAGGGAGTTTCTGTTTAATAAGTGGACAAAAAATGACAACATATTGCATTACTAAGGCCACACATGGCCAGGTTTAAGAACTGGGTCCAGCTCTCCCAAGCCCAGTCCCTTCACCAGGTTCCCATCATTTCTTTCCAAAAGCTTTTTCCAAATGTAATTATTTTGAGCGTATAGATCAGCAAACACTTTCAAACCTTGCATTTTAGATTGCTCTGCCCTTAGAACTTGTGAGCAAGTGTCTCCCTAAATCATCTTTCCCAGGGGTGTGCTACACTGTGTGCCTGAGGTGGTAATTGCACTAATTATGAACAGGAAACAGGAATAGCTGGAATCTGTGTGTAACAAGGCACCAATGCTTCCCATCAGCTGGGTGAGGGTCAGGCAGGACAGGGACTTCTGCTGAAATTTGGTGGATCTCATTTCTCTAATCTCAAGACAGAGGCAAGAATTACATCTGTGTTTCAGACCTGCCCTAATGAATGTCTTTGGTGGAAAGCCAGCAGTCCAGTTTTTCCCGTCATTCTCTCAAAATCTGTGTTTGGTGAAGCAGCTTGAATTTTTCAGTTGAATTCCAAGCTATTAATGATGAAATTTACAGAAGAGTAGCAGGTTTTTTGTGCTCTTCTTTTCTAAATACCCAAGATGCTGCTCCAATAGTGAGTGTTACTCCTTTCTTCCTTTGAAAGATCTGGAAGGAAACAACATGCCTCTCTCTTCTCTCTCCACACTGGACTCCATCCTAATTTAAATCCCTGCTGATGCCAGTTCTGTGGTGACTCTCAGGGATGCAGCACATTGAACATTTTGCTGTACCTGGCTGCTTCAGTGCTGAGTGAGAATGTCTTGTTTGCCGTGGATGAGAATTTAAAACAGTTCATTCAAAATGCACAGGCATACAAACTCTATTCATCCTGCAAGCCCTATAAACCCAGGGGCAGGTCTTTCACTGCTGGTTGTTTTACTGAGATCCTTGAGACTTTTTATATCCCCTAATACAAAGGCAGTTTCTCAGCTCAAGCTCATGATTCTCTAGAAGCAGGTCACCAGTTCCCCTGTGCTGAACACCAGTGGGAGATGTCTTTATGGGTCTGGTGATGTTGATGAAGCCCAAATTAGAAGATTTCTGTCCAGAAAATCTTAAGAAGCTGGCATGATTTGGATTTAAATTGTGATACACAATGTTTCTTGCATATGGGGTTTTGCTGCCATTATGCTTTAAAAATGTTCAGTATAATGTTCTTTATTAGTGTGTTTTTCTCCATGAGTTTCCCTCCATGTGTTTTGGTGGAAATAGGTCTCCAGTAACTGCAGGTTTCAGCAAGGCTGTAACTATTTACTGAGCGCAGAAAATGATACAAAAATGAGACCTCTGGAATGGTGCCTGATTTCATTCCACTGTTATTAAGTGAAGGTTCATTTTTATGGAGCAGTTTGCTCAATTTTACTCCATATTAGAGGAGATCAATGAAATAATATATTTGACTAAAAGTGACATCTGGAGTTGTACGGTAATGTTTGCTTTTCTTAGCAAACCGACTTTTCCAAAAAGACTTTGATCCTGTTCTTGTATCCACAGACTTTGAGGAGTCAGTGCTTCTGAGGTACTTCAAAGTATAACCTGGTGACATTATGGTTTAATAAATATATAGCTTTCCACTTTCACTTCCACTGACAGAATACTCTTTGCAGATTTCCTTTACCTAACTCTCTCTATGCCTTTCAGCACTCAACTGGCCTGTAGCTGCTCCCATAACAAGAAAATTTGTTCTCCTAATTCTCGCCACACTGTCTCTCAGGCATCAATTCATCACTTAAATTTGTCATAAGTGCGTTAAATAGAACATTGAAATTGTTCTTGTCAAATAATCTCCAAGAAGTATAGAGTATGACTCTGCTACATCCTTGGATTCTGCTCTGACATTTTACACTGTCAAAATAAAGCAGACGTTCCCCTCCTCCCCAGTAAAAATTCTTTAAGCCATTAAATTACATTACCATTTATACATATTTTTATCTGCTGTATTTGCATGGCTATAGTTATGGATCTGTCAGTATTTTTACTATAAACCCTTATTTCCAGGGATTTAGACAGTAATTCTGCCTTAATAATTTGCTCCAGGCTAAAGCTTAAAATGCAAAGTCTCAGGCTGAGAATAGTATTTTTTTTCTCCATTTTGAAAAGCAAATCATTTTGCCTGGTCTTAAGTATGGGAACTGCAGTTGTGCCTTCAGGGAAGAGCTTCCTGAAGGGGGGCTGGGGGTGTCCTCCCAGGCAGAAGATGAGCCTGCTCAGCTGTACCTCAACAGCAAGGTATTAAATGGTTCAGGCAAGAGAAATCTTCCCTATCCTTCGTAAAAAATACAGGGTGGGGGTCTATTCAACAGTGCAAGGACAGAGTGCAGCTAGCAGAGATATTGCCAAAAAGATTTAAATGAGGTACTTGGGGAGCAATAGCAATAGCTCTGGCAATGTAGAACTCAGCACAAGGTTTTTGGGTGTTTGGGGGTTTTTTTCCAACAGTGTTCCCAGATAGCTTTTGCTGCAACTGCTGAAAACTTGGCTGTGCTTTGGTATTCAAGTGGAAGCAACTCCCATCTCTTGCCAGCTGCCATGGTAACTGTCTTGCCCTACTATTGAAAGATGAATGTTATCACCCCAAAATTATGAGTTCCTTTGAAATGATGAGATTTGGGGTCTCTCTGGTAAGATTTTGGGGGGGATGGCTCCATGGGGAGTTTTTAAGCCTCTTAGCCATTTCAAACTTATACTGAGAATGTGCTTTCAATCTTTTTGCTATGTGAGAAGCTGGTTTTATTTACTGTTGTAATTAATAAATCAAATCTGGATTAATCAGATGATTTTGGGAGCTGTGATTTTAACAAAATGGGAAAAATATTGCAGAGCTTGAAGTGAAATTCTAAGTTGGCACTGATAATTTAAATACTTTCTGGCACTTTTCACAGAGTTGCTGTTTAATTTCTCTCCCTCTCCCCCCCTCCTCATTTTCTTCCTCTTATAAACTGCCAGAGACACAAGAGCCCACATTTCAGTTCATCGCCAGAGAAATCAGATGGAGGGTGAATAAATTGATCATAAGAAGAGAAAGCAGCCATTATTTGCCTGATAATTTCTGGTAATCAGCAATAATGAGAACAGAAATAGAGAAAATTCTTGCTAATTACATCATTTTTTTAATATGTGTGCAAAATGTTAATGTTTTCATGAGAGGCAGCAATCATTCCCAGGAAGAAAAGGATGTGTTTTCTTAGAATATTTGTTGCAGGTGGCTATTGTTTAAAGAGGTTTCTTTGTACATCTCATGCTTGTTAATTATTTAAAATGAGCTGCTATGATATCTAACTGATCCTAGATTGCAGAAGTTTCTGGAAAAAAAATGTTTTTGCTATGAGGTTTAAAAAATGGGAATGAAGGTAATGAAATAACTGTGAGAAATAAGGAAATAAGATTAGAATTGACCTTGCTGCTATGAAGAGTCCTCTCAGCTCTTAGGGAGGGGGAGGGGGAAAATCAAAGATGTTAACCTTATTCTCTTTTTTCCCTTGCCTGCAGAAGGCCTCTTGGCACATATATCACATCTAATCTTATTTCTCCTTCTTGTATATATTGCATTAACCTCAGTTTGCATTTGGCTTGTTTTCTGCCTTTAAAAAATGCTGTGTGGGGAGCTGCACCTTCCATTTGGCAGTCTGCACTGATTTGGATCTTAATTTTCACCAACAAATAATTTGGTTGGAGGGCAGGTCAAGTGGCCCCCAGGCTAACTTAAAATTGGTTTTGAAAATACACACCATATGCATCTGTTGACAAAAGGGCCTGTCAGTCCCTGCTGAGCTGCAGAGACTCCAGGCACACACTTCTCCAGGTACTGAGGTGGCACCTCTGGCGGTTGGTGCAAATTAACTTCCAGGTTTGCTAGAGCTGCAACACCATATATTGAGTCTTGCTCTGTTTTATGAGTCTGTGGAGAAATAAAAATGTTGTTTTAGAGGGATGTTCTGATTTTAGAGCTGGCTGATAGAGCTGCTGCAAGTAGGCACAAGGGTTCAGGAAGCTGCTCCCTGTACAAGTCAAAGACATCCCTGTCCCTTGGTCTTGTCTTTGGAGACTGCTGCTGTTGGATAACTTGCTGGTTGTCCAAGATTTTGTTAATTCTGGCTAAAGGCAGAGTCTTATGGGGAAAGTTCCAAGACTGGTGAGTCCTGACTGCTCTCTGCCTGCTTGTCCAGGGACACGGGGAAGCAAAAGCACTTCCCCCAAGCCTTGGCCCATAACACAGGCCTGGGCCTGACTTTGTTGATCAGTAGGAACGTGGAAAGCAGGTACCTTGAAGTCTTGTTACCGTGCAGATGCTGGGAGAAGCACCAAAATCCCAACCAAAGGCAAGCCGAGACGCCATTTAATAACAGAATGCAGAGTTGCTACAAGGGCAGGAGAGATCCTTGTTCAATAACCCCCAAATCCTCTACTGGAACTGCAGAAGAGCCAAGAGTTCTCAAAGAGAGAAGGGCTGTAGGGAGCTCCCTGAATTTTGTTGGAAATCTGATGGCAATTAGGAATGTTTTTCCTTAGAGCCTGCACACTTAAGTGAATATCTGATAATGGAGAAGATGGAAATGGTCTCAGCCTTATCTGCACCTCCCTTGTCTACTCCATGTGTCCTGAAATTAAGAGTTTTGGCAGTAGGAACGGATTTTGTCTTGCTATTTGCTGAGTTGCTGCTTCTTGGCAAGGGCTCAGTTACTGAGAAAAAGATGCTTGATCTAGAAAAAGTGTGTGTGTGTATATATATATGTGTGTGTATATATATATGTGTGTGTATATATATATATATATATATTTAAGATAAAAACATTCTAAAAGCAGAAATGAAGAGTCAACAAGGTACCTGTCATGGAAACACTTGTGGTCTAAGAAGTGGGAATATACTGCATTCATGGTAGAGAAACTGGAGAAAACATAATGTTTGTACTATTCCATGTTTATTTAAAACTAGAAACCCGTGAAAACTGACATCCCCATTTCCTTCTGCATTGTTTAAATGACATCAAATGCAAATTTCAAGCTAGTAAAGTATCATAAACAAGCAATAATATTTTTTCTCTGTATTTGTAACATATTTACAATCTCTCTAAACATTCCTAAACCATGAAAATGTTGAGGTGTGTTCTTTTCTCTATAGAAATACAGGGCTGCTTTATATTTAAGCATGAAAAGGGAGGACTTTCCAAGTCAGATTTTAGCTATTTAAGTATTTTGCATGATTTTCTCTGTTATGTGCATAAAGGCTTCTGCTGAGGCCAGTTATTACTGTGACAGTCTTTTTTCCTAAAAAGAAAAATTAAACCTGCTGCATTTCACCCCCTGAAAAACCTGTAGGATTGAACTCTTGCTTTTCAGACCTGCTGAGGTAACAGTATTTTAGAGTGCCTCAGCTTTCTCTAGTGTTGAATATTGATTAACTTACTCAATATTTGACAACAGGAAGCTTCTTTTCCCAAGATATTTCTAAGAGAAAATCTATGGTTTTCCATTTACAAGCAAAGGCATTGAACACACTGCTCACTGCTTCTGTGTCACCCTAATGGCAAGGTGTGCAGCCAGCACTGGGTGATGAGCAGTGTGGGATTTGTTGTTTCTTGATACTCATTTGCTGTCAACTAAAGAATCCAGCATTTGAATAAACAGTCATTTAATTCGTGTTTCCCCTAAAATGATTTTCAGAATTGTCTTTAAAAAGCAGATCAGCTCAGATAAACAGTGATTTCGTTCATTTGTATTGGGGTTGTGTACAGAAAAACATCTGGGTTTATATCCTGTTTTCAATCTGAACAGGTTCTTTGCTTTCCCCACCACCACCACATACAACTGTACAACAATTCTGTGGTCTTGAATTAATTCTGTCAGACAGTGCTGGTTACAAAAATCTGTAGGGCTGTGTGTTTCTGGATTTCTATATTTCTTTTTGAAATTTCCAGAAAAATAGCTGATGACCATCATCATTTAGTGAAGGACAGAAAGTCTTCTGTCACTGTCAGTCTGGCTGCTGGGACAAAAACTATATGAAGAAGCTGTATATGAACTGTTGCAGTAATTCATGAATTATGGATGAGTGCTGTGATTCCACATTCTGGAGCAGTCAGGTGCTGCATGTGATGCTTTCTTCCATCCTTGCCTATTCTCTGACAAAATACAAGATGGAATTTCAGTAGAACCACTCTCTTTTAGCTTTATTTTATAAATATGTCAGTAGATATTAGCTATTTTCAACTCCTTTACAGTATCTATGATCAGCAAGAAGGAAGAGCAGATTTCTCTTTTAGTTTCTTTAAATAAGTCTCTTGAAGATTCTTCTGGGAGACATCAAACCTGTCTCTAGTTAAAGGTGGGATTGTAGATACCTGCTACATATTTTTGAGGGTTTTTAGCCAGTCCTTTTTTTTCAAAGTGAGAAAACATGTGACCTTCTCCTGCAAAGAGAGACAGACATAAAACCTTGTTTAGTATTAGAGGCACAGTAAAGTCTGCAGACATTCTAAAGGGTAGGATGGGGAGGTTATTTGCAATTTTTCAAGAAGGGACAAATGCACTATGAATTAATTGCAGTAGCTGTAAACTTTAGCATGCATGTGTGTGCAGGCTGACATAGTGGTGACTTCATTAGCCAGTGATCAGGGAGCTGTGATTCAGACTCTGCTGGCACCCAGCTGCATTGCAGATGTATGTATTAAGTAAGACTTAATTAATATTTAATTGCCAATTAGGAAGGAAAGTTTTGAAGAAGTTGGTTTCCATTTCTTTTTGCCTTCTGGGCAATCCTACACTGTTAACCTCTAGTGATGGTTATTGTTAAGCAGGTTGAAGGAAAAGAACGGCAATATAGAGAATTGAACTTTGACTGATTTGAAACAACCCATTTCCTTTACTTCTTTCATCACATGAGCACACACTCTTCTTTAAAAAAGTAGTAAAAATGCACTGTATATTGTTTGCTATCATAAAAGTAAAGATTGAAGTTTGATCATAAAACGTACTTCTGCATCAAGAAACCTGGCAGAAGAAATCAATAAAAAAGAATTGCTTGTCTTGTTTTTTCCAGAATAATACTCAGAGAAAATATGATAACACATCTTGAAGGCAGGTCGGGGAGGGCAAGTTTAAGTGAACAGAGCCACTGTATGAACAAAAAGTGTGACTAATCCATAGATTCCTTTATTGTCTGGGACTCACTTCCCTTCTCTGTTGAACCGAATTAAAGCAGAATATCTTTTGCCATTTTGTTTACCCAGCCTTCTCCATAGCCAGTGTTCACCACTGAATTGTCAGGATTTCAGTGATTCGGACAAATGTGGCAACTTCACAGTTTATTTCTCCTGTCACTTGCTTGTACCTCCTTTCCTGTGCTGGGGGAGATTTGCTCTCATCTGCCTCATTTGGCAATTATGGTGACATTTGGTATGCTGTTCCCATGGTACTGTGGGGGCTCAAGGAGAAGGACTTCTGGTTTTACATGATTCTTGTCCCTCTTCATGTGGGTGCAGGCAAGATGGTTTGGGTGCTGATGCCTCCGACATCCATATCGATCAGTGTTTCACCAGCCAACTTGGGCACCATAAATTACAGGACCACAGAATAAGCTGAGTTGGAAGGGACCCACAAGGACCGTCGAGTCCAACCCTTAGAATTGCACAGGCTGATCCCCAAGAGTCACATCATGAACCTGGGAATATTATCCAAACTCTCCCTGAGCTCTGGCAGCCTTGGTGCTGTGCCCACTGCCCTGGGGAGCCTGGGCAGTGCCCAGCCACCCTCTGGGGAAAAAACCTTTTCCTGAGATCCAACCTGACCCTGCCTTGGCACAGCTCCAGCCCATTCCCTGGGCTCCTGGCCCTGCTCCCCACAGAGCAGAGCTCAGTCCCTGCCCCTCCTCTGCCCCTCCCAAGAAAGCTGTAGACTCCTACACTGGGTCACTTGGGATCTTATCCTCCCCGTGCTGTTCGTGGTCCTGCCAACGTCACTCTGCTGAGAATCATTGTAGGTGAATCCAAAACTGGTTCTTGTGTGTGATTAGAAGCAGTGACATTTGCTGTTCATGACTGTCCCCTCTTGGGACAGGACAACTTCTGTTGGCACTGGACACCACCAGTGAAGCAGCTGTAGTTTGGTTAGTGAGTGTTCATAGAATGGGTGGCTTTGACTGCTGGGGTGGAAACAAGGGATAAGAACACCCAAAGACAGGTTTGTATTAAATTTTGTTCATCATTTGATTTGGGGTTTGCTAAGACCTACTGTGAGAGTGAGAAGCAAGGGATTTGTTTTTCTTTTCTTGCAGTTGTGGCTTTTTGGCAACATTCGTGGATTATGAACCTTTCATGTGATGCAAGAATGCAAAGCAAGATACAGCAAAAAGGGCTGAGTTCCACTTAGGTCATCTTTGCCAAATTCATGCCCACTCTCTTTCTGTTGGCTTCCCAATCATTTCCTGAGAAACAATTCCTTCTTCCTATGGAAACAAGTATGTTAGTGGAAGCTCCAGGCTCTATGCAGCATACCATGTTGGAGTTTAATTTAGACTTAGAGAAATGAAAACCCGTGGAAGAAAATTTGTGGTGTTTTTCATATATTGCAAGACACAAAACTATATTAACTTTATGCGATGACTTTTGCTCAGCCTGCAGTTTCATTTTGGGGAATTGCCAGCACCAAAGCAAGAGAAAGCAATAGGAAGACATAAAAGATGCTTCATAATAAATGCTGCCTCTTTACTACATCCACTTTCCCAGGATAATGATTAACTGTTTATATTCTTTGCTTTATTTCAACAGACTATTTTCAATAGAACTCAGTTCCTTGAGGTTTTACTCCTTTTAGTAAATATGCAGCTGGTTTTAGATGTGCTATAAATAAATTAAAGCTATGATGGTTGTTTGTTTTTTTTCTTTTCTAGGTGTTGCAGGCTCTTTGGCATTCTGGAGCCCCTGGACCTCATTCTTATTTTGACAATTAGAATTAGGATAGAGAGAGGAAACATTAATCCCAATGTATGTGGCTGCCTCTTGAATCCAGAGCATTATCTCCTGGTAGCACAAGACCACCCTCCCTGTTTGCATATGCAGATTTCCAATGACTTCATGGGAACAGGGTCAAGAATACAATGCTAATGGAGACTTTCTGTAATGGTGGTAAACAGATTTTTTTTTTCTTTATTTTTAAATTTCAGTGAGGATTAACCTCTGTACAGACCCATGGAAGCCTGCAAAGCTTTAATTACTCAGCACTAGAAAAGCTTAATTTTGCTGAATAGAGTCTTTCATGATTTTATATGTTTTTGATATGCCCTTGAAACATCACTTGTGTAAAAAAATATACAAAAATAAAAATGCGAAGTTTTAATGCACCTGCAGTGAGAGTTAATGAAATTCAATAAAAGCACTGTGAACATGTCCTAAAATTACACAAAATATTCTGTATGTGATCCTGGTATTTTAATTGGAATGTTCAGAATCAGAATCACAGAATTCACTCGGTTGGAAAAGACCTTTGAAATCATCAAGTTCAACATATGACCCAACACCACCTCATCAACTAAACTATTACTGAAAGGAGCCAGTTAGTTTGGGCTTTTGGGCAACTACTGAAAATTAACTGTGGACACAAATTCTCAGATGAATGACAAAAATATTGAGAGAGTTGCTGGCATTATTTTAGCAAAACTATGTGACTGTGACTTGGAACGGGGCAGGTTCAGCTCTGCACAGTGTTTGTGACTTTTTCCAGTGTTATTCAGCCTGTTGTGCCACCACACAGAAACAGCCCATGGGGTTGGTTATTTGCTCCTTTAGGATTAATCTCCTGTCTTTTGGCAAAGAACAGAAATACAAAAATATAAAAGCACAACATACTGCTTTCTTTTGAACTGAAATGTGGGGTTAAGATTTATTCGGCTCTTGATTATCAGTTTCATATTTTTATAGGTTGTTTTCATTTGTTCCTTGGAATCTGAGTTTCATTATATATCATTGTATGATCAGTTGATGAAATGATTGAGAGAAAAAAATTAACGAACCAGCCTTTCAGAATTGTACATCTGCAAATTTGAAAAGCTTAAAGTGCAGTTCTAAGAAGCTAAACAAAAGCTAAACTAGAGGGGAGGACCCTTCTTGAAAGAAAATTAAATGACATTATAGATACTATTATTTTCTAAGAAATGATCTTTTATACTGAAAAGAAACTCTTTTCAGAGGTATAGAACATGCAACTTCTGACAAAAGATTGGAAGGCAATTTAAAAATTCCCCAAAAGACATATGCCAGTGTATTCCAGACCTCTGAAAACTGGGGTGACACTGTGGGGTGCTTAATTATAGACCAAAGTTTTATCAAACTAAGAGAAATATAAAGTACCAGACTGAGTATAAAGCTGCAAAGAATGTTCAGTGGTTTAATTCTCAAAGCGAAGTAAATTTTGGGGTTTTTTTTTATTTCTTCAAGACCAGCTGCAGGACCACTGATAAGAAGTGCAGGGGGAAAACAGCCTTTGGGCTCCTTGTTCCATTATCTCTGGATGAAGATGCCCTCGATTGTGGATGGATGTTATATCTACCTCTAGCTGAACATAGGGAAAATACTTGTCAGAAGTATTTTAGACTGAATAATGAGTGAACATACATTTTCAAAGGACTTCTTTTTAATGAGGAAGTAATGTCTTTGAGGGGGGACTGTTGTGTCCCCTTGTAAAGAAGTGTAGGAATACCCAACTCCAAAATCTCTTCCAGGTAGCCCTTGCCATGTTCAGTGCATTTTATGTTCCAACATCCATTACTTGCTGTAGATTCCCTTCCACTGGTCATTGCAAGCAGGAGCAAGGTCAGGATGAAGTAGAGCAGAGGGTTTATTATTTAACTGCTCTTTCTGTGCCCAGACCATTTTCTTTCTGTCAGCAGTTCATGGTTGTTCCAGCTGACTGCAGAAACATCCACAAACCAGATTTTTCATAAACTTGGTGCCGAGGCTTTACAAGTGAACCTGAACCTAAAATTCCTGTTTGATAGTGTCATTCTGTATGTTAATGAACCCAGAACACCTGTGAGTTGGTTTTTAAGGTTTTTTTAACCTTGAGATGTCTGTACTTAGGAGTCAAAAGGAGATAAAATTCCACATTCAACAACTAACTGTCTCTTGCTCTTCTCTCTGAATAACCTTCCACAAATTTTGGCTTTGCACTTTCTGAGAGCCACAGACGATGACATCAGGTGGACTCCATCATGCATGTCCTGATGTCATTACTCTGGGGCAGGAATCATTTCAGTGACAAGGCAGCCAGCCCAAAGCCACCCAGGTTCACCTTAAAGGAACCCATGCACTGAGAACTTTTAAAAATTAGTGTGCATCAACTCCCTCTTCTCTCCAAAAAGAAGATGTCCCTAAAGGACATCTAGTGGCTTTTTACTCTTTATCACCCTCTTCACTTTCCATTTCCTGCCCAGGCTTTTTTTCTCTGCCCATCCTACCCTCTCTTAACACTTTTCTCACTTCTAATGTGCTTTTCCCTTTCTCCTCATCCCTCCTCCCTGCTCAGCCAACTCCTATCCTCCTCTCCCTTGGGTCCCCACTGCCAAGTCCTCACTAACGTGCTCAGAGACCCCTCCATCCCTCTGCTGCAAACTTGAAGTTGAAGGAAGTGACAGGCACAGTGGACAGCTGGAGTTTGTCTGACATGACAGTTTTCCCCTGTGCCAAGGATTAGAACTGTGGTAGTGCAGCCAAATATAAAATACAACCACAGTCTTCCCCTGAAATATGCCCTGTATAAATTCCAAGCCTTGGATGAGAGTAAAGTTGACTGTATTTGATGCCATCTTTTTTTCATTAACATACACAATCTATATATAACTTTTATATCTAAGCTTTCTTCCAGGCTTCTCAGTCGAAGCAGCAGTTCACAGGCTCAAAGTGAATTTCACATATGTGGCTTTTAGAACTTGGTTGATATTCTGTGTGAGTTGACAAATAATGACAGGAATGCCTCAATCACTGTTTAGTACAACCAGTCAATGTTTACTCTAATCAGGAAAATGAGCTAAATTTCATAGATTCATAGAATCATGGAATTCTTTAGGTTGGAAAAGATCTTTAATATCATCAAGTCCAAAAGTTAAATTTATCCTTAAAGGGAAAATGTTTCATTTATCTCTCTGAAAATGCTGAGTGAGCTACGATATTAAAAGTCAAGATGACCTGGATTTTATTTGTCACTGGCAATGGATCTCTATAGGAATAATAATAATAATAATAATAATAATAATAACAATAATAATAATAATAATAATATCCAATTCTGCTAGACCTGTTTAAACTACAGGAGTATCAATCCTCCCACTTCAAACAACCAATTCTCTTTGCTTTTGAGAAAGGAGAATTTGGGATTTCTAAATATGGAAAACCTACAAAAACTTCAGGACTTTCTGTTGTAACACCTATTTTTGCGACTGCTTAGAGCAGAAACATTCTAGCCTGTATTTGGCAGTATTGTATTATTTGTATTTGACAATTCTCATGTTCCAATTCTAGAAAACAGGATTTGTTCATTCTCTCATTGAAAATAATATAATACAGCACATTAGTTTTATTTTACTTACTTTACAGAATAATATAAAATAAAATCAGAATCTGCCCCCTCAAACAGGGGTTGAAAATCTGGACAAAATTCTCAAGCCCACATAGCAGTGGGTACTTTCACTTGAGTTTTTCACAATTATTTTGGATTAACTTTGGTTTTTTCCTCTTCCAGTCTGAAATTTCCTGGGTCTGCCATGGCTGATCTAAATTAATAACTAAAATACTAAAGCTTTATTGCTATAAAAGGATTTCTGTTTTCCAAATGATAAGAACGTTATGACATGTATTGATTTACTGAGGTGGTAGTAGTCACTGAAAGATGGATCTTCCCATTTATTTTTTTGTCCTTTTGCTATTATTATATTTATTGAGAACATGTCAGAACAATTGGCAAAAAACCTTGAGATGTTGATAAACTGATAAGCTGTGCATATATCTGAGGCAGTAGTTGATCAATGTATATTAACTAAGGTTATTGGGACAGGGAAATGTAATACGTTCCACATCTCCTCTTGGAAATGAATTTAATAGTCTAGCTCACCTCCCATGTGTTTCCCAGTAATCGCCTTCAGTTATTTTTTTCCCAATTAATTACAGCCTTTTAGATGACGAACAGAGTCTCTCTCATGGGGACATGCAGAGTATTGCTTGGAAAAATTCTTTGAACAATGCAGCCTTACATGCAGATTATTTCTAAGCAGATTTTTCCCTGTGTCATACTCATTTTAATGCATATTTAGAGACTCTAGAATTTATTCCAAGCTAGTTTACAACTAAATTAAGGGAGGGGAAGGAAAAACCAGAAGGAAGATTTCATGCAGTTTATCAGTGTAAGCTCCCAGCTATGGAGGATTATTCCCTTGTTTTCGTGGGGGTTTTATGATCTTTATTGTGATTTAAGGAGGAAAGTGCATGGGATTTTTTGCTGTATTCTTTTCTCTTCTGTATGTTTGTGCTCTTTTCCTCATTGTTTATTTACAAGGCTTGTTTGGTGAACACACAACTGTGGCAACATTTAGTAGCAGTGAAAGGCTTTAATTGTTGTCTTCCAAGACAACAACGAATATAAACCATTCTTTGTGAATTGTGTTACAGCAGAGAATACAACTGAAGAATAATGAGGAAGCAAAGACAAAATATTTGCTGGAAGGGAAAATTGGAGACAGGGCAGACTGTAGATTTCTATAGTATTTTTTTTACCTCAAGCAATGTTCCAGCCATGCCACAAATATATCCTAGAGCAGGAATTAACTGCTTTAAGAAGGTCGTGCTAATGGGGATGATTTTAATGCATGAGAAGCTTTGCTGTTTGTGTTTCAACACCAGTAAAAGAGCCATCATTTGGAGGGACACTATAGTATATCCACTAAAGTAAATCTTCCTGTAGACATTTCCTGACAGGCATGGATATATGCTGTGCATAAATAAATAAATAACATCCTGTATAAGAGAATTCTTACAGAAATTGCCTTATTGCAGAGAATATCTTTAGAAAAATGCCCAAGATATCAAAAGCACCCCAGTTCCTGGGCTGTCCAGCTGCTCCTTGAATATTTGGGGCACACTTGGGATCTCAGTGTTTCTAATGCTGTCAGTGGGCCCCACTCTTGGTTATCTCAGTCACCAAGTCCAACCATCAGCTTTTGACCATCATGGGGAATTTTTCACTTTAGTACCAAGTTCCAGACCTGGATTTAATTTAGACTGCTTGTGTGATCAGGTTCAAGTGTGGGCTTCAGTTAGCAGATAAGCCATGGTTATGGAATAGATCTGCATACAAATTAGAATTGATCAGAAATAAATTATTGATTATTTCAAGTTGAAAACCATTCTCTTCAACTTTGCATTCTCATAGAGCACGTTCTTACTGATTATCTTTTTTAATAGAAATGATAACATAATAAATGCAGGCAGGGTGGAATTTTCTGGTAATTTTGAACATTGTAGAATGGATAATAAGTTTGAATCAGAAGAACTCCCCTTTGAATGCTATGGAGACATGATGAGATAGTCTGATATCATTTTCAGCATTATTTGGGAATGAATAATTTTTAGTTTTCTGTTTCATATTAAAAATATAATCTGTTTTTCCATTTAAATATAGAATTATAAATAGTCCTCTCTTTTAGGTTTTGTTGGTTGGTTTGGGTTTTCTGTAGTCAGATTAATTTATGTTAAAAGTCCCTTATAGCATTTTCCTACATTAAATTGCATTGAGTTCTGTTCCTCGTAACACTTCCAATTCTTTACCTCTAGTGATAAAATACTTCTCTTCCCTTCCCTCCTCTTTTTTCCTGTTAAATGCTTTTTATTTAAAGAACTCATGAACAATGGCATTTATTTGAGAGCTATGAGAACAAAGTTTAATTCTCAGCTCTACTATGTGATCCCTTTATGACACTGAACAAGTTAGTCAGGCTCTCTGGGTTCTGCTCCTGCCTATAGAGGATAGATAATAGCACTTTCTTAACTGGCAGATCTTAACAATGGAGGTATTAAAGGTTATGTGTACTTGTGCTGAGGTATAGCCAGAACTTTTTAATATGTACGATTTTTGAGATAAGTTGAGAGCCATTTACTTCCTTTTTTATTTTATTGCTAACCTCTGAAAAGGTTTTCCTCTTGTTCCCTAAAAAACGTGTATGTTGTAAGAATTTGCTGCAAGTGCCACAGCTGATCACAGGTATCAGAGATCCAATTATGAAATGGCCTGATTTGGAACCTGCAGAAAACTCCAGAGTCACTTTTTAGCTATTTAGTTTCCATCTGAAGGAAGTCAGTACAGATGGGTATCTTGCTGCAATTCAATATCCTGAATATTAGTTTGATTTATTTTGATGTTGGTTTTTTTTTTTTTGTAACTGTAGGGAGGGAGAAGATAAATTCATGAGTATTTACTTTCCTACAAAGCTCTCCTGCAATGACTTTCCTTTGGTTATTAAGGTAGGTGATTTTTTTGCCTTTTGAGCTACATTCAGGTCATCTACCTTGCCAGTAATTTGAATACCAACAAACTGGGTCTTTCTGACAGCCTGAGCTTGACAGGCTGCTCTAAGTCCCTCCACTGAATTGTTGGTCTGTCATGTTCTTTCCCCTAGTAATGGTATAAGAGCTGATAGCAACCTGAATACCTAAAAATAGATGGAGAGAATAGGCCTCAGAGTTTGTAGCTGGTATTTTATCATCTTGGCTCCCTCAGCCATTGCACGGTGCAATGTGATAGCTTGAAATAACTAAGTACCATTTTTTTGTGCCAAAAATACAAGATGTCACTCAGTATTTCAGTATCCATTTCAGCAATGGACACACTCCTAGAACCTCCTACAGCAGCTTTCCTAGCACAGCTAATTCCAAAGACTGTCAGAGTGAAAATTCCTGCAGGTGACCAGATTTATCCAATTGAGAGAGACAAACTTATTAAGTGGGGAGAGACATTGTGCTCTACCTGCACCTCTGGGTTTGATTCTCCTGGACTGTGCATGTGGCCTATGATCCTGTATGGTCCTTTCAAGACCCTCTTTGTCTTTCCACCACAAGTCAGGTAGTGGGTAAAAGGATAAAATCTGCCTTGCCATCTTATAATTTCTTCATAGCCATGGGCTAATTTCTGTTGTTCTGGGGAGTAGTCATGCATTTAATGTCGATTTGATGAGCTGGAGCCTTCTGTGTTTCAGAAGTTGTTTCGCTGCTGTGATACAAGGAAAAGGTTTCCTTGTTTTGACAGAACATGCTCATTCCCATAGATTTAACGTGCCTCTCCTGCAAAACATATCATGTGGTGGAATTACTTTACAGAAAGCCAAGCAGCAATTTTTCAGCTAAATGATACAGCTAAATGACACGTTCATTCACCAGTTTGCCTGAGCTGGAATGGTGTCACAACGGGAGGGCTTCCCATCAGCTCCAGCCCTCTGGCAGTGGCCAGAGAGGGGAACTGGAGGTTTAACCCCAAAGGCTGGATTACAGTCCTAATTCTAAAACAGATACAGGCCTTGGTGAGCTCTTAGAATATTTTACACCTTCATTCCTTTGTAATCTTCCCATAACTTCCATAAGAGCTTTCCAGGCTGCTGGAGGCAACGCTCCAATGGGACAGGAAGGACAGTCACTTCCAAGACGTGGCTCTGCAGTGGAGAGTAGAGCTTCTGACAGAGAAAGGAAGACCTGTTTTGGCTGCTACAGTGGGACAGTTTTTTAAACACTTTTATTCAGGTCTCTGGTGTTTGAGAAGCTTGACTGGGCTCTTCCCCCTTATTCCAGCCCTGATCCAATCCAGATTATCCCCATTCCATATTCCAGCCTTGATCCAGTCCAGGTTTTCCTGTAGTCCGTACCCCATCCCTGATCCAGTCCTGGATTTTCCCCATTCCCTATTGCAACCCTGATCCTGTCCTGGTTTTCCCTTTTCCATTTTTCCAATCCTGTCGATTTGTTTTTAGTTTGTCTAAACTTTTCCTTTTCCTCCTGGAGGTGCACAGATATCTTCTGCAACTGTCAGACATTTTAGAGTAGGAAGGAGTGAACTACTAGGAGTGAACTGTGCAGAGTGTATTTTATTATGAGAAATAATTAGTGGGTAAGAGAATTGAGCTGTCATCAATTTTTTAAGCCTGTGTTAAAGCAAAATGAATAGCTGGACCATAAGGAAAAATAACATTTAGAGTGTCCTATGACTTATGTATTTTTGATACCCTCACCTGAGGTAGTTTCACTCAGGTGCCTCCCTCCATCCTTTCTCCTTTCAATTGTTTTGGAAATGCCAAAAGCATGTTGTTTGATTTAATAAATGTTTTGTCAGTCACAGGCAGGTTGTTTGCAGAGCTGCAGCTCTCTTAGGTATGTGTTTAGGAAGTACATAAGCCTGTTAGTGGTGTTTTTATTTCGTATTCTCTTGTTATTTGTATTTTTGTGGAGCAGCACAGAACTATCGAACCACGGTAAGGTTGGGCTGGTGACCCACTGCCTTCCCTTCTCATCCTCCTGAGCTGCAGTTTTCTGTGTTTCCATTTTTTGCTCAAGTTTGGTAAAGACAGTGTGATTATGCACTTCACATTTTGTACTCATGAGGGGGTGTCATGGATCTTCATTCTGCTGTGAGTGTGGATTCAGTGCTACCCTGAGCTGAATATTTGGGTGGTCAGAAGTGTTTGAAGGGTAGCAGGATGGTTGTTTCATCTCATAAAAATGTATGTAAAAACCAATGAAATAAAACACAGGACAGAGGCAAGAAGTGATTCATTAAGAGTGGACAAATTGGTTTTCAAAGAGACAAAGTAACTGCACTCCAGGGGGATAAGACAGCAAGTTGCTGAGCAGTCTGGCTTGAATCCAGAAAAGCATTTAATTGTGTGTTTAATTTTAAATATTCAAGTAGTGTTTTAGCTTTACAGGGAAAATCCATGTGTGTAAAGTAAAACTGAACAGAGTCTTCACACAATTAAGCTCTTAATCTTGCTCCATTTCCCCGAATTTTGCTCCAAGGCTCCCAAGTCATGATTCCACCTTGGAGTGATCTTGTATTCCCTGGCACACATGTTCTCAGCTGTGCAGAGCCCTTGATTTCAGATCTCTGCTCCTGTCTGGAAGAGTTCAAGATACTCACATACAGCACTCTCAGAATAAACACAGACACTAAAACAGCCACACAATACTGTTGTTCTTGCCAACAAATCCCTTCTCTGTCCTTCTCAGGGCAACAGGTTTCAAGTTTTCATTGGAGGAAAAGAGCAGTAGGAAAGGACTTCTCACTGAGGAGAAAGGTTCAGTTGTAAGTGAATGTATAAATCAGCAATTATTAGCTGCCATACAGGAAAACTCACAGAAAAGTTTTGGATAATAAGCTGAGTTCAGGAAAATGTTTCTAAAAGACCTTAAGGCCAGATTCTAATTAGCAAATGACAAAATAGTTCAGAAAATAAGACTAGGTCTGTAAGAATCTTGCCATAGTCAAAGACTACCATCAGCAAAGATGCTTAATTATCCACTGCATATAGTAATTCCCTTGTGGAGTTATATGATAAGTATAAAGGGCATTGAAGTCAGAATTACCCTGAAAGTCTTTGGCCTGAAAAGCAGGAGCAGTGAAAGATGATATAACAATGAAAACAGTTTGGAGCAAGTTGCATCTTTTCAGTAACTCCTTTTTAGCCACTCTGTAGACAACACATCAGAAAACCAAGGAAAAATAGTGTGGACTGGAGTCTCCTCTCCTTCATATGAGCTTAATTGTGTTTCACTAGTCTTGATTTTCATTAATGCAAGTGGGAATGAAGCCAAGGCTTACTGCTTCCTGAGCTGCTCAGTACAGATCCATGTAATTCTTTGGAAAGAACAGGAACAAAGCAATCTCTTGGTAACATAATACAAGTCCTGAACTTTGATCTCAATCAAGGCAATCTGAAAAGAAACAATAATGTCATAACTCCTTGAAAGCTTGAAACACCAAAAAATAAAACCTCTATCAGAAATCTGCCCAGAGAACACTGAGACATAATTCTCCTGACCTACAGCACTGCTCCATGTGTTGTATATACTAAAGAGAAAAACTGTTTTTTATTTGTACCTACAGCTCTCACCAATTATAGCTAAAGTTGTTGGCTCCCTGTTTGTTGTCATTGCCACAGATGGATAAAACCAGATACAGCTTGTAAGGGAATATTATAACTCCGAGCTTTCTCCACAGACAGGATTTAAATTCCTTTAGACTTCTTGGCTTGAAAAGTTCTCTGAGAAAACCCAAACTGATTGGGGTCTATGTGAACTGAAACTTAAAGCCTTTGTGTTAGTGTTCAGGCTCAAAGACACAGCAGAGAGAGGAGTGATCCCCTGGGGCTCTGGGATGTTTAATAGCAGCTTTAAGCTGTACCCAGGGACACAGACCCTGCTCGTTATGGGGAAATGGATGGAGGGGATTTTGTCTCCTTGAGCTGATCAGTAAGTGACAATGAACCAACGTACCCACCAGGCAGGGGCTGCTTGGAGCTGGAGCTGCACTGGCTTAGATGGCTTTTTTGCCCTCTACTCCTCCACAGAGAGCAATGGCTTGGCTGTGACACTTCCAGTTCTCCCAGTCAAGTGGGAAGTGTTCAGTGCCAACGTTCACCTTCAACTGACAGCAGTTGAGAAAGAGGCAGGGCCCAACTTTCATTTTAAGAGCCCAAATATACAAATAATCCTTCCTTCATTGTGGTTTGAGTGGGCTTTCCATAGTCCAGCAGCTGAGCTGTAAGGGAACAGCACTGAGAGGCTGAGGGTTGCATCAATAGTGATCATTGTAACCTCCAAACTCAGATGAGTTAGTTTGAAATACCAAAAAATTATTAAAAATCAGATTCTAGAGGCAGTTAAGGAATAGGTTTGGATTTGAGTGATTAGTGGTTCTTCTAAGAGCAAGGTTTAGTCACGTGTCTCTAGAAGTTCTGTGAATGAGAACCTTGTGTCCTGGGTCTTTGTTTCCAGGAGGGTTTCCCATGGTAATTACCTTAAGTGAAAGGCTGGGGGAAGCAAAGCCAGACTCACATCAGTTACTATACATGCAGTGCCAAAAAATCACACTTCCCAATAGACAAACCTACAATAATAACTGATTTTAAACTTACAAGAATAATCACTATGAATCAGCACCCACAGGAGATTTTTCTAATTTTACAACCAGCTTTAAGGTTTTTCTTAGATTTTCTATTCAACACAATTGAAAAACAGTATTTAATGGCCTTTCTGAATCTTGCTAATGAACTCTTTAAACTATGTAATAACCACTCTAAGTATAAGTTAAATTACATCTTTAAATTTGCAAACACAATGATCCTGATAGGTGTGAGGGCAGGTAACGTTTTCATGAGTGTGACACAAATCTGATGCTGACAAAAGTTGTACCTTTGAATCCCAGGATGTGGGAGGTGGAGGATGTTGTGCTTTGAGAAGTATGCTTTCAGTTTAAAGGCATTTTATTATGTGCTATCCAGAGTAAATGTCAGGAGAGCGTGGAAGGATGTGTGTGGACAAAATGCTTATGAAAATAAGGTAAAATTGCAATTACTCTGAGCAATTGCTCCACACTGAAGTCCTAAAATACCTGTTCTGTGTAAATCTACAGATCAGTCCACAGATCTGGAGGAGAGACAGAGAAACTGTAGATGTGGAATAAAATAAGAAGCAACATCAGAGAAGCGCTGTGCTTTGGCGAAGGGCTCAGATGACACCCCGTATCATGTCTGAAGAGGTAATGTGAGCACCATTGTGATATTAATCCCAAAAATGCATAGCTAAGATCTCTAAAGTGATTGGCTCATAAACAAACCAGAAATTATATGGCAGCATTTCAATTTACAAATACATTCCTGGGAGACCAGAACTCATTCTTAATGATTTAGCAAACAGGAGTAAATAACCCAAACAACCCAAAATTCACAATGCATGTCATTTGCCAGGCAGAGCTTGACAGGTTCCCTTTTAATTGCTACATGTTCTCTGCAGAATAAAAGGCAGCTTTGGTGGCACTTTTGTTTGGAAGAGCCCTTCTAAGTGTCATTCCAAAATTGCTGCTCAGCCACAGGGAACTGGCTCAGATGATCCTGCCTGGTTCCCTCTGCTGCCATTACCTTCAGCTGCAGGAGAGGAGACCCAGACTGTGCCAGATCAGGCTTTCTGGAGGGGCTGCTTTTCATGGAGCATTTCTCCAGACAAATCTCATGTTTATGGAGGAAAACCCCATTTCCTACACATCTTTGCATGCACTCGCTAAAGTTTCTCTGAAATTACAAGCACAAGGTCATCTCTGTGGTGGGACACAACTAGGTGCTTTAGTTCTTTATTTACACTACATTAGGTGAAACAGAAACATCAGTTCTTCTCACAAGGCTTTTTTTACATAGTTGAGGACAGAGGGATCTTTATAGAATTAACTTAGACATCTGCCAATTCTTCTGTCCTCTGTGTGGTTTTGAGTGATTGTAGCACATCCAAGCCATTGACAGCTCTCTCATTATCTTGAAATGGACTTATGACCAAAAGAGTTGGGTTAAAAATTAATATTTAGGCTTAACCATTACCTGGTTGCCATTAATGTTTATCAGTGCTCTTTGCATTTGAACTGACAAGGGGAAGATTGGAAGAGGCAGTAACTGCTGATCCTGCTCGATGCAACATAATTGCAGGGTCAGACTTAACATGTTTTCTATCAGTTTGTTCATAAAGCTGAAAAAGCTTTTAGGAGTCCATGGTAGAGCTGCAGTGAGGCAGTTGACCTGCCAGCCAGTGGAGATGAAAAGGCCATCCCTGCCCATGCACTTCAAGAGCACTTAACAAAAAATCCCTGTTTTGTGTGTGCATGAATGTGTGGATATTTTTGTGCACTGGAAAAATCAGTCTCCATGAAGAGTTCCTGGAAAACACCTTATATAATAGAGTTTTAAGCACTAAAATATATGTATAGACACCAGCTCTCCAATGATCTGGCTGCTCTGATGTTCTCTCTTTGATTCTATCCACAGACAAAGCAACACTGTTATTAGAAAAACAAAGAGGGGGGAAAAAAAGGGAAAAAACCCAAGGGCATTTAATGATGAATTCTAAAATCAATTTCTTCCCTGTCCTCTCCTCCCCCCTTTAAACACTGAATTGTTTAATGAAAAGATCTGAGGGCAGATGAAACACATTACAAAGGGAGATGTCAGCTGGGGTCTCCGTTTCCACAGTTTTCTTGTGGTGGTATTTTTTCCTTAAAGACAGACTGAAAATAGCCATATTATTTGATGGAGAACCAGAGATTTGCAGAAGCAGAGAAAACAGTCTTTGTAATGAAACATAAACTAACTTTCCTTGAAGTTTTTGAACCACAAGGCATGGGGAAGGTGACAGTACAACGTGAGAAAGTATATCGAAAATGTAGAGCTTTCTTACAGCTGTGCCTGGGTGCATTTGTGTATGACACTATAGAGATATGCAGATATAAATTCATGCTGTTTGTGCACATGTTCTCATCATTAGTCAGCTTCACTTCCCTTTGAGTGCTGTGCAAAATATCCCACTTGGTTTGTTGATGGTCAAGTAAAGCCAGGCAGGGTCACTGGGTCAATTTGGGGTGCCAAACTGGTGGTAGCAATGGTAGCTCAGGGGAAGGAGTAGTTGCTGGGTCAGAATTTCATTTTGACCGTGATTTTGTGGGTGAAAACTGTGAACTTGTGGATCTCTCCATAAAGTCAGGATTGGGAATGTTCTGTGTGCTGGGCCAGGCTTCAAATGTCACTTTTCTTTGCTGGTGCCTATTGGTGCAGGTAAACAGGGAATCTGGGCCTCTCTGAATTGTTCCCATTAATAAAAACAATTACTTATGGATTATCATGAGTGCTCATATTGGTTATCAGTTATTAATACATCAAGTAGTCCTTTAACATGGGTTTTTTTCATTCTGAAGAACATGCAAAGCCTTTTTCCACACTGAGCTGTCACTCTTTGCTTGTGTCTCTTTGCTTTGCAGCAAAGCAATAACCTCCTGTTTTCCTGTGGCTATACAATACTCTGTCTGTGCACCTTTGTGTCTTGTATCACCTTCTGTGTTTTAGAGAAATGATTATTTGAGATTGCAGAAATATCCACAAATCAAAGAACATTTACCCCTTTCATTAGATAGAAAGTGGCTACAGTCACCTCCTCCTGAATTATTGAGTTGAGAGGTCACAAGTAACAAATGCAATAAAACCCCATTTGCTTTAGAGCTATTAGGACATTTTGGAGATAATGATATCATTTTTCAAATATTTCTAAGGCTTTACATCAGTAGCACAATCATGCATTCGAACTTCAGCAATGGACAGCATTGGTAATTTCTGTTTCTTTTGCTTGTTTCTGTAATAATCAGGGTAATTATTAGCAAATATATTCTCTAATTTGTTAGCAGACAGTGATGTAACAGCCCTCAGCTTCCTTTAGAACCATTGTCATCAGTGGAGCTACACTGTTTTCTATCACTTAAAGATACCACTAGTGTGATTTAAATACATTTCAAAATAATTTTACTTAGATATTTCCCCCTGCTTTTATTGTGTATTGATATTAGACTTCTATTATTAGAAGTCTAGAGGTATTAGAGCTCTAGGTAGGTCCTATTTTGTGGAAATGAGAAAGATATGAGAAAGTATTTTACTTTTTTCAGAGTTTGCTTTATTTAGCATAAGTTGTTCTCTGTACTCCTGCTTCTGAGAAGATAGAAACTGTCCAGTGAAGTATTTTTGCAAGTCAGAAACATTTATTTAAAGCAAGAAATGGCCTGTGTAGGTCATCTGGGATTGCTGGAAAGCTGGAACTAGAGATGCACTAGATTTACTCAAAGGTGAGTGAAAGCCACGTCCTTCAACCAGCTTGAGCTGCCTCTTATTCTTCACTGGGCTGCTCAGTTTGGTGGCCAGACTGCTCTGTCCACCAGTGCAGCAGATCTAAACAAGGGCATGATTTATATTTTAGGCTGTGTCCCCCAATGGAATATCTGCACTGCTCTGTCTCATGGCCACTTTTCTTGCCGTCTCTCCTGGAGGACATCCAAAAATATAGTGGGAGGTCTGCATAAATAAATACTTTAAGTCCAGAGAAATCAGGGACAAAAACTCATGAAGTACAGCTCTGGTCCAGAGTCAAGTCCACAAACTGAGTAGTAAATTCTCAGGTTTCCCAGAGTAAATTCTTGCCTGAATTCAGTGCAGCACTTCCATGGTTTGCTGCACAAACCAAGGTCCTGCAAACAGAGAGGCACATTTAACAGGGGGATCTCCTTTAAATCTGGCTCTGGTATCAGTTACAGAATAGTTAATTGTTTGACTACACAATCATTTATAGCTGCTTACACAATATCAAGGACATTCTTAGTAAATTTACAGGTTTGTTTATCAGGCTGGTGAACAGGAAATTTCTTTCCTTGGAAACTACTGCTGCTTTCAGCGAGTTCATTGATACAAAGCTCCTGTGTCAGATTCTCAGCTGTAGACTCTAGTCCTAGAAGAGAATGAATCTGTGCCAGTTTACAGTGTCTGAGACTTTGATCCCAGGAGTCCATTTTTAGATTCACATTCTGACTATAATTGTATTTTAAAGTGCAAAACAGAATTAGGAAGAACTTATTATTTTGGCTTGGCTTATACTCTGTTAAAATGGAAACGGAGGGGGAAAAAATCACTTACTTAGGCAGTTTCCAAAATTGCAGTTCTGCAGAAAGGAGGGAAGTGAGTAGTTATATTTAAAAACATTGGTGAATTGTCAGGCAAAGGAGAATCCATGGGAGGAGAACTGGGAGAGGGCGGATCTGCCCAGCTCTAGCAGTGAACCTGTGTTTTTGGGCACTGTGCACACGTACAAAGCCTCCTGTTTGCACAGTCTCTGTGCTCTGTGCTCAGGTAGGAATGGGGTGGGTTTAGGTCAGTTTTGCTTTGCATGGCACTGTGCTTAACTGTGCACACAACCATACCCTCACTGCTCTATCTAACAGAGAAATGACTTTGAAAGATACATAGTCATCTTTCTTGGATATATATGAAGATGAAGATAATGTCAAGCATTTTACTATATTCATTTATGAATAATTCATCCAGCTGCACAGAGTTATTTTTTATTATTATTATTAATTATGTGTGTATAGCTGGAAAAGACAGGAAGGCTGCAACCACTGCCTCATGAGAGGTGCTTAATCTTAAGAATTTGGTTAGACCAAGATGTGTGATATGAGAAAAAGAAGACAGGCAGTGATAAATAGATCAGAGGACACAAAGGCTTTAATAATGTTGATGGGGAGAAATATTTGTTTGAGACTGCAGCCTTGGGAGCACAGGCAACTACGAGTTCCCTTGCCAGGAGCTGAGCTCTGCTGCTTTCAGAGCACACATCTGCCTTGGATCTGCAGACAATCTCCATGTGGATGTGGAATCCAAGCATGTTGGGAAAAGGGCAAGAAGCCCTGTCCAGTTTAGACCAGACATCCAGAGGAGCAGGCATGGGCCCAGAGATAGCCCTGTTTGAAAAGCTGGACTGCAGGATTCCTGATCTTACATCATTTAGCACTCTGAAAGAAAAAAAAAATTTGGAAGCAGAAAACAGAGATGCAAAAGGAAGCTTCACAACAATAAACTACTCTGAGAAAACACTTTTATATTCCCCATGCAATTGAGAGATGTCACAGAAACCTCACTGGGATTACATCAAATGTAATGCCTGTGATTTACTTCTGGTTTAACTCGAAGAAAATATTTACATTTCATGATGGAACTGAGTGAAGTCTTAATAACAATTAATCTCCACAGATACTTATAATACCAATTTGCTTATAATACCAATATATTTAGACATATAGGAAAACATGGAAGGAAAAAAACTGAACTTGGATCTGCTGAAAAGATATTAATGTGAATTTCTTCATTATGCAGTAAAAATGTACTGTAGGAGTTGCCCTTTGGGAATTTGATTTGCTTTTATAATGTGTAAGAATAATTGAAAACATTTTCAAATGGAACTAAGAGCAACAAAATATTTCAATAGGGTTTTGTCACTTTCTTATTCCTGCCCTGGGCATTAAATTGATCTGAGTCCTTCAGGTGTAAAGCAGACTGTAACTCTCCTGATGACAGTTTGTATGGAATTGTGGGGCATTGTGCTGCACCCTCATTGTGGAGAGCAGGAAAGACACACCCAGACAGGATGGTTGGTCACTTGGGCCCTGAGAAGTCGGTTCAGTCACTCTGAGTCTCTTATCCTTCCCACTCAGTCCAGGAAAAGTGGCAGCTAGATTTTCAGTGCCTCAAATTCCTCTGCAAGGACCCCATAGGCTCTGCCCTGCACAGAAGCTCCTCTCCTTGTACACACAGAAAATAGCAGTGCCTGGCTTAAATATGTTTTTAGATAAATGAATTTGAGTTCTTATTGATTAGCCCCTTTGCTATGGTTTTCAGACTTATGGGCAAAATATTATTTAATACTATTATAGTGCTATTATGCAGTTATTATGGAGATGGTTCTCTTCAAAATGAACTCTGCATTCCAAATTCAGTGATTGAGTGCTCTGGACAGCTTGTGGCTTTTCTTCACACCTTCCCACCCTCCCTTTTATTAATTAGACATATCTGAGAGATCAAAATCTCGCACAAAGTGTTTAATTTTCCCTTTTTATAAGGAAAGGGTAGCTTTGCATCTGAAAATGTTCCAGCTATCAGTAGTTAAAAGCTTGTCTCAGTCCATCAATAGGAAAAATAATAATTTTGCTCTTCAACAGCCTAGGTGTTGAAACTATCTCCAGGTTCATTAAAACATACCGTGGAAATAATTTTCTAGAGGGATATATAATGAATGTATGAAGCACTTTTACAGCAGGCAGGAAGCTATAAATTTTTAGAGAGCTTTTATTATTTTTTCTATGTCGTAAGTCGTATTTTGCTGTATGTCATAAAGGTTTGAAAACTGAGAATGCTTTGTAATTACTTAGGAAAAAAAATTGACTCATTGCATCTTAAACTCAGATAACAAAAGAAATGCAGTGTTTGAGCAGGCTGTTTACTAGTTCTGCTTATTCCAATGGGCCTCGGCCAAGGGCAGACAGTTATAAAGCTGTGGCTGTGTAAAGCATCCTTTGCTGTTTAAGTGCTCACAAACAATAACAGAATTCGCCTGAAAGTAAGGGCTGATGGGATTCAAGGTGAAAATGTCCTTAGTAAGGATGTGTTTTACATAGCAAGACATCCATCTTTTGTTTTGTTATAAAAGCCCTGCAAACACTTTTGCTTTGGCAACATGGTCCCTACCTTTTCCCGCAGAAAGAAATACACATGTGCAGTAGAATAATGAATAAAAAGTGTTTCCTCCAAAAAAATTAATAAGCATTAATTTCAGTATTTATAACACTTCTTTTGTAATCAGTTTTTCAGCAAATAAAAATACAATAGAATAACTCCTGTGCAAAATACACAGAAGAAGAGTTTGTGTGGACAGTCGTGAGGAACTGCATGCAGAAAGTGTTGCAGACATTAATCCCCAAGTGCAAGGGGCTCCGAGTTTGGGAATCCTCCTGCCAGCTGTGGAAACATGAACTTCTCTTCCATGGTCTTGTATCACATGGAAGAGATCAGGTCATTGCACCTCCTCGAGTCCCTTTTGGTTTCACACCATCCAGTGGAAGCTGGGGGAGGTTCAGTGCTCATCATTGCTGGTCTGCTCAGGGGAAGGAATTTAAGAACCATTTTACTGAAAAGTGGCTTTGCAGTTTTGGTGTGGGAGAGGAAGAGCTGTCAATACTCAGGGACAATAGGAAGAAGTGTGGCCTTTCTGAGTGTTCTAGAGACTGAAAGGGACTCGTGCATGTTGTACTTCACTGAAATGTCTTTCTCCGTGGCACACACTTGTGTGAATTGTACATACTGATTTGGTTCTGTCTCTAAGGTGCTTGCTTTTATCTTTGCACAGATGTCTGAATATGTTGGCTTTTGTTTTCAAGGTGCTGTTATGTTTTTTGGAAGCTCTAGACTTGCTGAGAAGTAGTACTTTAAAAACAAAGTGAAATTTCAGGGCTAGATTGAAACCTTCCTTATAAACATGCTAGGAAGATAGGACAGAAATCTCTGGTTGTTAGAAGCAGTTTATTATATCACGTGCATGACCCCTTATAATTCACTATCTGCAGTAAGCATACTTTCCAAAATTTCATTTCTTTCAAACAGGCCTAAAGTAAGTGTAACATTATTTTCAAACAAGTTATTGCCTGTCACAGAAGTTTTAAGTCCAGCTGAAGAGAAGGAGATGAGGTTGCCATGCTTTAAATGTCAGAATAATCTGTTGTAAATACCCAATAAGCTGATTTGTCCCTCAGTAGAAGGGCTCGGGAACAGCAGGAGGCTCCTTCTCTTCCAAAAATTACGGCATTGGGCCTTGGGGTGTAGAAAAGTGAAAATGAGCCCATCCTTTAACATTCTGTTAATGTATGTTGGTACAAATGGCCCACAGAGACCCTTATTCCACCTTCACATCCAAAGCTTTAAAACTGATTTTTTTTCCTACTTTACAACCAGAAGAGGAAGATACTTGTGTTGCAACATGTAAATTCCTGCCAGTCAAGGATGAGACAGTCCGACCAGTCAAGGATATTTGTCCAGTGTGAGTTGATTTTGATTTTTCTCCTGAAAAACTAAATGGTTGTGGCATAGATATAAGTAGCAAAATCAAATTTAAAGAATATTGTCATGAAAAATCCTTACCCCAAACTGTGCTCTGTCTCCTTATCTGATTTAAAAATCATGTAAATAATTTTATATCAGTGAAGTACAAATTTTCCAGGGAATGAGAACTCCTGGATCAGCATGTTTGTGATAGGATGTTGCTCTCCTCATTCAACAATTCTCATTCCATGTTGCAAATGAACTCTTGCCAACACTTTAATGACTTCCATATTTTTATTTTTTTACATTGCAACACGGCACTCTTAAAACTGCAGGTATTTTTGTTATTGAATGTAGATTGGGAATATTTCAATCATAAATCAAAGAAAGCGAGGCTGGAATGATGGGGTTTTCTAATGGCCCTGCTGAGGAGTTTTTTGGCAATCACAATGTATCTGCACACATCTGTATAGCTGTCTATTTACAGCACAAAAAGCCATCATTATATGCAATGGAACATCAAACAACTATTTCATTAATGGTCCCATTATGAGGAAGCACAGGGACATTAGAATACCAGCATCTTGTTACTATAGATACCTGATCCCTCTGTAACACTCCTGTTTTTACAAACTCACATGTATTTCTCTGTGCTTTATACATAAGAATGTATAAACTTCCATGTATTTCCTTCAGGGAGGAATCATTTAGCACACTTTGGTTCATTATTATCCAAAGGACACTACACAAGTTTTGTGTGAATGGCTTGAATTAGATGAAAGTGTTGCAAATTTAAATGCTTAGGAAAGTAACTTTCTAATTAATTTTATCTAACAGCCAACATATTTACTGAAGCCTCCCGGACTTGTCTGGTCTGTTTTACACATTTGCACAGTTTGCCTGTTGAAAGCAGGGGTTTGAGGGAGATCAGGTTTGGGTGTGATCGCTTTAGCTGAGGCACAGAAAATTGTTTTAAATGTGCTGGAAAATTAAAACTATGAGTAATTACCATTCTTTTCCTTAGTTGTGCTCAGACAATGTGTATTCAAAGCATTTCACAAGTGGTAATTGGTTCTTACAATTTGTGTGGGCCAGAGAAAAACGGGAATAGTATTTTCCTGACCATGTGGTAAAAAAAACAAAAAAGTGGCAGGAGCTATATAATTTGTTTGAAAGGAGGTGGGGAGAGTCAGTAGCTGAGTGGTGAGATGGGATGGGATGTTCAGCCCTATTTGTGTGCTGTAATCACTGGACCCTCTGTCCCTGGGAAGAGACAACTACTAATGGGATCAGCCATGCATTCCTCTGGTACTGGTCTGGATTTTCCATAGGAGTTGGTTTGTTTGTTGTTTAAGATTCTGTTATGTTTAGCCATTGTAGCACATTGCTAAGTACCAGTGTGCTACATATTGATAGAAAAAAGTGCTGGCTGGGTTGGATCAGACCTTCCTCATTAACTCTGTAACAGCTCCATCAGCATAAGAGAGGAGACTTTGTCCTCCAGCTAATGAGAAAACCATCGAATCCAAATTGTCTCTGATTCAACAGATATATTTTCTGAAACCTTGAGTTTCTTGTCTTTGAAGCTTATTTGCTTCGTATCTCTGCTGAAATTTTTGCCCCTATTTCTCAAAAATTGCTATAAAAATGATGTGGCAACTTCTAATATGAAATATGGGCACTCTGCACAGCCCATATCTGGAGCATGCAGAGATTTACGTTCCCTGAATTTCCCTGACCTTGAAGTCATTTTGTTCCTCTGCTGTCAGTCGGAGTCTGGGCTGTGAGACACTGAGCATCCCTGGCAAGCTCCCTCCACTTCAGCACAGCCAGTGCTTTGCAGGATTAGTCCCCTCAGTGAAATCTTCTCATGAAAAATTCTGTCAATAACTGTGTGCACAAATGTAGCATCTTAGAGAACTTTTTCCACTCCTCCTCTTAAGCCACAGAGAGGAGCAGCTCTGCAGCCATATCAAAGCAGCTCGTTTTCTTTTGAACACAGCTTGATGAGTGATGAGTTATGTGGTGGTTTTGTGATGTAAGCAAAAACCTTTTAGAGGTACAACTGTTATCAAGTTTACTGGGGATAGGAGGAGGGGTGAGTATTCCTGTGTACCAGTGCAGGACACAGTCTCAAGTTTGTTTTTCCTTCGGTGGGCATGTGGCAGAACAGAGAGAAATATGCCATTAAATTCAAACTTTTATTCTTGCAAGTTAAAAATTGTGGCATTAATGCAACCATGTCACCTTGCTCTGATTTAAAATCATTTCCTTTCAGAAGAAATGCGAGGCCTCAGAAATTGCAAGGAACAGCAACTCCTGAAAGCCTATTCTTCATCCCAAAATCAGACAAGAAAGGGACCATCAAATATTCTATTATGCTTATATGTACAAAAATGTAAATATTTTGTTAATGATTAATTATGCCTTTGTGTTATGTATCACTGCTGAAATTTTGATTCTGGAAAAATGAGACAGACGGTATCATTTTAGTTTAGAATTTGGATGCAAGCTAACATTAAACTCAATAGGGTTTCTTACTCAGATTTTCTTATATTCCTTTCTAAAGGCTACCATTTCACAGAAAATTGGGTTCTCTTTGGATTAATACATTTGAAAATTAAGTTGATTTATAACCAATTTTCTCCTAATTTAAATAGCGACCTGCAAGTGTTTCTCCAGGGATCAACCAGGATCAGAGAAATTATGTGTTGTTTGAGTTGTTCACTGAAGCAGAATCCCTGACAAACATGTGCATATTGTGCTGGGTGCTTTAGGGATCAGGCTAACACGTTTACCTTGTACATTTTTTTTTCTTATCTTGAACTTGTATGTTCTCCTTACTAGGAATTAAAAACCAAAACCAACAAGATATTATTAATTTGATGGCTGTAGAAATAATATAATCCTTCTTATTCAAGTCACAGCATTGAAAGTGTATAATGTGCAAATGCTGAGTGCACCTGTTGGTGCTGTGGTCAGCTGCTTAAAGGCAGTTGGCAATCCCCTACCTCGAAATCAGAGGAAACTGGGCAGCTGAATTATCCTCCTTAAAGCTTTGAAATAGTGGGAGTGTTTTCTCTTTATGCAGTCAATGTTTGAATGCAGGCTATATTCAGCAACCATGGTTGTATGTCATCTGAGATGAGGCAAAAAGTAAATGGAAACCCTCAACAGTTCTCTGAGCAGCAGAATTAATGGGACATGATTTCCTACATTTTACTCTCCTTAAGATATTTTGGTCCCTCTGGTATTTGAAGTCTGTTGATCACCATCAGGGAAACCCATGTGTTAATGCAACACCTGCCATTTGCTCCTATGCAGGTTCATTTACCTGTAGGAACATCTTCCTACACTTGTAGGTGTGGGTTGGCCTCTTCTCCCAGGCAACAGCTGCAGGACAGGAAAACATGGTCTTAAGCTGCACCATGGGAGGTTTGGCTTGGATATTAGGAGGAATTTCTTCAGAGAAAGGGTGATTAGATATCGAAAGGGGCTGCGCAGGGAGGTGATGGAGTCCCTACCCCCAGAGATGTTTAAGGACAAATCGGATGTGGCACTCAGTTGACATGGTGGTCTTGTGTCACAGGTTGGACCCAAGGGCCTTAGAGGCCTTTTCCAACTTCACTGATTCCATGATTCTGCGATCTTACTCTGTGGCAACCTTTCTGCGGATCTCAGGGTGTTTGGGAAACGACACCAGCAAAATTACAGGA
The DNA here is from genome assembly GCA_013399895.1 of Serilophus lunatus. Lineage (NCBI taxonomy): Eukaryota > Metazoa > Chordata > Aves > Passeriformes > Eurylaimidae > Serilophus > Serilophus lunatus. The sequence goes on from VXBA01004031.1 coordinate 1,832,468, forward strand.
CTTAAAAACTTGTCAGCATAATTTCTCAAATGATCTAATCAGCTTTCCTGCTATTGCTGTTTCTGCTGCTGGGTAATTCCCCAGTCACAACTCCTTCGATATGTTCCTGCAAACCACCTTCCAGAGGAGTCTTCCTCAGCCTGGCTCCCTTTCCATAATTGCTGTGTGTATCCTGAACTCACTGGACGACTCGCTGAGTGCAATCACAGCAGGATTTTCACTTGCTGCTTGGCCACCTGAAGTGATAATGCATGCCCAGAAAAATGAGCTTAATGAAAATGTTTAGGATATCAAATTCAGCATCAGGGATGCTTAGAGAAGCACTAACCTGTGGAGGAATGGCAGCATGATGTGCTAAGCTGCTGTAGGAAGGGTCAAGGTTTAGAATTTCTCCCCTAAGTTTCATGAAGAGCAAACTAAAAATAGCTAAAAAAAAAAAAGTCATAGGGAAACAACTCTAATTTTTTTGCTTGTTCCAAAGCTGTGAGAAGCTTGTTTTCATTATTAAATATGTTGTCTAATTAATATCATGAAATGATATCAAACATTGCAAAATGAGTCCACTGATTTGACAGTATGAATTATCTAAACCTTTTGCAAAATAATTATTTCCCCTCCATGTTAAATATTTCCACTATAATCATATTTCATGTCTCAAAACTCCCTGAAGACACAGGGTGAGATTTCCAAGGCAATTCCCTAGGCTTTTTTTCCTATTTGAAACTAGAACAAGTAGTCAGGCTTACAGGTGCCAGATCTGTGGACCACACGGAAACATTTCATTCTAAGGTTCACGATTCTATTTAATGTTAATAATACTGCACAAAATCCGTCTCTGAAACACATGGAGTTTTATTATCCCACCATTGGTAGGGAATGATGGTGTGGAGCCATTGATGAGACACATTAAGGGGTCTGAAGGTTTCCAACTGTTACATAAAGCAATAGTGAAACCCAGTGCCAAACTCTCAGGTGCTTGTAAGCACGTGGTGCTTCTGCCACTCTTGGATCAAACTGTGTTTAAAAAGCCTCTTTTGGATAAAATGAAGGGATTTATAGTCTCTACCAAAAGACCAAACATTGTCAGGCTTTCCCATGAATTCCTTATTGCAGTCAAGTGACTCCACAGTGCCTTCTGCTGTTTCTAATATGCTTTGCTAATTACTGCAAGTTGCAAGAGGATAAGAGGAAATAGGAAATGACACTAATCGTAGGTGGATTGAATTGATGAGTGTAGTTAGGAAAGAGATGCACAGTTATGATAGGAGAGAAAAGTTAGGAAATAACGAAGAATGAAAACTGGCCGGGTAGGGTTAAATTTAGTCTCAAAGCTAAATATTTAAACCTGAATGAGGAGTCTCATTAGGCTTTGAATAGGTCATGTCCTGCTTTCTGTAAGGAGAACAGTGATGTTCCCTGGTGCTCCTGGGGAAGAATGCATCCAGAAAGAAAAGCAGAGATGATGGAATAACAGGGAGAAAGGCTTGCCATAGAATAATATTTCCAAATTTCAGAAGCTGCTGATACTCAGGTCAAGAGCCAGGGAAGAAAAAAAAGGACTGAAAAGCCAAGAAATCTGAAGGTTTTATTTCAGGCCTCATAGTGTGATTTTACTATTTCTGATATTTTAAGAAAACTTTTTTTCCAGTGTGCAGAATTTTAAACGTCTGTTTTTGAAGGTCTAGTGCCTCTCATTCAATTCAAACTGCAGAGTCAAGCAAAATGCACACACACCAGAGGAGGCATAAAGTGAGGAGATGGGCACAGAAGGGAATTCTGAGGGAAATGCCAGGAGATGGGGCTGGGCCAGCACCAAGGCAGCAGCAGACAGAGCCTCTCGTGAGGATGAGCTCCATTCTCTGGCTCTCAGTGAATCCTCACACACCCATCTAAAGCTCAGGTCAGGGCAGGCACTTCAGATTCAGGGTTCTTGAGTCATGGCCTTGTTCTCTGAGCACATCAAATCCTGTTTCTCATAAAATATAAACCATTTCCTGCAGATTCTGAGGAGGAGGCAGGTAGGCAGCAGTGCTCTTAGCTCCACATCCCTGTTTGATGGATACAAGGAATAGCAAAGGAAATGGTTGTGTATGCTCTTTATATTTTCTTTAAGAAAAATAAAGTTATATTAAAAAGAGACTCTTAAAAGGAGACAACATCAGTGCTTTCTTGACAACACTGTGGCCCGCAGTGCATTCTTGAGGAGGCAGGAAAATGTAAAGCCAATAAAAAGTGAGCTAGTTTATACCAGATGGGAATTCAGTCCTAAGAAATGAGGTTTAAAATGCTATTACTTTTGCAAGTTTCAGTGGAGCTTGGAGTACACTCATTTTTATTCTTTATCTCAGACACCACAAAAAAAGGGAGAATTAAGGGGAACTCTCCCAACCTGCAGTTCTTCCATTTTTCAGTCACTCTCGAGGTCTGTATTTGCCTGATGACAGATGTTAGTTTTGCTGTAGTTTGGTCTTTTTTTTTCCCCTGTACAGATGTGATTTACTAGATCATAAATCAGTCACTACTTTTGGAATTTCAACTAACAGATGTCCTTTCTAAAGATTTTAATATAAACACTGTTAACCCACAGATTCTTTTTGAGGAAATGCCAGTTGCATAAAAGAATGCCAATTGGCAGGAATGTAACTTGAACATTTGACATATTAATAGACTTTTTTTTTCTGAGTGAAATCAATTTATTTTTTTATAGAGAAGGCATGGCTGCTTTAGTTCTCCATTAGAGCCCCAGCTTGCAGTATCTGTTTGCTTGCAATGATGTCATTAACTAGAAAACAGATGCACTCATGAGCATCAGAAATCAATCATAGCTGTTGGCACTTTAATAAACAGCTGCCTTCTTAAATGGTTTGGAATAAACACTGATCATCACCAGCTCTTTTTGAAGGAAGAGCAGTAGGTTATAAAACTGCTGATTAGAGGAGGGGAAAACCTTGAAATTATAAACTTAGTGCTTGAAAACCCCTGATTGAGTTATTTTAGACTGTCAAAAGATTTACAGTAGAAAATAATTGCAAGATACTGGCTGCACGGTGGAATATCAGTCATGTGGCCACAGGAGCAGTGCCTGATATATTTATACAAACTTTCTTCTTCAGAAATAGATTTTATGTATTAATAGGTCATTTATCAAACTCAAGCACAGCAGAATATTATTGCTTCCTTGTGCAGTTCTGAAGGAATTTGTTCAAAGCTATCAAGCTCCTTCCCTTGTTCTCAGATGCAAACTAAGAGAAAATGTGTTACCCTTCTGCTCAGGAGATGCTTCTACTTTCAGGGTCTTCTTATGAGGAATCGGCCAAAGGATTTAGTTTTGAGAGAGCAGCTGCAATTCACAAAAAGTACCTGGAAAGAGGCGACCAAATATCAAACAGCAGCACAGTGAAATGGCACATCACATTTTTCATACAGCACTCAGATTAGCTTCAACTCTACCTCGCTAAGTAGCTTATCAACAGAAGAGATGTGAGAATAATTCTACAGCAAATGCTTCATATGGCTTAGTGACAAAAAAAGCAGAGATATGTTACAATATATGCTGCTGCTGCCTGTAATCTGCTTGTTCTGGCTTCTGCTGCTGCTGCTGGGTGTAACCTGCCCTTCTGCAGCCTCTGATTTTTGTATACACTGCATTGTGCAATCAGGCCATAATCTGAACCTCTTCCAGTGGCAGGGAGCCCTGCCAGTGCAACTCCTGCTATTGTGGCACAAAGTTCTTTGTATCTCTTTGTCCTGTTTCTGAACAAATGTCTGCAAATCAGATTAGAGCTGGGAAAAGGTGTTTATCTGCAGCTGAGGTTGTAATCTGTGCACAGCACAGCCACGGGGCTGTCACGGGGCCTTTGTGCAAGGCTTTGCACTTTGGGATTGTGGTCTGTGGCTGCAGCCTTGGGCAACTGATACCTGTGATGGTGGAAATAAAATCGCATTCAGGAAAGTCTTCCTGGATCCTTTGGAAACGTTACTTATCTCACCCAGAGCACCCATAGAGAGAGGATCTGTGCTGCACTCTACTATGAAAAATGCCTGCTCCAGTGTGCTTACAAATGCTATTGCAAACCATATCCTTCACCTCTAGAATGTGTATTATTTTATATTTAGGGCCTGTTTCCAAATGGCTCACAGAGACCTGTGGAATGATTATTCAGTGGGATCAACATCAGAACCCGTCCTTTTCCCTGGAGTGCTAATCTCCCTCAACTACCTGTCCCTAAGAATTCCACCGTGGCTCTTCTCTTGTTCTCTCCGTGCCACTTGGGCTCTGCCAGAGGGACTTTTTCTCTCAGATCTAGTGTTTCATGCTGCTGTAGTCCCTGGCAGTCAGGACAGGGAAAGAGTGAAAGTTCTTAGTCAGTGCCTTGATGCACTGAGCAAAGGCAGCACAGGATGAATTATCAGAGATTTTTAGGTGCCAAAATCCAGCAAGCTTTTAGTGGTCATGTACAAACTAAGATTTTAGGGGATGACACTTGGCAGAAGAGAAGAAGATTTAAAATAAATGCATTCCTGCTTTTGTAAGGAATGTTAATGCCTTGTACTAGTTCAATCAGAAAAAGGAACCAAACAAAAGAAAACCAACAAACCAGATATTAAGGCTCACGGATCTAACTTGAAGAAGGAATATCCCAGAAAGCTTTCCCCCTTCACTCCCCATTCCTCACATTTCCTCTAACAAAGTAGCATTACTTCTGGCAATAGGATTTGTCTGGCCACAGTGCCTCGCTGAGGTTCTTCTGCTGGGAACTCATTCACACTTTCCCTGCTGCACAGGAAAAGCCCTGGGGCCTGGAACTGCCTGACTGAGTGTGCAGATCCCATTGTTACGTGTACACACTCTGTGAAATTGTTTTGCCTGTAGTTAATTTTGTGGACAACATCAGGCAAACTTTAACAAATCAAGAAAAACTTTTCCCACAGCAAACATTTCCCACAGCAGGAGTAGTGCCTCACTGCCTTACTCTGGGAAATCCTGGCACAGCTCGCTAATGCCCATGACAGGAGCTGTCATGCAGCAGATGACAAGCAAATGCTTTCCTTCATTACTGAATATATAACTGTTTTAAATCCCACTCCACCTTCCTTACAAAACTGTCATGTGGATGCTTTGCCTTCCCAGTTTTGTCTGAGTGTGAGTGTTTAATGGCTGGCTGTGATGTCTCTCCTGGTGGGTATTGTCACCATGGCTGACTGGTGTACGCCTCATTTACTCTCCAAGAACTTTTCAATATGTCTTAGAAATCCACTTAAGATCATGGTGCATAGTTTCTAGGTTTCATTAGCTTCAACACTTAAGCAGATTATGCTCCTTCTTTGTTGCTGCTTGGACCTTGATTCTCACTGAAAGCAGCTCACCAGGAAATGAGCAGTGTAGGAGCTCCCACTGAATTCTGTTATTAACACAGCTTTGTGGTGGCCTGGCAGATATAATTCGCTGCTGCCTCAGAAGAAAAATAATTTCAAAGGAAAGTTCCTCTTGCTGACTTCTTCAGGTCTGCTGGTGAAAATCAGGGCTCTGAATTTCAGCTGGCCTGGAACAGAAAAGGAGAGTTTACCAGAATGCTGAGCTTGCTTTACTAGTTTCAACTGTATCATTTCTCCTGAATTTAATTTTTTCATTGTTAAACTGAATGACATCTGGAACTGCATTTCTATAGCATATTTTTGATAAGTTTAGATTTATGTCTTCCTTTGTGGCATGGTTGTCTCAGCCATGCTGTTCACAAAGGCACTTCTGGAGCTCAGGACCAGGTGAATACACTATCTGTGGGTTAAAGCATCCTTGGGAAGCAGGAGGTATTTTGTGTTTGCTGTTGCCTTTGTGTTACAGACCTGGATGTAAACCTGACTTCTAGCAAAAAAAGAAAGTTTCCTATCACTAGTCCTAGAACTAGGAATAATTTTTAATCAGTATGAGTATTCCAGTGATAGCATAAGCAAAATTTAGTGTTATTTTGGTCTGATTAGAGCAGTGTGCTTCCCTGGATTTCATGGAGAGTGGAAATAAACTTGTGATGTGGAGGACTCAGGAACAAATCTCCTTTTCATGAAGTGAATTTCAGAATAGAGTTCCATTTTTCAGAGATTTCTGTGCATGAACAGTGCAGTGCACTCTGAATTGAGGAGTGAAATCCTGGTGGACTGTTGGCACTCACAGTTGCAGCTTCCCTTGTGTCCTTTGCCACTGCTCCCACACAGCCCTGGGGACTGAGGTGCTTCAAGAGAAAAAGAAGAGTAAGATAGAGAGGGATTGGCATCAGGATAGTGCACAGTACAATAGCTTCTCTTTCACCCACTGCCTGCTATCCCACAACCTCCCTCAATGCCTTTGAAACCTTTTGGCTAAAGATTGGCCTGAAACTTAACATCTTTTCACCTTGGAAAGTCCATTCAAATTTTATGGCTTTTAGCCCATGTAGTAAGACAGGCTGAGTCCTTATGCTTGAGGAAGCTTTGGAGCTGAACTCTCACTTTGTGGCTCACATCTTCTTCCATCTATTTTTTTATTTCATCAGTAAGCAGGGGAGGAATAGAATATAAAAGGCTTTAGAAGATGATTACCCCACATTTATCTGATACATGCAGATGTTTGTTAAGTTTTTACTGGAATGACTGAAATAAGAAAGTTTATGTGTCTGTCCTAATCAGACCCAGAAACAGGCATTTGCCTTTATTAAATCTCCCTCCCAATACTGACCCTGCAGTCCATTCGTGGTGGGTACATAACATGATCCTGGGATTTGCAAAAGACTTAATTACACCATTGCAGCCTAAAGTTGTTTCTCCCTTTTTCTAACATGTTAAATTACCTGGGTTTTAAGCCATCTACCTGAGACAGAGGAATGGTTGCTGAAGGAGGTATAGATTAAAAGCCAGTTCTGTTGTAACACACAGTGCACCACTTTAATAAGGCTGCACAGACTGCTGGAAAATGCTGCAGAGCCAATGCATAGCAGGGTGGTGGGTGACAGCTCTAAATCGTGGGTACCTGTTCCATTGACTCACCAGCTGGGCAGGAGATTTTAGCTCTACTTAGTAAAAAGTCCTCTTACCTGCATCACAATGGAATGATACACACAGCAGTAGATAAATGCCATGCATGGCTAGTTAATGTCTCTAAAGGGCTTGTCTTGCACAGTGTGTAAATGACAGGGAGACCATATTGCATTTTGCACACCAGTTTATTTTAAATGAAACAGCTTGAAGTTTTTTCACACCAGATTTGCTCAATTTTCAGATATGCAGAATAAATTAATTTCCTTATTAGTCCTGATATTAAACTCTGGCTTTTTACTTGTCACAGTAGAGAGCAACCCAACCCTGGGTGGACACACAGAGAAAAGGGTGAGTACCCTGCTCTGTGTGCCTGAGAACACCACCACTGAGAAGGCCAGAAACTTCCAGCTCTGTTTGCAAACTGAGTGTCACTGTGATCTAGATTAATAAGGGAGCATATTGCATGTGACTGGAAAGAGAGAGAATCTCAGAAATCAGGCCAAGGGCTTCCCATTATGAATATTGCAATTTCACTAGTGAAATCCAGGTCAAAAGTGGTCAATACAAACATAAATCTAAGCACCTGCCCACAGCATTCTGCATCTATTCTAGCAGCAAGCAAAGCATTTTAGATGAAGTAATAAAAATTCTAGTCTAGGTAGTTCTTCTTCTGGGTTATGCTGGCCTGGATCAAAGCAGCCAAACTCCCAAATTCATGATAGTGGCTGAGAACAGTTTCGACATGCTGTAGTTTACAAAGAATCCCAAACTCAGTATAATTAAGCTGCAAACTCCACCCCTCTAAATCAGTAAGAAATCACCAGAGCTGTCTTTCCTTATTCCCACAGGAGAATGAGGCTTACCTGACCTCAAAAGAGCACTTTAAGATTAGCATGGTGGCTTTATTCATTCACTATTCTTCTCCCAGGAGCCTGTTCCTCCAAAGAAAGCAATATTGTAGGGGGTTTTTACCCATTTCTTTTCCTTTCTCTCACTTTGGCTGTCCTGACACTCCAGCACATGGGATCCTGTCCCAGCAATTCCCAATGTGCAATCTGTGGACAGCAAGGCAACTGCTATCAAAGCAAACAGGTTCCCTCACTTCCCGCTGTGATATTATTTTTCCTGGCTCCAAAGTTCCTGGTGGTTTGGGAGACAGGAAAATGCATCTTGCACTCAGTGCCTCAGCTTCAAAGTCATGTCTGTTTTTCTAAGAGTCTTTTAAGATGCTTCCTCAAAATGCTTCTAAAAAACCCAAACAACTAGGTACATGATTATCATGAAGTGATTGAACACAGCAAATGTGTACAAATACCCTGTTTTATACAAGTACAATCTGGAGAAGGAGAGAAGGCTGTGTCTTTTGTACTCACAGCCAAATTCTGGGCCAGGAGAGGGATTTTGGTAGGAAAATGGATTATCTCCCAGCTCCTCAGATCATCTGAAACAGCTATTAGTCTTTCAAACATGCAGTTCTGGACTTAATTATACCTTATTTCAGCTTCCTCTTCACCTTTTGGCATTGATGTAAAGCAGGAGGCAGGATTTGCTGCTGCTGGAGCTTATTATCGTGACTGCTATAGCTCACAAAGGATAACAATGAAAATTATGTGACAGGATTCTCATGTGGTATAAACCAGCATCAGTTTAGTGAAGCCAGAGAAGATATGAGAGTATGCACCTTCAGAAGGGCTCCTCCTTTAGTCCATTCCATGCCTGCAAGTTAATGAGCTTCATAATCATAAATATGATAACTGCAGCAGTAATGTGACCTCAGAGACAGCCCTCCTCAGCTGAGGGAGATGGACCTCAGTGTGGTGGAAGAAAAGACACAGCCTGGTGAAGGCAGTAGCAGAAAGAAATCCCCTTGGTATGACCACAACTTTCACTTCCAGCCCTGAAATTCGGTGAGTGGAGTTTTGGGGTTGCTTTTTTCTCCCTATATGTAGGATATTTAAGCTGATACTGGACATGTGAATTGCAGAGTCTTGGCTGGTAACTAAGTGAATGCTGCTGCAGCATTACAGATTTCATTGTTATGAATGACTGCAATTTTTGTTTGCAAATAGTGACATAAAATCTATTTTGACTGGGAAAGCATTGATGAACCTTACTCACTGCCAGCCTGTCTGTGTCAGACATTCACATGTCCCAGGCTCGTGGTCAGAAATCCTGGACTGTGCTTATAACTCGTCCTGATTTTCCAGTTCTCAGCAGTTCCTCTCTCCTCCAAATAATACCATTTTCACAGAGTCCCCAGGGAGTTATGCACCCTGACACTTCCATAATCCCTTCAGACTCCTTTGAAAATGCCAGCCTAAATTCCTTGTTCCTTCCAGGTGGAATACTCCACGTAACTGAAATCAGTGCCAGCACTTCTTACTCTGACACACCTGCAGATCATTTTCTCATAGGAACTGCTCACCATAAATAGCACAAAGAATGTAATTACATGTAACTTTTTCTATTATTTTTCTATTAAGGGATTCCTTAATAAAAAAAAAAAAATTCCATTTTTTTAATAACGAATGAACAGAGCGATGTCTGAGCATCAAGAGGGTTTTAATTAGAAATGCTACCTGTAAGTACATCTAAACAGTCGGTAGCAGCCATGGAACACTTCTAATTATAATCATCATTTTGTTTTTCTCTCAGGTAGCTTAGCTCATTAATTACTTTAAAAAAATCAAGTCTAGCATCCAATACTACTGTGCAATATAAAATTCAAATTAGACTGATATCGCTACCAAAATATTATGAGCTGATTTATATTAATGGTATTCCATACACACAAATATCAGTAAGTTATTGTCGACAAATAAATTGGATGTTGTAGTCCAAACCTTTGGATTTCCCAAAATTCACCTGTGCATAGGAAGTCATTTTCTTAAGGATTCATCATCGTCTGGGACATGATCCTTCAGCAGACAAGACCTGAAGCTGAAGGATTATCTCAATGTTTCCTCCTTGGCAATAGAGTCCATTGTAAAAGAGGATTATTATTTAAAGTGGGCGAGAGGAACAATGTATTCTATGACCTTGGATTAATCCTTGTGCTTTGCTGTGTATCAGTATCTTGCCTTCTGTGTTGATCAGGGAGCTCTGGTCTGACATGGCCATGTTCCCTCCTCTGCTGGCAGTAAGAAAGTCTGTGCATTAGTATAGTCAAAATGATTGATTTAGTCAATGCAAAGAGTTTAGTGTTCTTTGTTTCTATATTTGATCTGTACAGAGCAGAATACATTCATGTTATATGGGGTTTGAATGCCACATTCGTGAGAATTAGTGGATGAGAGTATCAATAAGGCTGAAGCGCCTCATGGCAGGAAGCACAGCAATGTCAGCGCTTGCTTTTCAAAACTGTGATGGGATGCTTGTCCAAGTCAGCCAATAGTAGAAGGAACTGCAGGTCAGGAATAAGACTGGCACTAAATTTAATCCACTTTCAGTGGTGTGGAGGCGATGAAAGTATGTTTTGCAATTTGTCCATGAAGTTCTGTATTAAATATATGTATTTCTAGGGTTTCACTTCTATAATTACTTCCAATTTCAGATGCTGTCTGTAGCAGGATGAATTGTATCAGCACAGTAAGCTCAGGTTATGACAAGCATGACAAGCAGCAGAGGATCCTTCTCATTCCTCCTCAGAACAGTCCTCCATGGACACTCTCTCATTGTGATGATCTTGAATTCCAAAGTCGAGTTGGCTAAAGGAGATCCAAGTTCAGCCTGCCAAAAATACAGATCCTACATTTTTTGCTTTACTTTGCTCCTTTATGTCCCATTGACTTAAATAAGGTTGCAACAGAAAACTGCTTTGAGCAAGACTCAGACAAAACCAATGCTTTGAGAATAACTCAAGATGCTCACAAAGATGTGCTGAAATATGGGACTGCTCCAGACTTCCCACCACTGCTCACTTTCTTCTTTCCCTGAATCATCAGGCTTATGGTGGAGCCCTCCAGTCCCTTTGCACCTTGCTGCTTTGGAGGGTTTTGATTCCTGTTGGGATGTGGGTGAATCTTTCTTTCCTCGGAGGTATCACAGAGAGCCAGTGTTGAGGATTCCATGTAAAAGAGGGTAGAGATGTTAAGGAGCCAAACTTTCCTTCTAAGGGTGATGGACTGTCCCTCCTTTCTGCTGTGCTATGTTCAGTCCAGGCTTCCTGTAAACGTGTTATCTGGATGTCTGTTCCATGAGCCCATTATATCTACAGAGAGCATCTTTGCTTTCAAGTGAAATATTTTCAGAAAGCAGAGCCCCTTCTGGCAATTTGCTCAAGTTCACTTAGTTCCATGAAGAAAATTAACCATGAAAAGTCACTCTACTTCAAATGACTGCTCTGGAATAATTTTGTGCCAGTTTTTCTTAAAGGAGGAAGGAATGCATCACCCTGACCCCAGCTTTAGCTGTGCACTCTTTTCTCCAGCTTTGTAAATGTTTACCTACTCGTGTGTTCAACAACAGCTTATTTTCACACTGTAAACAAAGACCTTGTGTTTAACAGTGTTAATTTGACAGTTGTACATGTTGGCAACATCCCACTAATATGTGGTGGTACTTGTTAAAAGGTGTGTTGAGCAGCAGAGCTGTATTAAGCTCAGTAAGAATGATGCAGGAAAAAACCCATCCCTTGACTCCCTGGGTGGATGCAGGTCAGAATCACCTGACTCAGAGTCCTCTGACTGTTTGTAAACCTCAGAACATCATAATCAGGTCATGTGCTCAGTAGATTTGAGCTCTGAAGTGTATAGAAGGAGCACTTGGCTCTTGGGGATTTCTGTTCTGATTTATAAGCAATGAGACAACTCGAAAAATTTGTTCTCCTAAGTACAAAGCTCAAAGCACCAATTTGATTAGATTTATCTGAACAAACGCTTAAATTGAAGGCTTCAGAGAAGCCTGTATCTTGTAAGTTTACCATATCGCTCCTCAATTTCAGTCTTAACTACATCACTGTGGTATCAGACCACTCTCACTGAACCCACGGTTTTCTTATTCCAGACACATTCAGCTGGCATCTCTGTGTCTTGGAAATCCAGAAGAATTTATGTAGGAGATGGAGTGCTCACTCTTGAATAAACCAGGATAAGAGTTACAACTAAGGCTGGAATTTAAAGACAAGTGAGGACTCAGAGTGAGAATGTTCTGAGCTATTTTCCGTTTTCACAGGCTTGAAATAAGTATCATATTAGAGAGGAAAAGTTATTACTGTAAACTTCTTGCAATCTGTTGCATATAATAGAGATGTCATGGAGGAGATAAAGAGTATTTAATTCTATGTTTGAGTTCTGGTTGTTTGTTGCTATCTTCAGGGAGTTGTTTCTCGAGTCCTTTAGACTTTAAAGATATCAGAATGCACAGTTTTTTCTCTCTGTGATCCAGAAATGATTGTGTTGTGAAATGCTGAAAGCTTAGGAGCTTCAGAATAACTGGAGGTAGTTTAACTATGAAGTACTGGAGTATGTTGTGTCTTAGAGGATTTTATTTGCAACAGGGTTGTTGTGAAATTCTATCTTTCATTTGCAAGTTGCACATTGAGTAAGAAGCTGGATTGAACCCAAAGCGAAACGTTGCTCACTTTCTCCTCTTCTCAGGCCTATATATCACATCAGAACGGTTTGAAAAGCAGCTGCTAAAGGCAGTGTCTTTTCCAGCAAGAAGCAGCTCCTGTGTTCTGGAGCGTCTGGTGTGTTTGCACATCGCTGCCTTCTACTGGGAGGCATCGGAGCATCACAGCTGTCTGCAAACTGCAGCCAAACCTAAGGGGGGGTTTTCAAGTGTTTGAATGCCTGTGATTTAGTAATTAGGTGAACAGAGATCTATATCTGGTCTTGCTGCCAATACAAAGTTCAACAGTCCGAAGTTCATCAAGAGCTGAAGTGTCTTTCCAATGTAAGAGTTCCATGATAAATGTTCCTGCACTGAAGTTTTTACCTTAAGATGTCTTTATTGACAGCTCAGAAGCCTGAAAGACTGAGATTTTATGCTAATTATGAATGTGATTATATGCCAGTAGGGCTTACCAGAGACCCAGCATATGTTATTCTTCATGGGATTTGCATTGGGCAGGAATGTACAGAAGACATTCATACAGCCCGTGCTCTGTCCTGGTAGTGGCCAGCTGACTTTAGCTGTACTTGTATATGAGTTATGTTTGACAAAAACTGCAGGATGGAATTGACTTTGAATTGTCATTTCCCCTGAATTCAAACCCTCCCACCCCACCCCCGAAATACAGTTAAATGATTAAAATGACAGCCTAGACACAGCTGCTAATAAAATGTTAATGAAATCAGATTAAATCAGACCCATTATAGTTTAAACATTAATATTCCCCTACTGAAACTCTGGTACAATGCTGAGGGTTCCAGATGTCCTTCAGGGAGGGGCTGTGGTAGGGCTGAAACCTACACACCAGAGGAAATCAACTTACAAAAGGATGTGTAAGATCTCTTAATGTGATCTGCAGTTTGCTCTGCACTGATGTCTTCATGCTGGAAACACTTTCTAGAAGGTAAAACCCCCCAGATATTGTGGCCTTTTCTGAAACAAAAGTTGAACCATTGTATTAATGTTGTTGATCATATACATTTTCTAACACAAGCTTATCTAGCAGGACATTGTCAGAGATATTTGGGACTTCAGCCATGACTGAGGACAAGCATCCCAATTGTTAGCACTGCTCATGATACATGAGGTGTCTCTAAGCTGCTGCTCAGTCCTTTCTGCCCCTTGCCCTTTGCTGGTGCTAGACCCATCACAGGCAAATTTGCACGAAGTTGTTTTTACTGGTACTGTATTGACTTTTTTTTTTTTCTGACTTAAAACTGAGCCCAAGCTGAGGACAGCACTTGGCATTTTAGCATGGGGTGGTAGAGCCAGAGCTGTGAATGCACCTCCATGGGCTGTGTGGGATGGGCAGGTCAGTCCCCTGCTGCCTGCTGTACAAGTGTGACTGTGATGAGGCTTGGAGAGGAGAGGATTAGCCAGGGATTCCTCCTGGAGAGGATCAGTGCCTCTCCACTCTCTCCAGAGGGAAGGACACATGGGAAGAAATGCCAGTGATATATTTACGGATTATCTTACTCAGGGGATTTTTGTGGGATGTTCTCAGCACCCTCAGAGGCTGCTACTACAGAATCACAGCCTTCTGGAATTTGTACTTAACTCCTGAAAATGCACTAATCCCTCACTGGAGTATCCATTACTAACCTTCAGTTATTTATACACCAGTAACCTGCCTGTCCCCTGTCTTTCACTGCTTTTCCACAGGGCACATATCCATTTCATTCAACCTGACTGACCAGGACAAGCACTGTGTCCACTTTGTCAATTTTATTGCTCTCTTCAGTAGTGTCCTTAGTTTATCAATGTACCTTCTATAGAGGAGAGCCCTAAAATATATATATACTATTACAACCTTGAGCTGAGTTTGTGTAACTGGAAATTAATCACCTCCATGGTCTCATCCCATCCTTTTAGGTGCTGAATACCATCTTCTAGGTGCCAATGCCCCCAATAGTCTCCCAGTTATTTCGAGTAAAATGTTTTGACTCATAATATTTTGTTTCCCGTGTAGAGAATTAAAATAGCATAAAATGGCATCTATGAAAGGATTGTGCTGCTCACCCATTTTCAGTCTTTCCATTAATGTCTTCCTGTTACAATATTTCCCCCTGATTTTCTTCCTCTGATTGACATACTTTATTTTGCTCTTTGTTTGTAGAATTTTGTTCGCATTATTTTTTTTCCTGTTCCTGGAACAAAACTGCGTAAAATAAACATCACCCTTGATTTCTGCCCATCATTTAAAACCTATTTCCTTCAAGCTTATTATCTATTCTGTGTTGTAAGTGTGGCAATTTACAGAGCCTACCCAATTATTCTCTGTAGATAAACCCTAATTTGACTGGGACAACAGTGAGTAAGATACCACACCATGAATATGGTTATTGCTTTCATCAGCTGTGTTATCAAACAGGGCAGACAGAAACAACTTAGACAACTGTATATACTGGAGACTCAGGAAGATAAGTAGTGTGTGACTCAGCAGCACCAAATGACAAAGGTTAGCCAAGCAAAAAGCCTCAACCTCTTTCTGCCAGAGAACAGCAAAAAAAATAGTCTGTGTGTGATCAGGAGTCTGTGTGTTAAACACCCGTATTATTGTTGTAATGCTTTTATGGGTGTTTTGCTATTTCATGGCAGAGATATCCTCTGTATTCTAAATTCTGTAATTCAATATGGATTTATTTTTCTTTTTTAAACAAAGAAGAGATCTAAATTTCTGTCCCACAAATCCAGATCAAAAACCAATGTGCACATGCAGAGTACAAAACTCTCCTTCAGGTATGTGAGATGAGCATATACTAAGTAAATGCACAGGGAGGCTCTTGAGAGTAGGTCCAGCTTTCATGTTCAGAGAATACACAGCTGGAAACTAAAATTCTGCACATACTATTCCCACAACCTGTATCCCCCCTCAAAAAATTAGTTGCAGTCATCCAGAAACCAGAGGAGGAGGAAAGCAGCCGTGGAATCAGGTAAACAAACAATTAATGACAGCTTAGAGGTGGAGAACTCTTGTTGCTACATCACATCAATAAATTATTTCATCTAAGGTATCACAATGATATATAGACCATCATAACAACATGCAGCAATGATTCTGGTAATCTCTGGAACTAACTCTGATTGTGGCTGCCTGGCAGAGCTGGGGCTCACTGAATTGATTAATTCATTTCTAGGGAGGTTATGGCTTGATTTCTTTAATCTTTTCTAACTTTTAGTCTGTAGAGAAAATAATCCTTGAAGTTCTAATCAAGTCATAAGGACACTTGTTTTAGGCTGGACCCTTAGCAAGCTATTCCACAAAATGTCACTAAATAAGAGGATTGGGAAACAAAACAGTAAGTCACAAATTTTACCTTCTTTTTTGACAATACCTGTTGTATTTTTCAGCGCTTAAATACATTTCTGAACCATAACTTTAATGGAGAGATGTGAGAATATTGTCAGGGAATGATTCATTGCATTAGATATCACCCTCCTCTTGCAACACATCTTTTGCTACACTGTTTTGTTCTGGTTCTTTCATTTGTCGCATTAATGTGAATTGTGAGCAGAGTTGCAGAGGCAATGTATTGTGTACAGGAGTTGTTATAGAACATTAAGTCCATCTCATAATTAAATGCTCTATCTATTTTCTTGTAAACAATAAGACCATAAAAGAGGTAATAGAAAAAAATGATGTCCCAAGTGTAATGGCTTATACAAAATATGGCCAAAAGAGCTCAGCTTTACAGCTTGCTGGAAGTGCCAAGTCCTCTGGCTTTGTCCTTAACCCAGCAGAGAAAAGTTAGACTCATCCATGGGCTTTTGAGCACAACAGATCGTCTCTTCATGGGCTTTGAGCATTGCATGGCAAGGATTCCCCAGCTAATGAATGAAACAATACATTTTTCTGGATACAAAAGTCCTTTAAAAAGGGAGTTTCGTAATCAATTTAAAAGCTAGACCTGAATTAGCATTAGATTTTCCTTATGTTTAATTAAGTCTAATTAAACAATGCAGACATCTTCCTGTCACCTGTGGTGTGATTATGTTAAATATTTAATGCTTGTGAAGGATTAGGCTGCACATCTAATCTATATCTAGCAATCTGTTCTCTCTCTGGAGCATTTTTTATTTAGTTCTGCTCTTGTATAATGAGTTGCATTTCAAAGGAAATTGTTAAATGCTTTGGTGGGAAGAGGGACTGCACTGTTTGGAGAGGAGAATATTGCTAACTAGGCATGAAGTGAGTAGGCTGAAATGCCCTGCCAAGATGGTGTAGCAGGGACAGCACACTCCGCCTTTCTGCAAGGAGAAGGAATCAAAATCAAACCTTTCTGTTTGTTTTAGGAGCTTCAGTATATCCCTCTTCCACAGCAGAGCCAAATGATTAAGGACTTTGAAAATCAGAACACAGGGTTCACATTGAAAATATCCCTTGCAGCATGCACACACTTCAAGGTTGCACATTTCTTAGACTTGTTTTCCCAAGGGGCTGTCAACTGTGTAATAGAAAAATGTATTTGTACATCTCTCCCCTTCTGAGCCCACCCCCTCCTTCCTAATCTCTGCACTGCCTCTGAAACACAAGAATGCATTTGTGTATGTCTGGTCACCTCTTGGGATGAACTCCTTTAAAGGAAAGGCTAAGGATGTGTTTCTGGGAGCAAGTGCTTTTGGAGATGGCTGTTTGCATCTGGTCCTAAATAACCATCCTCTGCAACAAAACCATTGGGAAAAAAAGAGTCAGCTATTCGTCAAAAATGGTTTAAATGTATTCTAATTCATTCTATAAAAAGCACATAAAATACTTCTCTGGCAGTTTATTTGCATTAGCCATTATTTGCATCTAAGGACAAAAGACAAATTCACATAATTATTTTTCAATTGGTTGGGTCTGTGTCTGTATAATCATTTTTTCACAGTGTATGAAGCCCTTTCTCAATAGACCATAACAGTAATAGCTATTTCTTATTTACAACATGAGGAGAAGATCCAGCAACCAGATTTTATTATGCAGAGTGAACTTTTCAAAATTAAATTAGCAGAGCTAACGTGGTGGTGGCCTATAGTAAACTAATCAGTTGTTAGACTGTTGGCAGAGATGGTATCAACCCTTTCAGGCTTCCTTACAAACATCCTTAAAAAATACAAGCAAAGGGTTTCTATTGCACTTCAGTTAAGCATGAAAATATGCATTCTGTGTAGTCAAAATGAGAAGGTAATGTCAGAAGAGGCAGCTAAAGGGCAGAGCCAGGCAGAAAACGGTCCCCAAGCCACACTGATCAAAAGCAAAGCCCAGTCAGATGGATGAGAGGTTTTCATTACAACAGTTTAAGTAGCTTGAACATCGGTAGCTTTATGATCTCCAGATAAACCCATGTGCTTTGATCTACAGAAGCAGTACAACGTTCAGGAGGGGTTTGTGGGATGGAGCTCAGTGGGGTAACGTGGGTCAAACAAGGATGCTCAAAGAAATGAACACACCCCCCGATCTGCTGCTGGGGGCTGTGACTCCAATCACGCCTTCCTGGCACCTGTTGGGAGGCTCCATCATGTATATTCAAGAGCCTAACTGGCTTTTCTGAAGTAACTTTGCACTTATGTAAAATTAATAGGGTATTCATTATGAAATCCATGCCGAATCTTATTAAAAGTGCTCTGTCATTGAAAGTAGAAGGTGGAGGTTTTTAAACTGGGGTTTTGTTGCCCTCTAGTGAATGAGGTCAGCATTATGCATGTGAAATTATTTTGATCACTGCATAATTAATGTGTTCTGAATTGGTACAAAAGTGCAGCCAAATTGCATCCTGTTCCCGCTTGAATTAGTTAACCTACGGATACCGTTTCTTACAATGTGTTGCTTTCTTGCCTGAGCTTCTTTTTTTTTCCCTTTCAATGAGAACACACAACTGTGTGGGTATCATGATAAGGCAAGGTAGCCAGAGACAAGGAATAAATCAACTAAATGGATCTGCAGCACAGGAGCTTTAATACATTGGTATATACTTAATATGTCTCCTGAAAAGAATGTCTAATTATACTGTCATGGCACAAAATGCATTTTCAATAGTGATAAATTATGCCATCATTTACTTTCTGAGAACACGCTGAGATTTATGAAAGATTACTGCAAAATTATCATGCCAGGATAAAAAAAGCCAAACGTAGTTATCATTGGCATCAGGAAAGAAAGAAAGGGGAGAAAATCCCTTTCAATAGCGAAATAGCTGGTAGAATTGACAAAATGTTATGCAGTATGAAAATATGCTACTATGGGATGAAATTTAGCTTTACTTTGCACTCTTTTTCTGACTTTGTTACCCCTGGAGTCTATTTCTTGGGTTTAAATGAGGAGGTTTTCCCAATCCTATCTACTGTTAGAAGCCACAGGGACTAATTTCAATGACTAGAACTTGAGAGTTTTGCTTATCTGGGGTAAAACCAATGTGAAGGAGTATTAGTACATTAGAAAATATGAACTTATTCCATGTGTCCTTCACTCAGAGAGCCTCCAACTCAACATGGCCTGACCTGCAGTGCACAGGTAAGGCTGCTCTTACTGAACATGCTTTTCTTGAAATCTGTATTTTAAAAGTTTTCCAGGTTTTTCTATCCTTATTCCTCCCTTATTTTCCAAAGAAACCTACAGAGCTCTGATGCCATTTTGTGGCAGCCTATACTGCACTGCCGTGGGCTGTGTTGTACATTCCAGCCAGGATGTGTGGATCCAGCCCTGCCTGCAGGCCCAGCACTGGGACATCAAGAATCTCCCCTGCCCCATCAGCTCCTTCACCTGCAGGAAGAGGAGCAACTCTTCCGTGCAATGTGCAGTCCCTTGGGCTGTTTTCTGCATCACATGAAATCCAAAAATAAGCAAATCCTTTTCTTCTTTCCACACATCCTCCTACCAATTCCTTTTTGAGCTGATGCTTTCCTCACTCAGAGGTATCTATTACGGACCTATTTTTTTAATAGGACTTTTCCTCTTTTTATTCTAATGGGATTGGGATAAAGATTTATATTTCCTGGCAAAGACACTGCAGTCCTGTATATGACCAGAGAACAGAGTTGAAGCAATGGGTCTTAAGGATGAAAGGGGCCCACAATGGTGTGGGACTGGGTAACTTCACTTAGGGCTTTGGATAAGGTTCAGAGAATGACAAGTGAGTCTTTTATTGACAACTCTGTAAGGAAAACCCAACTTAGAAGCAAGGAGATAAGTAAAGTGCTGTGGTGTTTGCTGCACTCCATGAAAAAACATCTATAAAAATATTCAGTCTGGTTTTTTGAGAGTGCATGAAGGGCTCCCAGTCCTAATGCAGGTTGGTTTTTTACAACTACTGAGCACTTAGGCTGCTCCTGACAGGCTGGATGAGGACGTTGGGAGAAATGGGACATTTGATCAAAATTTGTATTTGGAATAAGACAAATACACTTAGAGCCATACAGCACAGCCTGAGCAGTACTGCTGAATTAAAAAGGCATTCCAATAAAAACAGATATCACTTAGTATAATGATAATAGCTGGCACAAGTAATCCACTTACCAAAAAAAAATACACAAAAACCCCCAACAAAAGTCTTTGTTTAAACAAATAAAATACAAAGAAAACTCTTAAGTGCACGAAATGCTTGTTCAATGTCCCAAAGCTAATGCAGAAAGCAAGGCAACCTCTCTGTCAGTTAAGAGTTGCCTGCATTGTCAGCTTCTGTATGAGAGATTTCCAGCAAATCCTCTGTGGTCCCATTCTAATTTTCCACCTATTGGCTGTTTTTATTTGCTCAGCTATTCCCTGTAACAGCATTTCCAGTGCTGTCACATGATAACAGCAGTTCCAGTAATGTATGGCACACACTTCATGGCCAATAATGTCACTGCCTCTGTTTGTTCTGCAGCATTTGTGATCTAAAACCAGAAATGTGAAATAAAAACAGATATATTATTGACTGAGGTGTGAGGGCATGGGAACAGAATCCCATCCTCGCTGTGCTAATGCGGGTATGAGGTGACAGTATTGACTTGGGTGCAGCACGATGACATTTTAACTACAACTGGGATACTTTGGGCACATTTTATGGGCTTTGCTTGATGTATGCAGCATATTCTCATACCTATAGCACCGAGCACTCAGTTGCCTTTCAACTTTTTAGCTCTATTTTAGCCTCTACAAGAGATTTTCTTAGGAACGAGGAAGATTGGCAGTTGCTTTCATTAGTCTAAGTCAGCAAACACAAATCAATCTCTTGTTCCCAGCAAAATTTTAATTTTGTAGGAAGTTTTTCCCTCTAGTCATTAGCAAATACTTTTGGCCATAAGAAAATTAACAGCTTTGATATATTTTTTAAAGACATTTACATTCGTCTTCTTCATGTTTTACACTTGTTCCCTAACAATTTTTTCTCACATGGTGAAATTTTTGTAAATATTTCTGGCTCCTTCTCTGAGTCTACACACTCTCTGGAAAATGCTATAAATAGAGAGGATGCCATGGGAAAGCACTATTTGCTGTTTCTGAAATTTAACATTATGCTTAAATTGAAAAATTCTATTGGAAATACTACATTGAAGGTTGAAAATGTTTCCTGAATACCTGGTAACTGCTTTGGGGGGGTTGTCGATGTTATTGAAATCGTGGGAAGAACAGATCCACAGTTATTTTTTTGGCTTTTCTTTCTCTCTTTGTTAAATACAGAGATGATAATTGCTTGGTTTTGTTCACAGCTGGCACTGGATGCTATGTTTCCTTTTCATTAGCCATGTAAACCACTGACATACTTCCTCAGCCCCTCCAGTTTCATCAGACATATTCTCAACTGATTTGAGTCCTTTAAAAGGAAACCTATATTAGGTCCCAATAAGCATAGTAAGTTTTGTTGCAATTGAATCCCATTAATAAAATTTTCTTGGGATGAAAAAAGGTACTTTAAGGGAGAGGGGAGGTCACTGAGGTTCTCCATTGCAGGAACTTGTTTGCATGAGGTGAAAGCACATCTAGGACTACAAAATTAGATGAGATCTTTACATTATGGGCTTTTTAACATTTCTGGAGAATCCTAGCTTTAAAAGATAAAGCAATCCTGAATGATTCCACCCTCACTAATCTTCACTTTCAATTTATTTAAAAATGAGTCTTAAATTTCTTTATATTCATTATATTTATTAAATTGAACACAATTTATGCAGAGCAAATACCAGCTGTAGCACAAAATGACCTACTGAGCTCAAATTCTGCAAGAAGAAAAGCAAAACAGTTGTGCTAATAAGGTCTGGCTTCACTTACAAAACTCTTGTAACATGAATTAGTAGAAAAAAAGGTTTATTTTTGTGACTGAAGGGACTTAAACCAGGACATTACCAACCAAAGATAGATAATTCATGTATGTGTGTTTGCTCACAAATGGCTTTTTATACAATGAATAATTAAGAGAGTAATCTCTCATGTTGCCCAACACCCACGCAGCATTAATTTTCAACCCCAGCTCAAAAATATCATTTCATCACCAGTGAACTTGTGTGCTCTGACTGCTGCAGAGCTCTCACAGTTTGCTGCTGAGTCTGGATGGCCTACAAATTATTGTCCATCTTTGGCTGGTGGGAACAGTGGACTAAGGACTTGGGCTTCTTTTATCCATTCAGATATTACAGTCCTGACTCAGCTCAAGTATTTTCACCATGGACTTGGAATTTTGTCACTGTGAACCTGGAGTAAGCAGATTTAATATGACGTTTCAGGGTAACAATTAGTGCTGAATGTTTTCTTAGAAAGCCACATGTCAGTGTTGTAAAAGTTGATGTGAAATGGTTGTAAGCAGGTGGAGATTCAAGATTAACTCATACAGTCAAAAAGTTAAGCTCAGCATTTGCATTCAACTGTAGTTATGGAGAGGGAGAAGAGATTTGGGGCTTTCCTGGGTTAGTGGGATTGCTCTGATCTGAGCCACTGCAATCTGGAGGGAAAATTTTGCGATGAAATTAATTATTCTGACTGAAAACAGACAAAATTTGCATTTTCACAAACAACTCCCTCCCCTCCTTTCTCTGGGAGACTGTGGGAAAGATTGTGATTGACAAAAATGAGTAACATTTGAGGACTTAATTTTTTTAAGAATACCTGCACATTTGAAGGGAAAAATAATTTCCTTTCCTGTTATAATAGTCACACATTTTCTCAGTCAAGAGAAATTCTCCAGTCAGATTCTTTAGAAACTGTAGTATTACAAATAAAGGAAATGGATGTTTGCTGTCATCTCTTAAAACCTTCAATGTTTGCTTCATTAAACTCCATGCAAAATATTGGTTCATGTGTAGGTCCTTCCCTTGCTGCAATATTTTTCAGTCCTCTTTTCTGTTTGTTCTTCCTTCTTATTAGTGATTCTGAGGATATTTTGTACCTTGTGCACATTTTTTCTTATTAAAAATGTAGAAGTAAATATTGCTCTTAGGGGTTTTGGAGTAAATCCAGAATTAACTTAATGCTGTCATGGAGCTTCCTTCATTTTTGTAGCGCTATATATCAGTGCTCTGAGCCAGAGTCCCTGCACAACATAAAATTTAAATTCTACACAACAAAAATATTTCCGTGAAATGTTTTTCCATTTTTTCTCGTTAATCAAAATAACACGTTTCACAGGAAAACAAGCTCTGATCATTCTCTTTGTGAGAAACTGAAAGTGGATTATCTTGTTAGAAAATGTAAGTCTCTGGGACCTGAATGACACATTTCAACTACCCACAGATCAGATTCTCATTCCCAATAAACTTCCTTTCTGGTTTTGTTTTGTTTAATTATAAAAATCTAAAGCCTGTCAAACTCTCAAAATGACACATACAACAGAAAATCAAATTGCTGCCCACCTCTATCAGTTTCTATAATAGTCTTCAACTACAGGGAGGAAAAATGAAGCATTAGGAACAAAACTGTTTCAATGACAAGATGCATCTGAACTTCTTATTTTCTGACAAATAAGAAGAATATCTTTACTTTTCCTTTTGCTGCTTTCCAGTTTTCTGACAGTTATTTCTCTGCTTTCTTCAGTGCCAACAGAAATGAAAATACAAACCTTTATTCAAAAACTGCCAATACTTCTCTGTGGCTGTGGGATTGTGAATACACATGCTGGGTACATTTTTTGTCTGGTGCCAATTAAAAACATACAGATATCGAGGCTTGTGTTTTATCTGGCCATGCCTTGATGTATATTTATAATAAGGTATGCATTTTTGGGAGCATTTTTTTCTCCTTCAGAGAAGCAGTAGATTGGTGTGTGTCTTACTTGACAGATAAGGGTGGCATTGCTTCGAATAGGATCATCAAAACCAACACACTTTGACAGAACAAGCTTCATAAATAATGTGCATCAGTTTTCACTCTGCCAGTGTAAATGCACAGCCTCCTGTACTGGTTTCTACTTGTTTTATCCAGAATATCTAAGAGTAATGAATAAATCATAGTCCTGTATACATGCATGTATGCATATGTATGTGTGTCTATTCATACATAATTCATGCCATACATACCTATTTTGGACATACATGGAAGTGAAGGTGTACTAAGACACTGGTCTTTGCTTTAACTAAATGATTAATCCAATTTCAGATGCTGCAGGTTATTTCATTTAGCAAGAGAAACAGATGAATGCAGATTATGTTGATGCAGTATTTTTTATTTTATTTTTTACCCCACAAAGAACACGCAGCATTTGTGATCCCCACTGGAAAGTTCCTTTGCTTATCACTCCTGGCTGTTTCCAGTCATTAATTGGCCCCAAATTGCTCATTAAGTTTTCCTTAGCCTGCCAGTTCTCCGAAGCGGTATGTGGTGCTTCCTTCTGCCTTCTCTCCTTGATTCTCTTGTCACATAAATCTTCATAAACAAGAGTCATTGCCTTTCCTTCCATGTGTGGTTGTTTAAAGGAGTGGCACAAGCCAGTGTCTTGGTTTTGTTTCCAATTTCTGGCTCCATACAGGGGCATAAATTGTTGACATATTCCCTTTTATTTATAAAATATATTTGAAGAACACGAACAAAACAAGAGATATATTTTGCTTTGAGCTCCATTTATCCGGCAGATTCTACACACTCTTACTTCAGTGATACTTAACCTGTTTGTGGCTTAGAACACAAAATTGAGAACTCCAGCTGAACTGGCTTCAGCATGTTCCATCTTTCTTCTCTCCGCAGGCTAAGAGACACCCTGGTTTCTAAATCACTGTGCAAATCTCCATTGTTAATTTGCAAACTATAATTTACACAGTGTTCCAACACTTCAGTACTGAAGCACCTGGTAAAAAAAAAGAAATAAGCTGCATAGAAAACGTGCAATATTGCCTGGAAATGCAGCCCCAGGATTGTGGGGTGCAGAGTCCAGTTTTCTCTGTCAGTTGGAGAAAAGATAATTTAGATCTCAGTGATGTATAATTAGTATCCAGGAAGTAATATCTTCATTGGACAAGCAGGAAGGAATGGAAGAGGGTCCTCAGGAGGAAGGTCTGTTACTGGAGCTGTCGGCATCAGCCCGGGATGTGATTGGATTTTAGCAGATATGATACAACTAATAGAGGCACTTGTCCCACAGCACAGGAAATGCCTGAGAGCTGGGGCTCCCAATGCACTAATTACTCTGTTTAACACAAAGGCATTTGTGAAATAGTATTCCAATAAAAAAGCCATGTAATCTATACACCGTGGGATTCCTACTGAGTCCTGGTCCAAGTGCCCTCCACCTGAGGAAAAATGACAAACTACTTTTCTACTTTGTTCTTTCTTCACTACTTTCGAAGTGCAGGAAATGGTCTATGGAATATTTCCAGACCACCTCGTTCTCCCCAAAATATGGATCAATTCATGGCACTCAGAACGTGCCAAGTCTAATGCAGTTTTAGTGTATTCTAGGACATTTTTTGCCTTTCAAATGAGACCTGGTTATTTCCAGGAATTGTCTGCTCCAGATGAGTAGAAGCTTGTATGGGAGAGCTTTGTTTAAATCATTGTAAGGAAAGACAGAGAAGATGCCTTTATCAAAGATGGATTTTACATTTCTACTCAGGCACTAACGAAGGGCTTGAATTTCCAGGAGGGTTGAACAGCTGCTAAGTTTTTGACAACTGTGCCATGGCCCTTCTGCAGGTGTTTGACTGGTGGAACTGGGAGCAGGCATTGCAGTGCAGCAGGGGCTTTGTTCATTGATGATAGAAGTACTGAGGAGGAACATTTGCACTTCCCAATCAGACCGGGTCAGGAAAAAAGGTAGAACTCATTTCTAATTGAATGTGGCATTGAAAGGGGAGAAATGAAAGGAAGAGATCAATACCTGTGTACTACCCTGGCTTGGTGCCTGTTGCACAGTCCGAGCACCCAGCCTGTGTCCAGGGATTTCCAAAGGGAGAACTGGCATCCAGGCTCCACTGGTTGCATTTCAGAGATGGGTTTGAGTTCAAGCTTGTCAAGGTTTTTTTCTATTTCCTTGAATTTTGTTGTTGAGGGAAGAAAAGTATGTTTAAGTTACAGACAGAAACTTGACAAGTTTAGAACTGGTTGACAAATCCAATATATTGCTGGCAAAGTTTGTGAAACATCAGAGTGCAAGAGGTTGGAACACCTACAGTCACAAGGAAGAAGCAAATCATGACAGAGTGAGTGAGTAGGGTGTTAAATAAAGTCACAACAAAACCTGTCACAGGTTTTCTGATAAGCTTTGGAAGAACACCTGACAAGTCACATTAATAGCAGCAGTTATTGTTTGATTATATTAGATCTTTGAAAGCAATGGGGCTATTATTTTGTCTTTCTGTCTTCATATGAAACAGTTTTTTGGTCATCATATCCCAGTCTGTGAAATTTGCTGAGCAATTTTATTTTCATAGTAATTTACAATGTTCCTTTCTTATGGAGAGATGATTTTATTTTGACAAAGTGCAGTAACACTCAAGAAGTCCTGATTTTTAAGGTATAGAGAAGGTCATGAATTCATATCCATTCCGGGGCAAATATTACAGTCTATGTGCCAGAGATGGATGGCACTTGTTTTATGCCTCACTGCTAAGGGAGACAGTGAATCATGAGATGTTACTTCTCACCTTGCTCAAGTTGTAAAATGGATATAGCATTTCTTTATATTCAAAGATCCAGTTAGGGACAGGGAAGGTCAGGTCATACAGAGCTGGGCTTCCCAAAATGTAGAATTACCTTTCCAGGGTAACTGAGACACCTTTAGTGACACAAAGTACAGAATTTTGGTAGTGAACATCAATAAATACCTGCCTGTCCATCACTGTCTCTTTACATTGTCATGATGAAGTTTCCTCTTGACATTTGATTTAAAAACAAGAGATTGCATTGTCACTTCTGTTAATGCAGGGTTTGTACTGCTCTTATTGTCAAGCAGCTAAGAGTGCAGGACTGTTTAGGCAGTCCCTGGGAAATCCCACAAAATTATGCTTGGGAAACACATCAGGGTTTGCAGGATAATTTTTTTTTCCTTTCCTGTGCTCCTCTCCATTGTCTCAACTTGCTCTAAGATATGACAGGCAAATCTTAGGCAGAAGCTCCTTTTAAGTGGGATGTTGAGTTGGGGGAAGTGTCCTGAAGCTTGTCCTAATTAGCTAAGACTGCATTCTAAATGACTTCATAAACTTGGGGGTTTTTGTTTTATTTTTGGTTCAGTTCACAGGGTATTCACTTTGTGGTTACAATTTGAGGACTGTTCAACCCCCCCTCACACCTTTTGCAACAATCCAGCTTTTCCAATATTCAAAATACTGTAGTGATCCAAACAAAAAAAAATGGCTTACAAAGCCCAGAAAATACATTTCCAAGCTCTGATTTTGATATTACCATATTTATTTTCTGAAACAAGTAGGAACTAAAGGAAGCCACTGCCACAGGCAAACTGTGTCACCAGTTCCAACATGCATCTTCATGGGCATTTCATAAGCAAATTCTTCCAGATTGTTTCTACACAGTTTGAAGGTTTTTCTCCTGCATTTGGATCCATACTTGACAGTATATGAA
Organism: Serilophus lunatus; assembly: GCA_013399895.1. Lineage (NCBI taxonomy): Eukaryota > Metazoa > Chordata > Aves > Passeriformes > Eurylaimidae > Serilophus > Serilophus lunatus. The sequence goes on from VXBA01004031.1 coordinate 1,860,045, forward strand.
AAAAATAACAGGCTCTCTGATAATATAACATCTATATCTTTACCAAATGATTTAAATTCATTTAGCTGTGGGCACAGAATAAGAAAAGGATACAATGAACCCTAATCAGTGAGAAGAGTATTGGCCTCTGGAGAGAGAGGCAGGGTTTGCTTTTTATGTTTGGTGCAAGGACAGATCAGTCAGCAGTGAAATGTATAGTAGTTACAACATCAGGGATTGGATAGTTAATAACTTTGACACAGAGAGATTAACAAAAGGAAATAGATGGCATTTCTAATAGGAGTTAAGGGGAATAATTGTTCTATCTAACAATTGACTGAATAATATGTCAAGCAATATCAGCATCAAAAGGAAGGTAAATGCCAAACAAGTAAATGGAACAATGATAGCTTTAAAGCTGTAATATTTGATTGGGAAACAAACGAGCCTGGCATTATGTGCGGACTTGTCTGCACGGGCAAATTCATCAATGTAACTGTGTGGGTATAATTGCACCTTTCAAAGCACCAAGAACCACACAAAGAACAGGCACCCTAATTGCAGAGGAAGATTCTCCACATCAGGAGCTCTACAGCTCCAGTTCCAGTGTCACAGCTGCACTGATGTGATTCCAGGGGTCATTTCCCCACGAAGACAAGTCCTGAAGGATTTGATGTCCTGCTGCCACGTGTCTGCCCGGCCCCCTCTGCCCCAGGCTCTACTTTTTTTCTCTACCCAGCAAAGCAAGGGCTGCAGAGATGTGGATGCTACGACAGGGTGCAAAGCCAGAGGATGAGCCTTGTTGCTGCTCAGGCTTCAGTAAAGTGGCAGACCCATGTGGGAAATGTCATTTGAATGCATTCAGGTTTATAACACACAAACCAACCCCGCCGTTCCCATATCTTACTGTGGCATATTTTCCAATTGTGTTAATATAATTTTTAACATTCTTTAACCTGCTTGCTAGGAAGAAAAATGAGAGTCTGATGTTCTCTACACCTTAATTAAGTTGATAAATAGTATCTTCGTGACATGAGAATAAAAAGTTCACTCAAAGCTTTGTGTTTGCGAAGAGTCAGTAATTTTCATGACTCAAGTTTTAATAAGCTGAATTTGAAACCCTGTTGACTGGGAAGAAATTGAGGTAAAAGGAAAGATCTAGCACTTCTTTCCCAGCACCTCACACACTTGGCTCTGAATCTCTAGGATCTCATTCTGATGAACACAGAGTAACCCTTTAAATAGGAAAATTCAAATCTAACATGTGAAAAAGTATACATTAGCAGATCTGAAAACCACTACTCTCTGGGAAAGGAAAAATTCATGACCCATGGGAGGGTCTGAGCTGATCCAATGTGCAGCAGGGAGTCAGGAGAAACAGCCAGGTCCTCTGCTTTTTGAGAAACACAGAATACAGCAACCAAAAATTAGAAGAGTTAGATAAAAATCCACATGTTTCAAGTCCTGGACCTCCTGGAAAAACTGTGCTCCAGTTGGCAGTGAGCCCAAGATCGCAAGAGGTTAGTCTGCATCCATCCCATCCCTGTCAGCAGTTCCAGAGGATGCCAGGAAAAGGGCAGCACCCCACCCATCCATGTGAGCTTGCAGATATTCCAGTTCAGAGGAGCCCAAACACAGTACCCTGTAGAATAGTTTATGATTTTAACATGCTTATGCACTATGTGGCCTTTTTTAAAATCACTGTAAATGTATAAAGATTATAGGTGCTCATGTAGGTTGTACTTTACAAGAAGGAAAATCAATTTTTCATTCCTCAGCAGCAGCTTGCAATACAACTGGAATATTACCTGAACCAAGTAAACAGAATTATCTTCTCACCCGAATAAGAAAAATGTAGCACAAAGTCTTTATCTCTCTATTTTCAACTTATATTATCTAAGTTTGACTGTGATTTAGAAGAAAGAAGGGAGGAGAAAATGAGCCAAATGCAGAATTGTTATGAAAAAACGAGCCCTGTGAAAGGCCTGAGAAAGGTTCACAATGGAAATGATTTTCAGTTTAAATTACTTTTGCAGGACTAGAATGTGGCAGTCAGGGAGCTTCTATGAAAAGTCCATTCTTTTTTACTTCTGTTTTTTTCACCTTTATTGGTCTGTGTTTGTATGAATTGCCCATGGCCCTGAAAAATACCTGTCTTAAATGTTCATCCCTGTGTTTCTGTTCCTGGAGTATCTGAGCACTTTATACACACTAAGAAATTCTCTTTTATAAAGCCTCTATAAACATTACATTGTTGTTATTATTATCCTCATATAACAGTTATGAGTTCCTCGAGGTCACATTGAAAGAATTGGGAATTGGATTTTCGTCATAGAACATTCTTTTCCTTTTTTGCTTACACTCAGGATCTATTTGTAGAAATTTACCCACAAAACTCAAAAAAATGGTTCTTAGATTGAGGGTGGTTCCACTAACAGCAGCAATTTTCTGCAGTCCTAAATGCTTCCTAAAGGTATTGCATCTCACTTTAATGTTGTTTTCAGATGTTGGCTGGATCTCAGTGACAGCTATGAAGAGAAGGACAACCCCACTTGTGATACGTTGTTTTAAATTATATATATTGTAATTATTGTCTCAGAATTAATGGAACTGCACCTCTCTGTGTCAGAGGAGTGTTTTGCTCATGGGATTTTCTGTATTCTGTCCATATCTCACTTTCTGAGGGAATATTCATCCCCTGCAATAACACAACTGGCCAATTACCCAGGGCTGCATATGGAAAAACAAATGAAAATTCATTCCTGCTGGGATCGGATGACTTTCACAGTTATGGTTTCTCCCCTCCTGAATGCATAAACAGAGATGTAAAAATGTCTTTAATGTCTTTAAAATGTACATTATATAGTCACTCATCATTTACTCTCCTTTACAAAATCTAATTATAGAATAAGATTTTGTGAGCTTTTTCTTTCTTTAGTGAAGTCCACACTGACTGATATATTCCTGAAAAGGAAAAAAAAAGTTTGATTAAAAAAAAGCGTGGGTTTAATTTTTGAGTATATATTGGGAGAAAAAAAAAGGATGTCATGTTGAATCTATAGAAAAAATATAACTGCAGTTCTGATGCTTTCCACGTGGAAAACAAATACATGTTTGTAAGTCAGGAGAGATTGTCATGCAAAGGATCCAGTAACTCTCCTTTAAACTGTTCTGTGCTCTTAAACTTATGGACCTCGAAAAAAACTAAACTCTACTTTTTTATCCAAATTTGTATCTCTAAATGTTTTGCAATTATTTGTCTTTTATATACCCAGGTTTGTCTTTAATTTAAGGATTTTAGGACAGTATTTTTTAGCTTGTCTAAATTTCTAGCTCGTATTTTCAACTCCTTGGGCTTTTATAGGTTCATATTTCATCTTGGAAATAGGTCTGGATTAATATGTGGATGATAATAGTTGTGGAAAGAAATAATTTTATTGAACCTCAGGTTATTTCTCCCTTGAAATAATCTAGATAATTTTCTTTAATATGTTTCTTGAGTCAGCAGAAGTTTATTGTGTGAACTTATTAGTTGCCAGTGATCTTTCCTGGAAAAAAGGATAGCATCTGTTTTTTTGTAAGACCGGTCTTGTCATGTTTTTTAAAGGCACCATCTGCTTTCCAGTGCTCCAAAGGGGACTGTGGTGTCCAGTGGGATTTTTATCATATGTTTGCCTCCTTTTCTGAGCATCTGAATATTTTAGAGAGCAGCTAAAGGCATAATTCTTCCTCCTAAACAGCATAATTCTTTACATATTAAAATTACATGAATCTATTTTCATCAAATTGGGGATAAAGTTATAAAATGCTTCTAAGAAATGTTATACTTCCATTTTCAATAATAGTTATTTAGTGTATACTCATCAAAAGCAATTTTTGATTCAGAGCCTTTGCAAATATATCCAATTAGACAAACAACAGACCCGTTTTCTGAATTAGGAGCTTTGGATTTGGTTCCCTAAAAATTGCTCACCAAAATGCTCTCAGAAACGCCTTTCAGTATCACCAATCACATCTACATTTTAAAAAGAACATACAAAATCTAGCTTTATTCAACTGTGAATTCTATTGACCTGATTGAGCAACTTCTGTTCCTGTGAAAATCCATCCCTCGCATGCTAATTACAGCAGAACCCTTTCCTCAGGATCACGGTGGGGTTTGGTGAGGGGTCTACAGACATTTTATTTCCTTTAAGTCTGATTCACATCCCAGTTCCTTTCAGCCACCAGCAGTAAAGCACATGCTCAGTTTTAAGCATGAGCTTTAGTATTTTGTTGAGTTAGGGATTTGGCAACTAGTGGGAATATTAATGTGAGTGAAGTCATAGAGGTGCTTAAGGCTAGAAAGATCTGAACCACGGAAATAATAGAAAAATAAAACACAAGTCTTTGCAACATCTAAGAGCACATTCTGTGTTTTAGGACCAAAACAAGAGGACTGTTTTGGTTGCCACTGTTTAAAAAAATATTTATATCCACATGTGCAGAGCCCTTTCCTCTGGCCCCTGTTTCAATGCAGTGTCTTACTGTGGAAGATGTGAGGCAGCAGCTCAAGCACCTGAGTGAATCATTAGCAGAGCAATTTCTTTAACAAGTCTCTCAAATTTACTAGGCCCTTCTCATGTAATTTTTCTCTGTTTTCCAGATGTCATTTCCAGCCTGATTTTTGTGTGTGTGTGTGTGTGTGTGTGTGAAAGATGCCCGACATGAGCGACAGCCAAGCAAATGCAGCAGCGGACGCAACTTTCCTGATGAGAAGCAGCGTCTGGTGTTGGATGGCATCAGGCTGCCCTCCCCATGGATCCTCACAGGAAATGCTGCCCAGCCCCATCTGTTCATGTTGGAGAGGTTCTACAAAAATAGGGATGTCACACACCTGCCTTGTTTTATGACACTCACCTATAGCCATCACGTGTAACCTTTTTATAGACAGTATATTGTGTTTGACTTTCTTCATCCATATGCACCATGCGTGTCCCTGTGCTTTCTATAGTTGATGTATTTGCACACACTTTACAGAAGGTGTTAATGCTCATTCCTTCATACTACATTAAAAAGAAAAAACAACATTTTGCTGCATACCTTAAAATCTTTTTTTTTCCTGAATAAAATCTGTTCCAGAGAAAGCAGATACTGTTTAATACTTAATTCTTTCTCATTGGATAGAATGGAATTATATCAGAACACTTGATTCAAACATGAGAGTAATACAATGAATATTAAAGTCTATTTCAGCCACTATGAATAAAGAAGATTATCTCTGTTAAGGTGTGACTTTATCATGCAATGTGTATTTATGGGTTTTGGCCCTTATTTTTTACTACAGGTGTTAAGCAGGTGATTAAGAAGTTAAGCAGGACATATCCCTGTTTAGTGACATTCTGTCAACAAGTGCTACAGCACACAGAGATCGTGGCTGAATGCTGCTCCTTTTAACTTTCCAGGTCATGCCACTCCTGCTGTCAGACAAATACAATAGGAATTACTCAATTTAACACCATTTCAGTTCTAATTGAATTCCATTTGCTAAATCCTGAATAAATACATTACAACTGCTGCTTCGGTCAAACAGAGAGAAATAGCCATCTTATAATGACTCCCCTGTGGATTTAATGCCTATTCTATCTGTTAGAATAATGATTCCTACATCACTGGAATATATTTAAAGGATAATAGTTATTTAAACATGCCAAGTCTTTATACAGAAGATAAGTATTTTTAATTTGCATTTATGAAATGAAAAGGAGGGCAAGAATAACTAGTTACCAGTTTGTCTGTTTTCTAAAGTATCTTGGTATCAGAGCAAAGGTACAGGATTATGAAAGGGTTCTATGTTTGCTTTTAATAGCAATCTTGGGTGGGCAAAAAGGACTCCATCAAGGATGGGATTCACATCACCAACTACAGATAACTACCATGAAAATGCACCCCTGTGCATCAGCTCTGATGGTCTTTTGGGGAAATTAAACCACATACATGAGACTCATCTCTTTGGACAGCAGATATGTGGAAAAGCTTAGATGAATAAGTGATCTTGGGAGGATTAAATTCGCAGATATTTTGTCCATTACAGGGATCTGAAGTTAGGTAAGATGAATCCCCCTTAAGACCACAATGAGAAGTCTACTTGTTGAGATTAGGAGACTCAACCTAGAAAGGAAGGTAAATGCTTACGAGGTGTGTAAATTCAAGGGATTGGAGGGAGTGAAAACAAAACAAACAAAACAAATAAAAAAAATCCCACTAAGCAAAGAACCTCCAAAACTCAAAACCAAACAAACTAAAAATAAAAACAAAAATTAGGCTCTTTCATTGGAATGTTTCAGACCCACAAATTATAAATATTTCAACCCAAAACATTACTAATTTTTTCTTTCTTTTCATAAGAGATATAAACTATTTCCAGGCATTCACCTGGACCAATGGAGGCTGCACTTCCCCAAATCCTGCTCAGAACCAAGTAGAAGGAAGCCCTGAACCCACGTGTCCCTGTATGAGACGAATGTCATTGTCCCTGAGACATGGAAGACACACACGCTTCCCTGTGTTGCCAGTTCTATGAATGGTCACCCATGTCCCACTTTTTTTCTTTGAATCAGACCAAGTTATTTGCCAAGTTTGACTCAAAATGGTGAATAATTTCAGTTCTAATTAACTTTTTTTTTGAATAAACTATTCACAGCCTCCCACTCGCTCTGCCTCCAACGTTCCATCTTTAGCGCAGAGCTTGTGAAACAATGCAGATCATGAGGAAGGGAGAATCTAACAGAAATCATATACCTTCCAGAACTTCTTTTTTAAAAAAAACCATGTTAAGCATAAGGGTCTTAACTATATATATATATGGTCATAAAAACGTTTTGATGTGAGGTGATTGTTCAGGGCTGCATTCAAATTAAATCCACTGAAACTCGAGTTAGAGGTTACCGGTTGAAGATTCACTCAGGACGTGAGTGACTGGCTGTAACAGTGGTTTCCACCCTTTGAACAGACATGGTCTAATCTGTGGTTGAGGCATTACACAGGACATGCCAGCCCCTGCTGTGCAGCAGGATTCTATGTGAGCCTGCTGCCCTCACTCCTCCTACCCAATTAGCCAGCTGATGATATTTGTGTCTTGATAGGAACATTTTCATGAGGAAGCTCTTTGCCCTTTCTGGTGAGGCAGAGACTGTCTCTCAACAATGAAGAGTTCAAAGACTTGTGTTATGTTTTGTCTCAGAAAGTTGCCTCGAATGTTAAATGAAGAGAATAAATGCTGAAAGGAAGAGCGTTCCCTTATCAACAGAATAGAGACAAGAGTTACTTCCCCTGCTCCCTCCAGGCATGCTGCTCTTTCTTCTTTACCACTTCCTCTTTGCTGTACTATTTTCCAAACATTCAAAAACTCCTTTGATTTTTATTTTACCCTGAAGAATTTTTAATGTTTTACTTATGTTCAGAATGCAGATCTCTTGGAGAATGTAATTCACCTAGAAATTAGCTAAAATGTCGCTATGGCAAAAGCACCATGTACCAAGAAATAGATTATATGAGTTTAAAAATGTTTGATCTGTTGTCTGTGAATTATTCTGTTTTGGAGTCCTTTTAAGATCAAAGTTTAAAGTTATGTAGGTGGCAGAGGGGTTCCTGCTTTCTTTACCTGTGGACACTCACAGTCCTTTCTCCAATACCAAAGGAGAGTTTTTAAATATATTCACAATAGTGCTACAGAAATGTATGTTTTTCTTATCACAGCTATTGGCACATCTGTACCCTGGGGTGAGTTGTCACATGATGACTTCACCATGGGTGATGAAAATATATTGAGTCGAGGGTTTTTAACAAGTAAAGAGTGCAGCAAGGAAGTTTTATTTTTGAGCTGAATGAATGGGTGAGACACAGAGCCACTGAATATGCCAGAATGCTTATTTTCTGCTGATTTGGCCCTATTTGGGAACTTCCCAATCACATCCTTGGGCTTTTAGGCCAGTTTCTCTTAATCCAGTCTGATTCCTAGCCTCTGACAATGGTGTGCTAAATATCTCCACTGTCAGCAAGGTGTCATTGAGCAATTCAAAGGGATTGTTGCCTTACTTATTGCCACCCTTAAGGCAACACTTCTTGCCTTCAGACTTAATATTAACTGAGTTATTGACAGAATAAGTGAATTTCAGCCCCCCTTTACTTATCTTGGTATACTTGTGTATTGCTTTACAAAATCAGAAACTACCAACTTCTGGGTCTCTGTGTTGTCTTCACACCTGATGTTTTTCCACTGTGATCAATAAAGGAAATAACATCCAGTGATTTTGATTCTTCAGTAATTAAACACTGAATGAGATATTTAGGATCATCTGGCTCTACTACCTGACCTTTTGAATATTAATGCCAAACAGTGCCAACATACATTTGAAGAACTGTCAAGAGGCAGTGGATGGACAGGTGTTCAGAGGATCCTCTTTAAGGTTGTATACTTTAGTTTCTTGTTTTCCTAGACTTTAAAAATTAGTGATAATGATTTGAAGAAGTGGCTAGTTGTGACAATAGGATGATATGCTAGAATTTATGGGTTCCATCTTCTAACAGTTTGTACTACCCTTTTTTTCCCCCTTACTTCATCGTCTCCTCTCCTCTCCTCTCCTCTCCTCTCCTCTCCTCTCCTCTCCTCTCTTTCTCTTCTCTTCTCTCAGGGTGACCTTAAACTAATCTAATCTATGTAGATAAAAAAAACCCATCTTCTACCTAATGAAAAGATAAGATAAACCCACACAGATTTGAGGTGTATGATACACTGTTATGTGCTTACAAACCAAAATGTGTTGGCAGCAGCCCAAAAGTGTCTGAGAAGATACAGAGAAATAAGATAGACAGGTAGAAACAATTATTGATCAAGACCTTTTGTACTAGGAGCTAAAGTTAATAACATTTTATATCAAAATCAAGTGTGGATCCTGAGGGTGAGAGATCTATTCTGAAAATGTTTACTCATACTTTGCTATGCACAGGCTTGTAGGGAAGCAATTCAAACTCTGTAGCTTGGGAACAGAGACAGGAAAAATCAGAAAAATGTGGAAACGTAAGTGCTAATCAGTCATTCTTTGTTCTTTTTTCACTTAATGTGGCCAAACACAACTAGATTGGAATTTTTTTAAAAAATTTAAAATCCCTCGATACACAGAACAGTCATTTAAGGAAAGAACAGATTATTATATTTTCAATACAGATTTTAATCATGCTGTTTAATGAACAAGAGCAAATGTAGCATGTGTTCGCAGTGTAAAATGAAGAATCTCAGTTAAGAACGGGTTAAGAAAACAACATAAAGCCCTAGTTTTTGCAGAACAGAGCTATGTTCCAGCTTATACACACTTACTGCAGTCACAGAGTTGCAGGCACGAGTCTAATTGGACACTTGGTGCATTTTGTTATTTACTTTGTGTATGCAGTTGGAACTGGTAAATGTGGAAGTCAGGAGTAGAAGCACCTGAGTGCTTTGAAAGGCCATGTCCTGTCTTGTACTGCTTGTGGGCAGAGGAAACTTCAGACTTTATCAGGACTCAGTTATTAGTTAATGGGACAAATATTCTGTCTCTGAAGTGATCAGACAGGAGAGGAATAAATGTCTCTCAATTCCTCGTGGATTTTCCCAGATGGGGAGCAAACCCTTACAAATCTGGGTCCAGCCCAGATTGTTTTCCAGCTTTCCCTCCCATGGCCTTTAGTGTTGAAGGTCCATCAGCATTAAGAACAGGAAGATGAGACAAGTGTGAAAGACGGCAGAGGTGATACCACAATACTTGTTCTAGAGAACAGGGGGAGTTTGTCTCAAGGCAAGGACAAGAACTGGAGAGATTCCAAAGGATCTCTCTAGCTGCTGAGTGCAGCATACCCTGGATGCAGAAGACAGACAAGTTCATTGAAACTGCACTGTAAGATTGGCCTAGAGAAGGTTTCAGCAGGAATATTTTGGGTTTAGTCTCTGCCAACTAAAGTAACAGCTCCAGACTGAGACAGCTGTGGCCAAGGAACAAACCTGAGCATCCTGGCTGCGTTTACCCACTGTCCCTTCCAACCAAACACTGCTCCTGTTTTAGGTGTTAGGAATTGCCTGTAACTCTGAACTCATATGTTCACAGTGGGAGGTTTGGAAACAATTTCAGTCAGTCACTACCCAAAGGTATGTGCTCCTTTGTAGGCATTCTCACCCTAATTCCAAATTAATGAACTTTTTGTGGGTCTCACGTTGTTCCTGCACGGGCAGGTAAATGACAGTGTTTCTTTAATGTACAATTATGACTGGGCTGGGGTTCTTTTCAACCTGAATCATTTTATTCTTTCCTTTTCCTACCCTGCAAAAACATATGTAGAATATTTTATTCCCTTTCTTCTTCCAAGATTTGATAATTATTCGACAAGTAGGGGCCTTACTCTTTACTTTCTGTTACCTGACAGAAAAAATTCCTACTCTCATAACAACACTCAAGGCTAAATTTGTTTTGATTGAACAGTCCTCAAATGTTTTGTTGTTTTGTATTCTTTTTCTTTCTTTTATATAAAAGAATAATTTTCCTTTGAAGGAAAAATTATAATCTAAAGCCTCTCTCATACTTTGGATGTTCCCATAGATACTATAAAGAATATTTCTTCTTTCAGAACAAAAAGGGAAATGAAGATGTTCTCAGTTTTCCTGATCTGCATAACTGAAAACTCCAAGACAAATGGCCACTGGGATAAAATCCCAGAGTATCAAAGTAAAACAGGATTTCACATCTTACAGCAAAATAGGAGAAAGTGGATTAATAAGTCATATACATTTGAAAAATGTGTTATTTACTTTTTTCTTCTGTAGTCCTTCACAAAATATGTGATGGCACTGCTCTTTATTCCTAAAAGGCATTTAAAAAATAGACTAATATTGGGTCTCCACGAGCTTCAAAAGTCCCTTAAAATGCTACACACTCCCCAGGTAGGGCAGTACTTAGTGTTTGAAAAGGATCCACCACATGGTTCATATTAGGGATACAGCTCTGAGTGTTTGGAATTGCTTCCATTCCATCTCTCCCGCATCGTTTCCGAGTCTGAATTCTTCCTCATCTTGTCAGACACAAGAAATCTCTATACAGCCACTCTGAGCTGCTCCCACAGGATACTGCCCAGACCATCCAACCTTTGGAAGCTCAGTTACAGCCTGAGGTATTTGGAGCCTGATTCCAGATCACTATTGTAGTAACAGCATCTCTTCCTCCATTCACAGGTGGGAATGCTGCATCTCCTCTCCCAGTGTTTTGTGCTGAGCAGAGTCCTCTGGGCAAACCCAGAGAGCAGAAGGTGTGGGAGCAGCAGGAGGCCCCAGAGGGGAGCTGGCTTTTCCTCAGCACTTATCAAAGCAGGATTTACAGCTGCTACAGCAGTTTCACGAGGCAGAGCTAATTGCAACAGGGATCTTGCATTCCTTGCAGGAATAGAGGCAACATTCTTCACATGAGAAGGTGATCTTGTGCCTTGACATCTTGGGAGTAGTGTCTTCAGATCCTCATATGTGGGTTTGCCAACTTAATGGGCTTTGCTACCTTTTATGTAGGTAAGTAAAGTGAAATTCTCAGGTTTAAGCTTTTTTTTTCCTCTATAAGTTTTTTACACAAAATGAGCCAATCTGACTTATGATCTTGGATATGAAAATAAAATTTCACACATATTTGCTTAATTTGCGTGTGACTCTGAACATCTGAGCTAACATGCATTAAAGATACACAGTACTGCTCATCCTGAGCACCTCTGAACACAGGATGTTGAGATCACCCAGCCAGGAGTTTCTAGTAAGTATTTGTCATGAAGCTGTGGCAATTACTGAAATGACTGTGCATTTCTTCTATTGATTGTTGGCCCACCAAAATAAAATTACATTTGGCTCCAGATAATTCATTTTCTGTGCCTGAATATCAGTTTGCTCTCTGCTGAGACCTATCAAAAAAAAATACAGTTAGTGGGCTAGTTGTTAATGTTCTTAGTCTGAAAACATCTCATTATAGATTAAAAAAAAAAGTAATCACAGTGAGGTATGGAACATGCAAATGCCATTTCATGTTTGTTTCTCATGAGTCTTATTTCTAGGAGTCAGGCTACTCACAGGAACAACAAAAATACTGAGAGGAATGGTGTGTTTAGAACAGTCCTGATGTGTCCATGAGGCAGAAAGGAACAGAAGGTAGAAGGACTGAGAGTGGCAGTAATTGGGTTAAAAGGATGTATGGAAATTTGGATGAGGTAATCTCCTGAATATTGGACTTGAGTCACTGACTGTCTGATTTGTGTCTTTGCTGACTAGTAATGTGGCACTAACAATTTAGGATGCTAGGAAACATGAGAGGCATAATTTAGTCCAAGATGCTTATCTTTGGTGCCTGCATTTTTTTCTGTGTATTATCCCTGTTTAATCCCACAGGCACCTATTTCTTGAAAGCAGATGCAAACCTTCAGCATTAATAATTGTACATATACGGGGAGGCTCTCTGCCAAAAATTTAGCTCTGTGTTCATAGACTGGTGCCATAAAGGATGCATCATTTAACTTCAGTTTTGACCTGTGCAGGAAACTTAAAGGAAGAAGCCTTAAGGAAGGTGCTTTGGCTGGTTGGTAAATGCAGACAGATTTATACAAGAAATGATAAAAAGAATCTGTAAACACAGTCAATAAGTTTGGCAAATGTGCTGAAATCTTTAGTGCTTATAATGCAGCAGGATTTTAAAAATGTGACATTTGAATTCAATAGAACACAGGGGTTAGTTAACAAACCCCCACTGTTACTGCCTGGTGCACAGATGCAGTGATCACACAATTCTATAGAGCTACATAACAAACACACTTGAGAGGATTTGGAATAGAGGGTTTGATCCCTCTTTATCTTGTGACCATTTGGTAGCAGTCTAACCCTCTCAGACTCAGGACAGCTCAAACCACTCTTTGAACATCCTCCCTGGCATGGTCCTGAAGGCTCCCTTGATTATTTACAGATGGTTATGGCAGAACCATTTCATAACACTGTGAGATGCTCGTAGCTCCACATATAGAACTGTAGACATTTAACAGGTTCAGATCATTTTCCCTCGAGGTTGACATTATGATTCCTGCTGATTTCAATGAGCACTGGTCAGGGCCCTTAGTGCAGCTTTCCCCCCACATATTTTAAAAATTAACATTTCTTGCCAGTATTTTCAGGTTTGTTGTAGCCTCCTTCTGCCTCAGGCAAGGAAAAACAACAGCACACAATGACAGCACATTATATTGGAAGTAGCATGATAAATTCTAAATAGATATAATTAGGATGTGACCCAAAAGAGACCTGTGTATAATTAATATTGAAATATGGTGCATGCATTATATTGGAAAATATATTGTGCATTCAGAGGGGAACATTTGGAAAGTGGAGGTCTGTCTGTAATGGCTTGTCATTTTTTCATTTTAATCAGAATTGAAATTTCTGCACTTGAAGAGATAGAGAATGATTATTTAAAAAACACTTGGACTTCGGAAATGACACCACCTGCTTCCATTCCCTCTTTTTTTATTGTGACAGTAGGAAAAAAGCCTCTTAAATCTTCATCTGGGGAACTGTGCACTAATGGGGAAACAGACCTCTGAGGAGCGAGCAGACTGACAAGCTGTTCAGGAGCATGAGGCTTTTCAGACAATAATATTCACTTCTCTAGTAGTTTTTGGTAGATTATGTCATATCTAGAGGTCCATACTTATTCCAACCCAGCAAAGTGAATGAATAACAGATACATAATGAGCATCCATGAAAAAGGGAAAGAACATCTCAGATATAAGGTGAAGATTAAGAAGGGCAAAACCACCAGTGAGCTGCTAATGTGTTGCCTTCTGAGTGACATTCAGTTCCTATCACACAGCAGCTCATTACTCAGTCTGTTTATACCAGAGGGAAACAAATATAAAAGTTAGTCCTTTATATTTCACATTAAATGCAGAGAGTTCAAGGGAACTGAAAGACTTCGTTATGGGTTATGATACCACACTTTGTATTTTGCTAGGTCCTATTTTAAGTAAACTGAGTAATTTTTGTAGGTTTTTAAAAGACTTTATATCAAATATTTAATTAACATTTATTCGGCAACTTTGGAAGATGAAGCTTTGGATCCAGGATATAATTTTTTATCAGAATGAAAAAAAAATAAAACAGATGTTAAGCAGAGGCAATAAATTTCATCTTAATTGTAACTCTGGAGATGACTTTCATTACCAAAACACATTTTTTTTCTCCCTGTAGCTTTAATCCTCAGCTCTGTAATTGCCACAGTGCACTGTCCAGCTGTATTTTCTGTTCTATTAGTTCTCCCAGTTATATTTTTGCACTTAGATAAATGCAAGTGCATAGTCACATTGTGGAGCAGTGGTCTTTACAAACAGACTTTGTCATGGCTTAGGAGTTATAAATGCAACATTTTGGATTTTGTGGCAATTCTGTGTCATGAGGTTGTTGCTACAGAACAAAATCTGGCAGTTTTGCTCTTTAAATGTCCTATGTGTGATTGTACAACAGACCAAAGGATTGCTGGTGTCTGCAGGCAGAGTGTCTTGCATTGTGACCTTGCTAGAATTCCTTAGTTAAACAAAATTTGCTTTGAAGCAGAGCTGAATAGAAGTTCTTTAAGACAAGCCCAGATTGCAGTGGGAAGCGCTGTCAGTCAGTAACAGTCTGGCACTTCCCTGGGAGTCTGGGACTGATGTGTCTCTGGGTTTTGAACCATTGCCCAATGTAAAACTGAGCTTTCAAATGTGAGTTCATTACAGACAACGTAAAACGTTCACAGCACTGGCACAATTGGGCCTAATTGTTTGTTTTACCATGTTCCATGTGTTCTGAATGTTTTCTTCAGTTAATAATCATTCTCCATTATTCTCTCCCTGTGCTAAATAGTTGTTTAATATTGCGGCTGAAAACAACAAAACTCTTCTCTTACTGTGATTTCCAACCAATTAGTTCTGGGCAATGGTTTGCCCATGAAAACTCCTGACACGTCTCATGGCCAGAAGAAATAAAACAAAATAAAGCAAGCTGAGGTTATTATAAAGCAAATTATAGACTTCTGCACAATATTGCTCAGTATTGCTGCCTCTTGGCAAGCAAGGCTTTGGATGAGTATCCTAGAAAAAAAAGCCCAACTGTCTTGTGTGTGTTTTATTTACATTAAAAGCTTTTAGAGTGAATCTGGTACAGATATAAAAGAAAGCAGAAAAGGTTACAAGCAGAGATTTAGGGGGGAGGCGGGAAAGGAGGCTTGGAAAGGTTCATGGTGCTGGTCATAATGGCAACTGAACTTATCCTGAAATATTTATTAATCGAGTGTTCGAGATGCTTGAATCTCCACATTTTTGTGCTTTCCATTATATGAAAATTAAATGAGAAAATGCAATTTTATTTTTTAATTGCCACAGAATGTTTGATTAGCTTATTTTCCAGGACTGTGCAGTAGTTATTCAGAGCTGACAGCAAACAGTTCATCTTCGGCATACCATGCACAACACGGACCTCCAGACTTCTGAGAACACAGGTAGATTAATACACAAAATGTATTCTTAGGCCAGTGTCTGACCCACAGCAGAACCTCTCTGCAGCTTTTTAAGATGTTTTGATAAGCATTTAAGAGGAGAATACTTTATATCAGTCTAGTCATATTGAAATCTACAGAACAATTAAACTGGGCGACTGAACTGGACTATTTCTGAAGACCACCAAGCTTCTAGAAATACTCTGTTCTTAATTCCAAAAAAATGGGCAGGTACTGCAGATCATTTACAAAATGTATTTTTGAGCTTAAAGTGCAGCGGCCTTTCAATTTCCCTGATTTCTCAAGCCATTTAAATAGTCCACTCACTTTTTTTCTTCTGTTGTTAAATAATAACTTCCAAATAAAGACCTCTGTCAGTCAGTATTGCAAGTGCTTTTATTTTGCCCTTTTCAAACGGTGAATACCATTTTAAAGTTGTTACAAGGTACTCGTTGTACACAAAATAATGTTTCTGATGATAAAATTGCCAGTTACACGTAGTAATTCCTTCATTGGCTGTCAGACCTGTCATGTTGCAGCAAGGTAGGTCAGTTAAATTGGTTATTAATGGATCTATTCAAGAATCTATTCAAAAATAAGTATTTAGGGTTTGTTTCCACAAGAAAAAAAACCAAACAACAAAACCAAAACAAAACGCTGGCTACATCACTTATCTATGGGAAGTGAGTAATGTCTTTATCCTTTTTAGCCAATTCATAAACTGTGATCCTTAGAACAGTAATTTCAGGATTTGCTAATCCTTCATTTCTTCATTTCTTAAGAAAATATTAAAATTACAGTTGGCCACAGCAGGACAGGCCCATGCATCACTGAAGAAACCAGTAATTTATGATGCATTTGGAACTCCATATTAACATTCCAGGCTGTAATGAAGTTTCATATTGAACAAGGTCAGGCCTGATTATATGATTAAATAATTTGAAAATGTTATTAAAAGTTTGCATTTCTCTTCAGCTTTTCAGTATAACTGTTTTTCTTTGGGACACTTCATTAATCAAACCCACATAAGCTTTGTTGGGTCGTGTTCCATCCATCACCTCTTTAGATGAGAAGGGCTCAGGTTAAACAAGCTGCACAGGGGCTATAAAGTTTTAATAAGTGGTTGTTTTTCTTCTTTTCCTTCAAGATGGGAAGTTAGATATGTAACAGTTGTTGTGGCCAGGTCTTTTCTGTGCTTGGGCCATGACACTGGAGAAGCTCATGACCTACATCTCAGTCAGGTGTGTGCAGGTTTTCAATGGTTATGTTATGCTTCCAGTTAATCTTCTGTTTTTTCCAAGCTCTCAGGGTGCAGAGCTGTGTTCCTGGTGCACAGCAGTAGCTCCAGTCCTCAGAGATCTTTATTATGGCAGCATCCAGTCCTTCAGAATCTGATGGATTTACCCTGACGCCAGCCCGGAGCCCTGCAGCCCCTACTTGCACATGGTGAAGGAGACACTGAGCTGAGAGGACAGAGCTGAGATTTCTCTGGGCTTCTGGAAGACAGGGGCTGGTAAAACTCAGGTATCCTAAATCTCTTGCTTGAACCTAATCAGTGTTTTGGAAAATATTTTGCATGTTAATTAAGTGCTGGTTGGTAATGGATGACACCTACAAATACAGAGTTTGAGCACAGGGGGGGCTTTTTTTCCTGTGATTTAGACGTTAATCTCTACAGCCCCTTAAACACAAACTGGGGTACAATACATTAATACTTTATGTACTTTTATTTGACTTGGGCTGCTATTGACTTTGCTGTTTGCGAACCCCCACTAATATCCACATTTCTTGTTTGGAAATCTGCGAGCTGAATCCTTCTGCAAAATTACACAAAGCCATCTTTCATCCTGCTACTTAGTGAGGACCTTTGGTCCTTGTTTCTCGCCTCTCTTCTGCAGCTACAGCACTTGTCAGTTTGCATTATGCATACTTGTAAATAACAGAAAATGAAAAAAGATATTATCCAGGTAGAAGGTCATGGAAGTTTTACAATGTGGGCTTTGAATAATCTCAAATTATAATTACAGTGTCGAATTAATGTGTGTGTATAAAGGTATATGTGCATGTGTATAGGACATATGCACATACATGTATTATATATTTATTTATATGAGTATATAAATTTACAGACTTTGTAAACATTTCCTTCCTCAGTAATAGTGAAGCCCCAACACTGGAAGGTATGGCAGGAATTTTGCCATTGATATTGACAATATTGAGTCGCACCAAGAGGAAAAGAAAATTAAAAATAACTGTCATGCATGTTTTTTTTCTCTGAATTTACTTTCTTTTATTTTGGTGGCAGAGCTGGTCATCCTCTTTGAGATGTCAAAACATCTAATGAGGAAAGAGACGCTTAAGTGAAGCTATAGTTCAAGTCAATCCTGCAGATGAGAAGGATGGGGAGGCTGAGTGCAAAAAATAGAGCAGCTCTGAATTTTCCCAGAAAACTTGTCAAAAAAAAAAAATCTTCAGATCTGGTATTTTTGCACTACATATTCAGCATTCACAACAAACTCATAATGCCAAGGAATGTGGATTGTAATCTGAATAAAATGAGATGTGGAGCAATGAAAGCTGAAGGGCCAGTTCCCTTCCCTGGTCCCCTCTCTTTGTGGAGGTAATGAAGGTTAACCTGGGCAATCCGACAGGGATTCCTTTGGTATAATTGAATTTCCAATGTTTTTAATCCACCTACCGATGGTTTATTGCATGAAAGGCTTGTCAGGGAGCAGAAAGGGAATGCCTGGAGAGTTCAGCAATACAGAGCCAACGGAATGGTTCCAGGTGCTGTGGACAGGAACAGGATTCCAGCTGCTCTCACTGTCATCGCAGCCCAGAAGCTCTGTCCCTAAGTCCCAAGGAAAAACACACCAGACAAAGCCGAGGCGGATCTGCTGGAGCTCTGGATCTACAAGTTTTGTTCTCCTTTTTACACTCTGAACTGTAAAATAATAAATGTGCATTTGCAGACTGTTATCTGCGGGCCTTGCCAGAGATATGTCATCTGATTATGCATGTAGGTAGCATTTAACATAATCTGCCCTGACACTTTCATAAGATAAGACAAAAATAGTGTTTTATCACCGCGCAGTAACAGCCTCTTATCAAACTCCAAAGTCTTAATTAGGGATTTCTCCAGGTCCCCACTTGCCTGATGACCATATAAATGTCTCAATTAGATAATTAATACAGTCCGTAATGCATGATAGTATACAGCAATTTAAAGCCCTAGGCAGTGAGTTCAACACAAACATTTCCCTTTTAAATTGCTGGGAATTCAGCTGGATATGTGCACCCAGAAACTCCTCTTACAATATTGATTCTACTCTTTAACTTCTTTATAGTTTCTGTGAGGGAATGCTACTGTTTCCATTCTTTACAAACTCAGAGATGAAAGAATATCAGGTTCTTTATGATACTTGGCATAATTGACATTTCATATTTTATTTCAAATTGTAATCAATATTTTTCTGTAGTTGGCAGATTAATATACATACAAGACGTACATGTACTACAGCAGGGAAACCTACCCAGTTCTTCATCCATATTCCAAACATATTGTCCCTGTTTTTCTTAGAAGAAAGCCACTTGCAAGTTTAAACTGTTTTCAAGCTCTTTTTCCATTTCTACCACTGCAAGAATTGTGTCTAATATTTAAACAAATTTTTAGGGAATCAGACTAACACTGAGAAGTCTTAGTCTCTAAGTAGTACAAAGCCGAATTTCCATAATTTTCCCTTGATTTTTCTTTAAATATTAGTAGTTGCATTTTTTATTCCAAATAGTTACTAGAAAACAGTCCACAGTCTAATTCATGAATGTGTGACTCGTGTCTCCTAAATGAAGACATTTATACTTGAATCTTCTTTCAGGTCCAGCGAGTAACAAGGAGGCTCAGCCATGTGACACAAAATTTTGGATTCATTTCCCAGTAGGAGGCAGCTGGATAGGGGGGACCTTCATTTCAGAAGATCTCTGTGTTTCCTCTTGGGACTGTGGGAGCAGTGTCTGACCCAGGCTGTGCATAACCAGGAGCCATAAACTGAACATTGTCACTCTCTGAACCTCACATATTCAGAAATGCTGATGTCAAAATCAGCATCAATTGTATGTAGCAAGATCTGAGGCCAAATTTACAGGCAAAAGAATATTAAAAAAATTTGTATCAGAAAGTCAATTAACAATTTGAAACTCAGCTGAAGAACTGAGTTCCTGGTACTGAACCTGTAGCATTTTCTTGGAGATACAACAGTAAGATTTCATCAGTTTAGAGTTTGCTTACAGCTGGATTTATTCTGATCAAAAGTCTGTTAAAGTAAAAGAATGAAGGGCATGAACAGTGGGAAAGGCACAGAGCTAGACGGCTACCACAACACAGAGGTGGCCTTTGGAAAATGGACTCTAACACTTGGAAAATACTGTAATGACTTGTAAAGTTCTTCCATCACAAGAAAGACATTAATGATGGCATACACTGATTAAATCCTGGAAGACCTGAGGATGATTGCAGAGGGGCCAAGGAACTGCTTTATGCAGTTACTGACGAACGCAAAAACTTCCCTGAGAAATTTTAGACCACTATAAATTTATTTCTAAACATGTAAATGCATGTCTAAAAAAATGTAGATTTTGGAAGAATCACACTGTTTCTGGACCTGTGGCTGGCACCGGTCAGGACATTTTAATTTTGCATTTCTGCTGCTCTCTCTAAATGACATTTCAGAAAGCTGCTGTTCCCTACTATGTGTTTGCATCCAGCTATTGTTTGGGGCTCAGACATTATTCTACAATCTAAATAACTCATACAAAGTTACTTTAGGTACTTTGGCCACTTCCTTTAAAATTGAAAACGGTCTTTTGTTAAGAGCTTACTTATTTTTCAGCTGTTATTTCTATCAGATTTTCTGATATAAAGCTGATTTACCTGTGATATTTCTTTCTCTCCTGAGAAATTCACATCTGTCTGTAGCATCTGTCTCTTAACTTCATTTAAAACTGAGGGGGAGAGTGGAGGACACATGACATTAATTTTATGGATATCCATATATCATTCCATTTCTGTCAATAAGTCATTTGGGTTTTTTTTTTCAAGAAGAACCTTCAACATTTACCTATCAATATTTTTCAGAAGCAGAGCAAATGCACAGCAGCTAAAAATAATCTCATGGAGCAAAAATGAAAAATAAAGAGAAGTCAATGCTGTGAGTTAACACTGACATATTTTTCCCAGAAAAAGACCAAAGAATCAGCAAAGCATCAGCTTGTTTCAGCAAAATTTATAGTAGTAATCAGTTCCTGTACAGCTTTGATACCCTTTTGGCTTTTGATTCTTGATTTAAAGCACTTCTCTGGGAATGTTGTGAATAAACCAGTACCTTGCACACAAATACAGTTCACAAAAGGCACTAATCCTCTCCCTGGAAGTTCCACCTCTTTTTTTGAAGGATTTTGCTCAGCAGACCAGCTCACATAGGCAGACGTCCATTGGTTTTGAGTGTAAGGCAATGTTTTAAGGTCCTTAAATCTGCAATGAAGCGTTGGCTCCAGTGCTGGCCTGGCTGCAGACACATATGGATCTATATGGGTCATTGAGTTTGCTGCATGAGCTGAGAAATGCACCAACTGACCATGTGGGATCCTGGAAGGTGTGTGAGTGTTCATTGCTTCACCCTTTCTCCCCATCCTTTCCTTGTTTTCTAGGACAGACCCATGGCAGAAGAAAGGAGTAAGCTGCTTCATGGACTGTGGTTAAACAAACCCCTCCTCCTTTCAGAAAACAAGAGGAAAGCTTTGTGACTTCTGCACTCAGTCTCTTCTTTCCTGGGATAGCAAAGCTTTGCCCATGGATCCTTCCCCAGGACCCATCACTGCTGCCATGACTGTAGGTAGAGTTGCCTGGGGCAGGGGCTCACATTGCTACAAAACGTGGAATATGTCAAGAATACCTTAAGTCGGGATATTCCTTGATGTAAGATCTTTGTATACTTTCAAGCCTAATCAGCAATAAGGGAGACTTAAACAGTGGAACAGGCAGTAGCCCTTAGTTAAAGACATCCTGGAACTAACAAATCTTAAGGATGTATTAAATCAAAATATTGATGTTTGTGTATACATTCCTAACCTGGTAAAATACTCAAGGTCCATGTATCCTATATCTGTACTATGTTCATTATAATACCAAGTATCACACCTACAGGTCAGAAAGACCCTTCCGGGCAAAGACCCTTCCCCATGTGTTGAAGTTATCTGGAATTATGTAACTTGTATGGAAATCACTCACCAATCATAATGGAAGAGCTGTACTTGGACAGTTACTAACTCTGAATTTCTGTCTATAAATAATGTCATGAGAAGTTTGGTGGCCGTGTTCAATTTGTGGGATACCACCGAGCACCCAGGCTTGTGCACCTCTGAAACAAACAATCGATGTCTTTCTTGAATGTGTAACTATTGGCTTGTTGCACATCAGGTAATGAATCCAGTTTTGTAGGTGACAACATGTGTGTCAAAATGTCAAATCAGCTCCTCTGCTATGTGCGTATTTACACATTCCCTGCGACTGAGGAGAGCAGAAGTTGCAAGCTTGCATTCTCCTTCCAAATTTCCACCCTATTTTTAAGTTGCATCTTTTTTGGAGGGTCTACATGTAAATATATTCTACCTTTCTTTTTCAATTGATATAAAATAGGGCATCTGTTTTAAAAATAAGTTCTAGAATACGTATTAATTAAAGTGTTTTTGCAGTTTTCTTTGGTAAATACTTCAGATTCTAACAACCATAAACTTGGAGGAAACAATACTAATAATTAAAAAGGAACAAAAAGGAGTCAGACAAAGCTTTTAAAAAATTAGAATTGTTTTCTGTAATCCTCTGCTTCAAATGCTGTATGCCAGGGCTCAATCTTTGGATTTCTTTAATCATTTGGATTGGCCTGTTCTTTCTCCTGGTTTATCCAGTGGCACAAAAGGATTAAATCAGCATAATGGACATTTGTTAAGTGTCTGCATCAGTCTGATCAGCCTGACAGTGTTCTGGTTTATTCCTCCTTGTGAATTGTGCTATCATAAAGATGCTGTACTGTATAGAGCACCACTTAGTGGCAGAAGTCTACTTCAAATGCTCCCTTCTGATATCTAATCTGAGGAACTTTGTTCTAAGTCAAACCAGCCTGAAACAGTACATCCCTCTTCCTTCCACCCCGAGTTTTCACGATCAGAGCTTCCCAAGGCTGGTGGGAGTCTGTCCCACACCTCTTCAGCTCTGAGCCAAGTGACTGCAGCATATCCCCTTCCAGGCTCTTTTCCTCTGCTCCCCTTGTGCATATTCCTCACATTTGACTGTGCCCACAAAGACAGGCAGATGCCTTTTGCCTGTGTTAGGGGCTGACTGAAATGCTTAACCTCAAGTTCTATGTCACTGGTAAACAAAATGTGCTCCCCTACCTGATGTTGTACTTGACACCAACATAATGCACAGCAAAAAAGAAAACCTTCCAAAGCATGCTAAGGATGTTCCCTGCTTTCAGGAGCCAGAGCATATCAAAACAATTCGGACAGGTATTGTTCTCTGCAGGACATTAATGTCAGGGGTATTTATTATATCATATTGAAAGAACTTCTTCACTGCATTGAATTTTAACAATGTTAGCATGAACTTTCTAACTTTGGGGATATAAAGAGAACTAATCAGTGTTTAGGGATAAAGGAACCGATAATAACATCAATGCCTGAAAAATTAAAGACACAGATATGCCTTTTCTCACCAAAACTCACTGAACCTTCCAAAGGGAAATTGTGCTGTCACACCACAAAGCTTGCTTGGATGAGACAAAAGGGTGCTTGATGAAGACACATAAAGTAAAATTTGTTGTTTATTTCCAAAACACATCCTGGACAGGTGTCAGCAGCCTGCAAACTTCAGTTTTTATGTTAATTACACCATCTCTTGTGCCATTGCACTGATTTTATTTTTCTAAGTGTTTCTTCACAGTGCTTACAGAAATGACTCTTTTCAAACCGTAGATGAGCACAGGATGGCTCATCCTGTGAATAGGATAGCGGTAAGTGAATAAGAAAACAATAATGGCAGAGATGGCAAGTTCTGTCCTTACTGTAAAGCTCCTCACAAGCTTTTGCAGTTTCTTTCAAAAGCCTCATCAGTTGTCCTAGTTCTGGTTGTGTGCTCTGCATCAGTTATTCCAACACGGTACCAAGAAACAATTTTTTCAATCAGTTCTGTGTCCAAATTGCAAACGCAACTCCACTTCTAAGTTGTGTGTACAATTACTGAGATTCCATGCGTGCATTGGGTAATTTCTCACATAAATGCACTTAATTAGTCATCTGTGCATGAGTTTTCCTATTTGCATACATACTTACGGCAATTTTGCATGCAAATTAAACACTTTATATATATATATATATGTAAAAGTTCAACTCTCATCATGTTTACTAAACAGATCTGTTAGCTCTGGAAGAAAATAATTGAGTTGTCTGACAGCATACAATACAATGTGGGAGCTTGCATATGGATTATTACAGTGTCTGCATCCTGCTGAGGTTTCTCAGAAAGGTTATTAGATTTATGTCTCATAAAGTACTTAAGGATCAGCTGTGTAAATGTCCGTTCCATTGAAATATCTGGATAGGTGAAGTCCAGGTTACCCCATTCAGCCCCTAACATCCACCAGACATAATTTGGGTTTGTTGTCAATATCTATTAAAAATGCCCCGTTTAAATCCTGTGCTGCTTCCAGGCTACAGTATAAACTGCTACATGATTCTGCCATTTCCTATTGATGGATTAGCACAATCAGAATCACTAAAGTAATTTCACTGACAATAAGCTCTATTAAACCACAAGTCTGCCTGTAGCTCAGACTGGAAGATGGTGCAGGAATCTCTCCCATAGAATTTCTCTCTCAAAGAGATCGAAAACACTTTTTAGCTAGGAGTTACCCAGCCTAGGATGTACCAATATTTTTGGTCTGTGTGTCCTGGACACAGTCACAGACTGACTTGAAAGCCTGTGTGCAGCTGGGAATGGATTAGGTGATGTGAGACCACAGGATCTGCTGGTCAGAGTTAATAGGATAACCACAGATAATCTCGTTAGATGAATGCATGAACTTGAAAAATTAATCTTTGGAGTTCAGATATTTCTAGACACCAGCAAAAGCTGCAGTTACTTTGTGTACAGAGCTCTCTGAGCTCATGCAAGAACCTCACCAACATCAGAAAGGAGCAGGTGTCAGTTGAACAGTTATAGGGTTGTGACCACCAATGGTAATTACTAAAATTTAACCCTTATGACTCTACATTTTCTCATCCTTTCTGTTTATGCATGTGTAGAGGACTTTTTTTTTTATTATTCTTAGCCTGCAGTGAGTCTCTATTATTCAACGAACCATGCATACAGTGTTTCTAAATAGTTTCCTTGAATTTCCAGGCTTTATCTCACTTAGCCATATAATATTATTAGTAAGACATCATATTATTATTCTCATTTGTAGCTAAATCAGCGATTTGGATATTCAAATAAATATCATATATATCTTTAACATGACAGAAATTGTAAGGAGGCAAACACTGTAAATTTTTCTCTACTTTTCCTAATTGAGAACATGCTGCCTTACTTTGAGTGTGTGATATTTTGTCGTAAATGAATCTCTTACAAGAGCACATCTCTCCCTTTTCCTCCCCTCTCTCAAAGTTTTCTTATCTTTTCAGTTCTATTGAAATCCATAGGCTGTCAAAGCTGTCTCTTGTAAAGTGCTTTGTCTTCCAGGTGGTTTTTGACCAAAAATGATGACAGCTCTAGAAAATTACTTCATATTAAATAGGTAACTGGGGCTTTCTCTGAGGAGTTCTGCCTCAGCATTCAGCATGCACAATTTAGAGTATCTGCTGTGGTGCTAAAACTGTTGGATATATTCAGGAGGAAAAAATATTAGGGAGGAATACAAACAAGCTGGATGTCACAAAAGGCAGAGAGAGCTCAAAATATCACTTCTATTTATGCTTTACCAATCTGTGCAGAAGAAAACATACCTATTTTTTTCTGGTAGAAAAGAAAAGCATATACTGTCGGTAATATAAGAAAGACTGATCTGGACATCTCATTTTTTGCTAGATAAAAGAGTGTTCATTTATTAATATTGTCGCTTGTAGCAGTGTAACTTATTTTGAGATCTGGGCTGAAATAAGCTATATTTCTGTGAACATTTCAATGTATATAGAGCCATGCCCACCAAAATAAGAAAGAAAGGAAATGGTGATGAGATTTGCTGCTGTAAAAAAAATATAACCAGCACAAGCTGCTAGTCTGAAAAATTCTCGTTTTCCTTCAGCAGTTCCTATAAAAGATTATTAATTATGTTGATTTGTTTTAATACTCCTGCTTTAAATTGTCATCCACTGCAGAGATTTAGACCTATTAAACCCCTCCGTTTGCTTTTCTCTTTCTCCTTTTTTTTTTTTTTTTTTGCAAGAATACAATAATTTTTTTAAAAAGCAGAACTGTTAATTATTTTGCATAGGTCAGTTTTGTTTTACAATATTTTACGAGGAGTTACATTAGTATAAAGTGTGTTACCTCACCTGAGGTGAAAGAGACATAGAATTGGGAAGTCCAAATTGATTTTAATGTAGCCATTGCTGGCATGCTGCCATTAATGCCTGCACAGTTCAGTGAGGAGACCGCAGAGTGTCTCATAATTGGAGGTCAGACTACACCAAAGTTGGCCACCCTTGGTCAGTGCAATTAACGGAGCAGAAAAGGTTTGTACAGGGCCTCTGAAGTCGTATTTTCCTCGTTGTCATTCACATGACCAACTCAGAAGAATCACTTGGATCCACAATGTACGGATGAGTAGATAGTGTAAAACAGAGAAAGTTCAAATTCCTTGGCACTGCAGCTTGTCTGGCAGGACTGAAAATGTGACTGGCTAAAAGAACTGTTTATCCAGGAAGATGGTTGTGTTATTCTCACCATTCCAGCACACAGGGAACACGTGCAGGGTGATACAGAATCAACATGGACTAGTGCATA
Source organism: Serilophus lunatus (assembly GCA_013399895.1). Classification (NCBI taxonomy): domain Eukaryota; kingdom Metazoa; phylum Chordata; class Aves; order Passeriformes; family Eurylaimidae; genus Serilophus; species Serilophus lunatus. The sequence goes on from VXBA01004031.1 coordinate 1,886,625, forward strand.
TTCCACTTCTGTGTGGTGCTGCTTTTTCCTGTGGATTCTTTCTTCAAGTCACTTTCTCCTCTATGACTCATCGTTTTGTCTTTAAATTTTGTATTGGAGCCAGATCACAAGCAATCCAGAATGTTGAGCTGTGCCCAACCATTCATGTAGTTCCAGTTGCTGTTGCTTAAAAAAAAATTATATAAATGTACCAAACTCTGGCTTTTACTGTTAGTTATTTTCCTTCTGTGGCTGTGATCTTCCTACTCAAGAGCATCCTCTGTTTCCTCTGTTGGTTTCTGTCAAGATTTTGCAGACGTTTATAATTTTTTCCTGGCTATTAATTTCTCCATGGTTTGGATTTACCTCTCACTTTACTGCTTAATTTCATCTTCTCCACTCATCCTTAAAAGACCCCAAATACAAACTAAAACTGAAGGCATTCCTTATTTGTTTAATTTTTGAACTGCTGACATAAACACATGGCTTGCTATCATCTATCAAACCAGAATCATTATTGCTCTTTTCTGTCCTCTGTTACTACTTCTGACACAAACCAAAATTAGTAATAATGACTCTCTAAATCACCCATTAGCTTGCTATCTCCTATTTGAGAAGCAAGAATTCTCAGATCATACAAAATGAACCTAAAGTATAATCTGCACACTGTATTAATTTCACTTCTCCTTGTTCATCACACAATTTAATAAGCCCACTTTTTACCCTTGCCGTCTAGGCCATAACTACTTACTCAAGTTCAGGAAAACATTTACTTATCAGAGAATTAAACGGGTTAAGCCAGCGGGAATATTTCCCGAATAAGGAATTCAGATATCAGCCCTCAGCTAGGAAGACAAAAGTCTCTTGAGACACTGTTTTCTCACCTCCTGTCCATTTAATTTGTTATTCCCATGCTTTCACATATTTGATGGCTGCTTGACAATTTTATTGTATGTTGTACCGTCCCTCAGTGATCACACCTCCCTCTCCCTCCTTCTCTCTCCTGGTCACACAGCTCACATCCGATACTCATCTCCACCACTAAGGGTTCTATTGTCCCCTTGATATGTGTGTGTAACTCCCACTGCTGTCAATAGGAATTACATGTGTGCATCAAGGAGGGAAAAATCCCTTGTGTACTCCACGCTCCTCATTATCCTGGCACAGTCAGCTCTGTAGATATCTCATCCATGAGCCTTTTATTCTCTGGAGTGTTGTGCAGTACAGCAAGTTGGCTCTGAGGATCAGCAGTTTTGCTCTTAAGGTGTTTAGCAAGTTGATTTACTGTGCATGTGCACGCTCTCAAATGTCTTCATCCAGCCAAGCCCACATCTTGTAACATTTGTATGTTAGGCAGTAGAGCTTCCTATTTCCTTTTTATGCCAGAACACCAATTCCTAACCAGTCTCCCAGCAGATTCCAAGTGAAGTCAGACTCTGAAGCGAACCCTCCCAAATAACATATGTTCAGGCCCAGCTCAGACCTGCAATCTTAAATGCAATAGTTTGTGAAAAATTCAGTAGGTACAAAAATGTAAATGGCATATTTTAATTTTCCTTAAAGATCTGAAGGAAGATATTTTATAAGCACTTCATGTTAAGTGCTTCTAAACAAGGAGGTAGTTGAAATAGTAGCTAATCAGTTAGAAAAACTGTAATTCCTTCCAGAATTAATTGGAGTGTAAAGAGTTGAAGGAAAATGGTAGAGTGAAAGAAGCTACACATGTAAACCAGTGATTTTCATTGTCTAATCCTTCTGGAAACACCTCACTTTAGGAAGGTATTCACTGCTTGATACAGCCCAGTGTTATTAAAAACATAACTGGGACACACACTCACTCCATTTGCAGCCTCATTCCCCAAGTACAGAGTTTGTTACCACAGCTTAGAAAAGAGGGATGGCAAACTAGTTTGGGAAAAAAATCAATTTGCCATCAGATTAGAAATCAACTGTAAACATGTTGAAGAATTCTATTTTTTTTTTCCACTACTGCTCTGCCTTTTCTTCACAATCTGTTGTGGTGTCAGACTTATTTTGACAATACTCATAGAACTTGTCATATTAACAAAGTTATCAAATGGAGCAAGCACATGCATAGCAACAGCTGTAGTCCAGCAAGAGTCAAAATAACCAGGCATAGGTATTCACAAAGAAACATCTCCAATGGAGTTGCCAAAATCCAAATTATCCCCACTAGTTTCCAGAGTATTTGCAGTTTTATTTAAATAGCAACTGCCCTTCAACTTGGAACAATCTACTCCAAACTCTGAAGCTGAGAATAAAGATAAAAGGAAAAAAATTTAGATTTTCTATATACATGGATAAGGATTTATTTTTGCTATGATAGTGTCACTTGATTATTTCTGCCTCTGCGAAAGTGCTTCATAAAAAAGGGTCCACGTTAAATTCAATAGAATGATGGGATTTATTTCATGTTATATAACAAACTCAGAAATGCTTGTTTAAAAACAAAATAAACCCCATAATCCACTGTAAATTGGTGGGGTTGGAACAATCTTTTCATTATTCGTGTCTGCAGAGCTTAATACAATGAGGCCTCAGTTCTTTGCTAACGTCTCAAGGTGTTAACACAATGCTATTAAATCTGCTCAATAGCCAAAGATGCAGTCAGTGGATTTATGGGCCTCATTCCTTCGGAAACGTGCGAATCTAACAGAACACTTTAATGGCCAGATTTTTCAGCTGCAATGTCTGATTTTGCACGTACATCAGATAGTGTGCATCTATTTATGCAAATCGTCAGATTTATATGCACAAAATATACATGTCCAGGAACTTCTGTTTGTGGTGTTGAGCTGCACTGGGAGAGGAAAAGGGTGGCCTTTGGGTGCCAGGGTCAGGCTGTAGGAAAAGAGCAGGACCCATACTCGTGCTTGAAATTGCTGCTTTCTGCTTTCAGTCTTCTGTGAAGCTGAGTGAAGTTTCGCTTTCTGGCGCTGTGTTGATCTGCCTTTATTTTTACACCAGAAAACCGCTAGTTTAGTGGAGTTGGCTTTCTCTGCTACTGATGTGGACGTGGATTAGGCCTGACAAGCCTATTTTCCTCTAAGAAAAGCAAAGCCAGGCTCAGGCTGGCTCACGGACACGGCTGAGGAGCTGTTTCTGGCACTACCTATTTCCCTACCTGATCCTGAAACTGCTGCTCACCTAAATGGTCTCTGCTCAGGAGGCACCCCCTGGGAGTGCAGAGCCTGACTGGGGGGCCAGGGGCTGCATCCCCATCCCTGCCTGCCCGGGGCATGTCCTGACCCTCATCCCACAGCTCTGCACATCCAGCCCCGGCTTCCACCAGCGCCTTCCCAACGGGGCGACACCTTTGCCTTTGCGGGTGAAGCAGAGGGTCCCTGCCACAGCAGGGCCGTGCTTTCCTACTGCGTCATTCTTTTTGCTCTCTCCAGCTATCCTAGTTTTTCATCTGTTGGATATATTAGCTTTTTCCTCCCCGATACATTATTTTTTCCCGTAGATTTGCTATTCCCCCCTCACGCCACCTTTCCCTCACAGCCCAGGCTCTGCCGTCCTCACGGGATTCACTCATCAACCCCTGGATACAAATCTTTTCCTGAGAACACATTCATTTTCCTCATGGGATACACTTGCTTTTCACTGGGACGTGTTAGTTTTTTCCCTGCTGGGCACACCTTTCCAGCGATACATTAGTTTTCCCCTGGCTATGCTTTTTCCCTCAGGGGATGTGCTACTTGTTCCGCTGTGGCCACATGTGGAGATGACTGGAGGGAACGGCCTTCATCTGACACAGAGGAGATTCAGATTAGATATTAGATAATTTTTTTTCAGTTAGGGTGGCTCTGCATTGGAACAGGTTCCTCAGGGAGGTGGTGGAATCTCCATCCCTGGAGGTGTTCGGGAGGCCCTGGGTGGTTTGCGCTTTAGGGATTGCAGTGGCAGCGCTGGGTTGACACTTGATCTCAAAGATCTCTTCCAACTTTGACGATTCCATGATCTTCCCTCATCACCTCCGGACGCGATGCCTTTTTCTGGCTCTTTTTTTTTTTTAAATTATTTTTTCCCTCTCTCCCCCCTCCCC